>CM031919.1:38203692-38610122 GCA_018703695.1 Prunus fruticosa | reverse complement strand
AATCTGGGTCCACCAATTAGAAGTGTTTTTTTACTGCTCAAATACCCCCCTACTTTAACTATACTACTACTAGGTCCTTCTGTGCAACCAGATAGCACATCTAGATCACAGCTCAGATTCTTGGAATGTTTACCAAGGTTGCCAACCACATAACTATTTCAGAATGTAAGCCTACTTGTCAAAAAAGAAACCTCATTGGTCCACAAGAAACAAAAAATCAGCTTTACAATACTCATTTCTTATTCTCCAGACAATGGTATTTATGCGGCCATTAAGCTTTCTCAACCATATACAAACTCTCACTTCCCACACACCTCAAACATCAAGCAAGTGGAACTTTGTTAGCCGAATTCCAAAGCTTGAACATAGATTTTCCATGTTGAATATGAATACTTAATTTACATAAATTCTATATACCAGAACTACACAAATATGCAACAACTGAAACAAAGTTCAAATCGGAAACAACAGCAAAAATTGGGTTCAAAGTAAAAATTGTAATCTTCTATCTCAACATGAGAACATGTTAAGATTCATACTGTGGGAGTTGGTTGCTTGGAGTCAGGGAACAAGATTGAAACAAGATTGGTTTTTTCATAAATTCCAAAACCCCTTCCCCCACCAAATGAGAAACGCAGTATGAGAATGTGAAATCCAACAGATGCATCAACAAGAACTATCCAAATGAAATTTGTGCATGCTGTTTTTATTGATAAAGAGGGCAAATTCGACAAACATTACATCCATCAAAGTGGCATCCCTCTATTAACAGAGTATGTCCGGAGTCGGAAATTTTTTTTTTTAAAAAAAAAAATTTGCAAAATCATCAAATGCGAAGTGGAAGTCTCTGACCTTTCGGCCACTCAGCCACGATTCTCTCCTTGAGCATTGCCACTGTGGATGCGGGTGAGTAGCGGAACGGACCAATATCCGATCCGTCATAGAGACGAAACTTAAGCTCAACCAGGTCCTCCTCCGGCATTGGAAAGTTGAAACCTTCCGCCAATTGAACCAGTCAACCAAACGTTTCCCCAGAACCTTTCTTCAGGCAAAGAAATCCCACAACACCTCTTCCCCAGTCAAAAACTCTGTTTGGCTCCTGACCACCAAAAGAAAATTTACCACAATTCAATTCGTTATCCCAAATAATTAGCTGTTTCGTTCACTGCATTGGCGCCCGATGATTTTTCATTTACAGGAAGAAAGAAAATTAAAAAGTTCTCGGACATAATTCATAAAAAAATAAAGAAGATAAAAGCGCGTATAAATTAAAAGTAGGATGAAATAATCCGCAATTATGGGAGTAATAATAAAACATACCGGAGAGAAGATAGGGATTGAGCAAAAGGAAGAGCTTTGCGAGTGTGCTTAGGGTTTTGGCGACAAGAAAACCCTAGACCTGATCTTGCCTCTTTCAGCTATTCTTGGACAGAAATATAAAATTTTAAATTACATATGATGATGCTTTTGATTCAGAAGTAATCGCTTTCTTTTTCTAATTTTCTTGGGACGAAGAGAGAAAAAGTGAGATTTCGATTTCGAATCGTGTCAGTAAATAGTATAGACTGGAAAGAGAGAGAAAGAGAGAGGGAGAGCAAGAAATGATATCTCTGTGGTTTTTTTTGTCAGTAAAATTGACCATGTAAGAAGAAGAGAATCTGGATCCTCTATACCATGGGTTACTTGTACTTGAAACTTGTAGGCAATGGGAAGAATATCATAGGGGTTGGCTGTTAGGTGGCGCAGAGTGATTGGGTCGTGTAGAGTAGGAAATTGGAGTAGCAAGATTGCCTCTCTTTCTGTGTCGTTCACATTGACCAGAATTTAGAAGGAGATTTTAACGCGTGGGTGAGACACGGAGACCGTGATAAATGCTTTGATTAAAATGAGATAGATGCCATTGACGTTGCCGTTTGCCATGCCACGCAAATTTAACTGCGCACCGGTTCATTGCTAATTGTATGGGTTTTTTGGATATTCAAATATATGAGTACTTAAAAAGAGTTATTTATATTAATACTCCTGGAAGGTTTAGGGTTTTTCACAAAATTCATTGAGGTTTTAAAAATTATACAAACATCCCCTGAGATTTAAGATTGTTTTTACAAAATCATTTTTCGTTGATTGTTCGTCTAAATATTGATGATTTTATTGGAAAACAAAACCTTATTCAAATGAAAAAATTAACCTCAATGAATGTATAGCAATTTAATTTCAAAGGCTAACTTTGTCATTTGGATATTTTTTTAATATAATTTTTGGAAGAAAAATCAACCAAAATGGGTTTTGTGAAAACAATTTAAAAACTCAAAGAGTGTTCGTGTAGTTTTTGAAATCTCATGAGATTTTATGAAAAACTCAAAAACCTCAAGGGTGCTAGTGTAAATAAATCACATGTCAGTAACAAATTTTAAATAGGTTTGTATAATAGTGAAAATTCACATTCCTCTTTGGTTTGTTTGTATTATAATTTTATAAAGGTTAATTGAAAAAAATGGAATAGCTTGGGCCGTCAAGTCTTGTACAAAAGCTATATATGAGTTGACTTTGGCCCACAAATATTTTGGGCTTAATGTAACTATGGTTATGAAGGCATATCATCATTGTTCAGAGTTTTGGTGAAAGAGAAATCATCCACAAATATAACCTGGTTCTATTTCTATGGTTATCATCACCAATTTTATTTTATTTTATTTTTCTTAAGACTATGCCTATACTCATTTTATCAGTCCGAATATTTTAAAAAAGGCTGTATTATTATCTTAATGTTACGAATATGTTTGGTAGGGTTTACCCAAAAAAAAGAGAAGATGCTAGGTTGGTAATTTAACGCTGGCTAATCTTGATTTATTAACAATATCTAACCATCTATGGCCCAGGAAGTTCCTTTTGTTCCTTTATATATTTTGCATTCAGATTTTAAAGGAGGTTCTATTTCTATCCAACCCAGGAAGTGGGCTGCTTATAGCTTACTTAATATAGGATAATAGGATGAAGGGGTCGATTTGATTCTACCAATCCTAGTTCCTACAAGCTCATGCTCCTGGTAGGTCATATCCTTTTAAAAATAAATAAATAAATGATAGACCTGTTTAGCCCGAATATCACATTGATTATGATACTACTATAATCCAAGTTAGATAATGGCGTACGCCCACAGCCCAAATTCACGCTAAGTTAACTCAAAGGAAGTTGAAGGCCCCCCGCCCCTCCCTACATACTACCACATAGGCATGTGTTTAGGGCTAGCCCGTCCAAAACATATCCCCCAGAATCTCAAGAAAATGCCATGTGGACCATCCTTGAAGTCTTGTGATGTCCCACCGCAGTTTCCGTAGACCATTTTGGTCGTTGACTGGATAAATTTATGAGTGACGTGGCTGCAAGGGGCTAAGGCTACAAGTCGAGATCGGTCGGGGACCCACTCATATAACAGAAGGAAAAGACTTGAGCCTACCATCCGTCATCACCGTTGAAAAGTTTGCCGATCCAATGAGTTGGCCAGTCAAAGCTTGATCATGGACCGTCAATATCTGAGTGGCTGCCACAGTGAAGTTGGGACCCAACCCACAGTAAAGGTTGGGGACTAAACTGGCGAATTTTCCGGCGCAAAACGAAGAGAGAGAGAGAGAGAGAGAGAGAGATGGAATTGCAAATGCGAAAAATCAAAGGAAAATGGGTGAATTGCTTGGCTTGCTCACGAGTTATGACCCAGCCCCATGGCACTTTTTTAGGCTTTAGTTTTTAGCACCACTTTAACTGGAGATGGGGAAAGGGATAGTGACGAAACGGCACCAGTATGTTCTGTTTAGAAACGACGCCGTACGTCTGGACTGGATCCCACACTTAACACATTATCTAAAAAGCTACCCTTTTGCTGTTGCATCTTTTCTTTATGCTAGTATGGATATATTTTGCTGGCCTGGCCTTTCTCTTCTTCCTAAGCGCTTGATATTAGTATTACTTCAAAATTAAGCAAAGAGGCAGAAGGCTGAAAGAAAACTAAACCTACTCATGTACATTAATGGCAAATTAGAGATAACCAACCAAGCCTTAAAACGTAACATTGCTAAGGAGCTGCTGTGCTAATTGGAAATAACTTAATGCAAAACAGAGACAGAGATTACAAGATCAGAGATTACGGTAAGAAATTAACTCTCTTTTTTTTTTTTTTTGTATACAGAGGAGGGAGCCATTACATTACATTACTTATCTCTGAACACCCACAGTAAAAGCATGAAGACAATCCAACACACCCATATGAAACTAAGAAAACAAAACCCAGAAGAGAAATGAAGTAGCTAGCTAGTGAGTGAGACATTAGTGATTAGTGTGTCCAAAATGGAGCTAGGGGGGACTCACAAAAGCAACTCCTCCTCCTCTGCCCTGCTGCTGGTCATCAATTAGGTACTTTTTTGCTATGTAATTAGGTCCTAGTCATTTTCTTCCTCTTCTTCTCTCTTTCTTAAAAATGAACAAAAAACTAGTATTTGAAGACAGAAGAGAATCCATTTTCAGAGCCAAAGAGCCCCAGCCTCTTTGAGAAGTGGAACCAGAGTGCCATTGATGTGAGAGGCCATGACTCTGTCCATAGCACCCACAAGCTTTCCACCAATGAAGACCACAGGAACAGCAGAGGAGGTGCCCAAGAGCCTCATCAGGGCCCTCTCCAAGTCTTTGCCTCGCGGGTCTTCATCCAGCTCGTACACAGTTGGGTTGACGCCCATGCCACAAAACAGCCTCTTGATGGCATGGCACATGCAGCAGCTGCTCACGCTGAATATCACCACAGCGTTCTCTGAGGCCATCCTCTCTATGCGCTCCAGTGGGTCGCCGCCTATGCTACTTCTCGTGGGCATATAGGAGCCCCATGATTCTGTCTGGTACTGCATTGTGGTCAAAATCAAATATTAAAGAACAGAGTTGGGGTTTTTTTGGTAAAGAAATAGATAGCTAGAAACAGGGCTTGGCTAACTTATAACAAGTGTTTGAAATTGAGACAAGTATTGATGAGTGAGAGCGAGATTGGTGAGGAATGGAGGAGGAGAGGTTGGTATTTATAGAGCGTTTAAGTTGTCAAGTCTCTATGCCTATGGCCTATTGGTTCAACTTCGAATTTTTTTGAATTTTTGTTATATTTTATTTGATGGGTAGTCTTGGAATAAACTTAAAAGCAGTGGTCTAATATTGTAGTCGTCAGCGCATGCAGGAGAGAAATAGATGGAGATCTTTTCCTCATGGTATAATGAAAACATGAGACAAACTTGTTGCAATCAAAGTTTTGTGTTCGAATTATCTGAGTATAGTTTATATCCATGAGATTTTTTTAAACATGAGACAAACTATATTTGAGGATGAAAAATTAAATTTGAAGCTCGAGTATAAGAATAAATGCTTTAAAATGAGATTTTTAGGTCAAAATAATATATGGAATTAATGGGGCGTAGGAAAAGCTTTATAGAGAGGACATGAGACATAAAGCTCAGCAGCTCAGGCTTTTTCAGAAGAGAGTTTGGGTAATAGACGGCTATGTCCGTCCTTGTTGTCGGCCCTACCTATCCCCTACTGGGCGATCAATTTAATTATCAATTAAAAAAAGCAAGAACGTGCCCATCACAAACCGTTGTTCCTTCTCTTGACGTAACCCTTCATGCGCATTTTTGGATTCTCAGTTTCATCCCTAAAAACCCTTTGGGTTTACTCTCTCTCTCTCTCTCTCTGTAGCTCCTACAACAAGCCCTACTGCACATCCACTATCTTATTAGCTATTTTATTAACGGAATTGCTTTAAAATGTTATTTTAAGGATACCAAATCATGCTGTCGTCCCTTCTGGACAATTGCCTCGAAAGTGTTTTTTGAAGATATTTTTTATTGACATGGATTATAATATACTAAACGTGACAAACAATACGAATGCCTGAATTCGAACTCAACGTCTTGTTAAGATGACCTATTACTTTAAACAACTACACTGGGTCTTTCGCTGCCTCAAAAGGGTTTAATTGACTCGGATTAAATGGAATTTTGTAGTGGAGCCCAGCCTTGCTATTTAACTGATTTCGTATGTGCTGGGCTGCTTAAGGACTTAAGATAGATGAATATTTCACCAAAAAAAAGATAGATGAATATTCTCAACATCCATGATTTTCTATATCTTCCAGTATATTTTAGATTTGGACGGTTCTTTTTCTTTTTCCTTGTTATCGAAAATAAATTATTCCATATGCCCAAAAACAAAAAAATATATATATTATCTTCTTCTTGTTCTATTTTACATGTGGGGGGATGGGGGTGGGGATTCATTACTAGTTATTATTTTGTATATGCTAGCTTATCTGTTTGAGTTAATTTTTTTCAGTTAAGAGATACCTGCTGCTAATTGTTCTCCAGAATGTTTTTATATTGAATATCTTATTTATCTCCCACCCATCCCATCGATGTATGGTTTGGGGAAAAGGAAACTGTGATACGTACATTCTATTTCTGAATATAAAGTTACAAACAGAAATTAACAGGTAAAAATGCATATATCAATCTTGTGCTAACTAAAGTTAAGAGAATATTACAAGGGATAATGAGAGATCAAGTGCCTTGGCTTTTAATTTGTAATGAATAAAATGATGTAGCTGCAGCAGGTGGGGCACATGCATGCTTGGCTCCATGGCTCACAGCACGCATGCTTAGACATGTATGCAGCATGTCCTCTGTGCGTGGCAGTAACTTTTTCATTATTCAGGGTTTCATATATAAAGCATTTCCTGATCAATTGCCAGTACTAATTAAGAAATATTAAAGATATATATATATATAAGGGTAGACCAAAGCAAACCCAGAGAGAGAGAGAGAGAGAGTAAAATAAAAGGAAGTGATGGAGTCCGTACATGCAGAGATGTTCCTTTTAACAGGAAAGAAAAATAAAGGGTTTTGTGCTTTTGGCCTATTGGGGTCTCTGGCTTTTGGCAGACGGAAGAGATGGTGCAGTGCAGGCACTGAGGCAATTAAGGGTATGTCTTGGGCGAGAAGGGAAGGAAGGATGCCCTAATAAAAGCGAGAGGCCTGGGCGAAGAAAAAGAAATTGATATTATTCGATTGTGCTTGTCACTTTTCACCCTCTTTAATTAATTTTCTGCCTCTTATTTGACGAACATATAATCTCAAATTTAATTATGTAAGATCGAAAAAGTAAGCCCGTGAATCTCCTTTTTGATGAACATGTACCGTGTACGTACGTGTTTTAGTTTTTTCAGATGAGACTTTATAGTTGGGCAGACAGTTGATCAGGATCAGAGCCTGGTATGAATATATAGCTATTTCCGTCTATATATTTTCATTTTGAAATCATGCATGTATGTGTACTAATGCGTATGTATGGTCAAAGCTCAAACCCTATGGTTTGAACAGACAAAAGAAAGAACCCAGATCTCAGGTGTAAGAATAGAATCATGGCCGTGGGAGGATTGTGATGTATGTAGTATTCAAAGCTGAAGAGATCCGACGGTGGGGGTGTAGTGTAGGAGCTCAGTGTACTTTTGATTCTTGGGAATCTCATTGTTTTCTTTTCCGTGGAGAGAGAACATCAATCAAGAAAGAAAGAAATAAAATTAAAACCCATTAATTTCAATCGTACAAAGTTTTGCATTGGGCAGCAGAACAGGTGTTGGCTTTATATATATATAAGTGAGCGAGCGTGATCAAATCCTCAGCTGTTTAATTGTCGCAATGTACGTAATGTTTATCTTCTTCTGTATCAGATCAGATGTGAGTTTTTTTGCCATTTAGAGTGGAACAGGCAGAGAGAAAACAATACGGGAGTGCGTTAGAGTAGCCCAAATGAGGTGTGGGTGTGTCCATTTATAAGTTTATCTGTCTGAAGCTGCTGCTAGCTGGTAGCTGCTGAGGCACGTAATTATGGAAAAGCTTCTCTTCTTTTTTTTTTGGTCATAATGGAAAAGCTTCTTTATATGCTTCAGCAACTCGTACCAATTAATTGTCCCTGCTCCAGTAATATTCGTGTAATTGAGTTTCTTTATGCTAAAGTTGTAGCGATCAGAGTTGATAATCTATATCATGGTTGCTGATGTAAATATAATTTGTATTACCCCAAGAACAAGAACAAAGTTGCTGATCTAATTAAGCACGTGAGATTATTTGTTCCCTTTAGGATGCAGTGGAACAATTTTCCACAGGGCAAGTGTCTTGGATTCATCTTGAGATATATCCTAAGTTTAAGGGTGTGGTTAAAACTTAAAAAGAGAAACATCAATGGATGTCATGTCACGCTTGTTTGAAGTCCCTGGAATTATATCAGCTGGTTGGTGGTAAACAAATTTAAACATGATCACTGTTATAATAATTAGGGATGAACAGAGTCTATGGACCCCCGGGGCAGGGCAAGGCAGGGGCAGCATGAAGAAGAAACTTTGATGGAAAATTAGGTGAGAGCATGCAACTGTTTGACCAAACATTTGGTTTGTTTGGCATGCACTTGCACAGTTTCACAGTTGCACAGTTGCCCTGTAGCCTGTATATGAATAATATGAGGATGAGGACGATGATGATGTATTTTGTTGAGCAAAGTCTGACGCAAACTCAAACTCTCCTTTTTTCAAATTTTAAAACACGACAACACCAAACCAATGCTACTGCCTACTTTATAGAATACTGAATAGGCCATAGCTCCTTGAGCCGTTAAAGCGAAACGACATGACGGCTTTTCTCAGCCTTTGTTGCGAACCAGCTGACGTTAGCCCAAGGTTGACTGCTTTTTCTCTCAACTTTTGCTGCCATCTAGCCTCCTGTTTGTCGTTTTCACTTTCGACAACCACGCTTTATTTACTCATTTTTTTAAATATAATATTAAACTAATGACATGATCAGTTAGTTCATACATACATAATTAAAAACTCAGCTGGGTATTTGTTAATGTGTTCTACTTTATGGACATAGATCGAATAGCTGGTTAGGGGGCTTCAAATATCGAGGCTGTTTTGTTCTTTCTTCTTTTTAGGAATTTGAGCTCTCTCTCTCTTTCTCTCTCTCTCTCTCTTCTTTGTTAGTGTGTTTAGAACAAAACTATGTATTAAAATGGTTAATAATAAGAAAGTTTAATTTGCAGTGGAATGAATGAATGAAGAGGAAGTCTGGTTTGGTATATGAGAGAGAGAGTATATCGGTATTGGGATCTGTCGGTGGTTTTGTCTTCTCTTTCTCTCTCTCTCACTCTCACTCAGCTTTGTGTTGTGTAATGTGTTGCGTGTGTTCCAACTTCCAACAGTAGCTTAGTTTAGTACTCAACTGTCACACGGCAATGCCTGTCTCCAACTCTTCTGTCCTCGGTGCCTGATTGGGTGCCTCAATCACTTATTCCTAACTCTAATTAAACAAACATGTATTAATTCATCATCATATATCTTATTGAGTTTGTTTAAGATAAATATACATTACATTAGTCTCCATGCAGAATCCATATCAGTTAACCAAGCAAACAAACGAAGACGGTGACTCTAACCATTTGTTACGTATTTTCCAAGATTTTTCTAGCATTAACAAATTGTTTGTCGTTTGCAAACGTGTCTTTGCTCTTGGCCATATGCTGTGTGGGGCCGGAGAGAGAGGGGTGGAGTTAGATTCCTCTAGTACGCAGGACTTGACTCTTGTCTTGAGAGACAAACTTGTGTTGAAAAATAACGAAACATGTGAACAACCAAGAACAAGGTTGTGTTTAAACTTGAATACTGAATACAACTTAAATAGCAAACTAACAAAGCAACTAAATAAAATAATAGGAACTACTACTAAGTCCATGACAATTTAGACTCTCCTATTAACAATAGCAACTAAACAACTAAGTCCCTAAAGAACAGAACTTCCACAATTTAACCAGATAAACATAAACATAATAAATAGAATAATAAATATTCTTAACAAGTTGGGCACTATGTTATGTTATGTTTCGTCTGTGTATTTTATTATTATTATTTATTTTTAACACAAAGCGTTATTCGGGTTGTATGAGTAATTGACTTTTAATGATTTAAACTACAAACCCCTCGTTGTATGTCTATGGTTGTTCGATTACATCTCTTCCAATTCTAGGTTGAAAGCTAGTTTCTATTTTCTGTCTCTTTGTAGTTCGATATAAAATATATTATATAGTTTGGCCCTTTGAAGTAAGACGTAATCCCATTCCAATACATAGTTATAATTTACAAAATTTCAAAACCATGGGATGGGAAGGAAATACATACAAAGAGCCAAAATACTACAGAATTCTTGAAAGAGGCAGATAGCCAAAGAAAGAAAGAGGTGATAGCTTTTATTAAGTTGGTGCAGTGCTGGCCATGTTAAAGGTATATATAGGGGGTAAAGGATGAGACAGCAGACAATGGTCTGTCTGTATCCATTTCCACTATTCTTGTTCTTTTCTACTTTTAATTTTTCCTTTTTTTCCATTTATAAAAAGAGGTGTACAATAATAATAAAGAGCAACGTCCAAACAGCAAACATGCTCTCTGTTTTCTAAAAGTTCCACGGGCACCTCGTCATACACACGTGATTCTTTCATCACCAATTCACCACCCGCCTCAATTCATTCCTATAATTAGTTATACAGAGTCTATATCTCCTTTGTAATAAGGTTCAATGTTTTTGTTTCCCAGCGTAAACCAAACACTTTCTCATCTAAAAATAGTTAAGCACAAGGTTTAACGTTCCATAAGTTCTATTCAGACAATAACGACAACATTAAGTTATTAACACTTTCGAATATAATGAAACAAATCATCACAGGGAATGAATCAATGTCACAGGAAGTAAACTACAGAAACTTGTATAATAAAATCTCTCCAAACTTCATCCATTGGGTGTGTGTGTATCTGAATTTTACCCTAAAACCCAACCAACATATCCTTTTTCTCCATTCAACAGTGAATGAACATTTAACATCCACAAAATTAAGCAGCTGAAAAATACTAAGTTACAGACATTTACTATGTGCATTTCTAATTAGGTAGTTAATTAGAGGCACATTGCAGGGAGAAAGGGAAGCTTCACTAACTAATTTTTTCTTCTTTCCCAATTGAGTTTCCTCGTCACCTACAGCAGAACCTTCTCCCTTCTTCTGAAACAGAGTTTTATTGCCTAGAAATTGGCGTCATTTGCATGGATGATTGCTGGTTGTATAATTTTCCATCTGAACCCTGAAAACTCTGATAAGAATTTGCTGGTGCCATGAAGGGAGAAATGCCATTTACTGGAGCTCCTGCTGGGTAATCAGGCATTGAGGGTGGTGGCTGTTGTTGGGCCATGCTATAGCTGTATGGTACAGCGCCCTGCATATATTGGGTCACCGGGTATTGTGGTACTGGTGGTAATGGTGGCAATGGTGGAGGAGAAGATGATGGAGGAGGTGGTGCCTCACTAGGAGTATATTGTTGGTTGGTGGTAGGGACAATAGAATGCAGGATGGGAGGAGATGGAGATGGGTTAGAGCTCTGGGGTACATAAGATGACGATTGGTCATTCTCGAGCTTAGGCCTCTTTTCGGGTGGATAATCACCAGAAGGCTCTTTAATTGGATTGCTGATAACACCCTCTGATGCCAGGGAGGAGAGCACATAAGAGAGCATCTGGGCTGAGGACGTTGACGCGGTCAGCTTTGCTGCCACTGCAGCAGCTGCAGACTTGCGGGGATCATCCTCCACATGACCAGATTTTTCGGGAAAAGGAACCTGCTGTGTGTACATTACTGGAGCTGATTGTTCTCTACCTACCGCCATAAAGCTGTGGGGTGCTACAGAGGTATGAGCTTCTTTTGAGCTCTGGTGTGCTGCCGACTGCATATTGTTGCCATTCAATAACCGATGGCAGATATCAGTGGCCTGCTCTGACTGGGATTGTGCTGCCTGGAAAACAATATATGTATAGTGCTTACGTTAATACACTATACAACTAGAGTTTGTTGTAAATGGCAACAGAAACAATTATGTATAAATGTATAATTAGCATATCTCCACAAGTGTCTTTTTACTAATCTAATTTGCAAAACCATAAAGTATTAGTTATTTGATTGATGCAAAGCTGAGGCTCGTATACAGCAACAAAATTTTGCATCACCAGTCAATTAATCAATGAAGGCGCATAAAATTGATGCAAAATCAAGGAGTGATATATGATTATATATGCAGGGCATTCCAAATCAACCTAACTTACAAGAATGGGAGCTCAAGCCAACCCAATGGAATACCACAATGAATCAATATATGATTCCCAAATGACAGGCATATAAAGCATAAGATTTATAATAATTTCCAAGGTATTTACCAATCTACAAATCTAACTTTAGTTTCCAATTATGAATACTTACATCTATGCTTATAAATATATATGGAGAGTTTTACCAGAAGCCAATTTTTTTTTTTGGAATATCTATGTATGTATATATAAAGTTTATATATTTCGGCATTCAATTTAAATCTGATGGTGATAAACTAACAAACATTTGTATAGCTAAGTTATACTTCCACAACAAAAGGAGTTGATTGATATGCATGCCAAACCTGAAGTTGGTCTCGGACTTGATCCAACTTGAATTCCTGGCAACAAAACCATGTTAATTCGCCTAAAATCATAATCTCATATAACAGTCAATGACAATTCTGATATTTTGCTGTGTCTGCCAACCAACCTGCTCCTGAAGAGCTTCTCTCAGGTGCGACACAAGATTAGCTCTTGACGATTCTACTGCTGTTAGTTGTTCAATACAGTCCCTCAGTACAGCATGCTGCCCTTGAACCTCCTCCACAAACGCAGATCCATGAAATTGCCCTAGTCAAGACGGACAATTCAGGACAAAGAAAGTTCTAACAAGAGATGACCCATTCAAGTACAACTTAAGTGGAAAGAATATAAAAAAGGAGCAATTATTGTATTTTTTCAAAAAAAAAAAAAAGACAAAAAAAAAAAAAAAGACCAAACAAGTTAATCATAAACATAATAATTCATAATCTTCGTAAATTTTACATGTGTATACATTCTCTTTCAAATCTAGCCAATCCACTGTTTTCCTCCCCAAATTGCATCCCCAAAAGTCGACCTCGTTAATTCTCTCTTTCCTCTCTGTATAACTTAACACTATACTTTTTTGTAATCTCACTGTAAGGAATCTTATATAAGTAACCTGAAATACAGTTTGTTTTGCATCTAGCACACAATATGAAGTTAAATGCAAACACAAATACACATAAATCACAACATTACATATGTTCACAGTTGGAGAAACATTCTCAAGAATTTACTCATTTGTGGTATACCTGAATTGAAATCACCACCAATTTCCTTATCTACCTTCTCAAGACAGCTAATAGCATTCCTACATTTGCTCAATACAGTGTCTTCATCCATCTGCCCATATACGACTTGGTAATCTGAAACTATTTTGTCCAATGCAGTTCCAGCAGGCTGATTCTTTTAAAAAATTTAACAAAACAATAAAAGACAAAAAAAAAAACCATCAAGTTATAAACTGAAATAAATGCTCAAACAACCATACAGGCATATACAATTTGAATTACCAGTCTGGCACCCGAATGCTTCCCATTTCTATTAATATTTTCCAGGTGCTTTCCTACAAACTCTTGCTTGAGAATTTGACCCCGAGAGCCAAAAACTTTTCTCTCATCCCATATACCAACCTATAAGTAAAAAATGGAAACAGAACAATCAGCAACAGCTACATACTAGTCCCTAGAATAAAATTTTAATATATATATATATATATATACATTTCACCCACTAATAATAAAGATGAAAATGCCAAACAAAAATAACAATTGGGGCGACATGATTGCAAGCATTCAAGAAAAGAGAGTATATGAAGCATATACATACACATATAAGTGAGATATATACATTTAAAAGGCTCATAGAAGCTTCTTTGGAAAGGCATTGTAATGCATCATGCTGCAATGTTTCTACATACTTGAGTCCTATGCACCTTATAAACTCATAAAATTATGGTTTTCTCAAGGTTCTCAAGAAAAAATAAAATAATCTCCAGGACAACTGATTCCAATTGGCTCTCTTATAAAAAAAATGTAGAAAAGAGGTTACACAGTTATACCAGTCGTTGTGCTGCATTTCTTCCAAATTCATCTCCACTTTCAATTACATCACGAAGAGCATCTGGAAGAACCTTCCAAAATTCACCAACAAACTCCGAACCTTTTCGCCTGCTGTTCTGTAAAATATCATTTGCAAGATAGAGGAAAGCCAATCTCTGCTCACGTGGAGCGGAATGAAATTGCCTAGCCCATGTTTCAACAACTTGTCTTGCTTTATTCATATGGAAAATGCACCAATGTGATAAAGCTTAATTGCATTAAGGAGAACATCCAAGTAATCAACACCAAAGATAACAACAAGTATTAGTTAAAACTTGTAAATGAACTACTTAGAAAGTATAAATATCAACTGAACAATAAAGTAAACAGTGATCATGGAGTAGCAGGTAAAGGAATTCAAATTTGACATGGAAAATCCATTGAATATGTGGATTTGACAATGGATTGCAAAATCCAATTAAGCTTTCTACACAAATAAATCCTCACAGGTACCCCAAAATTTCAAAGAAATGAGATATGTAAGAGAATTATGAAACAAAAGGGTGCTACTTTATCCCACAAAAAGAAACCTGACTCACTATGTCAGTCAAAACAGTGAGGAAAATGGTCTAGATTAATACTTTAAAAAAATCTAAAGAAAACATTGATTTCCATATGATGTCAGAAAGAGGATACTCTCTATGCTTGCTTGCGAGTTGTTGAGCTTGGCTAGCTTTTCCACTAAAATCTGCGGATTAAATGTACTTCCCATGATTCCAGTAAGATTTGGTCCAACTAACGATGCACAATGCAGGCTTTTAAACTGAGAAAACCTTCACGCAAAACAAATAAACATTTAAATATATATAGAAAACATATCCTCACCTAGTAAGACAACTAGAGGCACAACATATTGAGAACAAAGTTTCATGTGATTAGTAAGGAAGCATAACTTACAGGGTTACAATTTGAAAGGTTAAACAATATCTTTAGAAAACTCAATGGTTGGTCTGAATAATGGGAAATCTTGCATTTGCAAGTTGTAAACAGTCAAGTTCATCATCATCACTCTGGACCATGATTAGAGTCAACAGATTCACATTGATTTGTTATTGGTACAGTTTTTATGTTTTTTGAGAAATAACATAGCAATTTTTCTTCATGTTCACAATTTTAGATTATGAGTGCTTCCTATGATAAATTCTTCAAACTTTATAATGATTCCAGTACCCAAACCAGAGCTTGAAAGGATAATTTCCTCTCCATTTCACCTAAAACAAGGGCATGGAATGAGCCTATGACAACAACGAAAAAAACTATTCAGATAGAAATGTTTTTCAATCTAGACAGGGATAGTAAAGTAAATATAGACAGTGAATTGACTCTGAATCTGGAGTTGGCTATTAGGCCTGTACAATGCCTGGAACATCTGATACCTAAATCCACTATGAGAAAACAATAAAGACAATACTTGTGTGCTAACTGGCAGTACACAATTGTTTCATAATATGGGACAAAGCTTCCTCCTCAATTTTCATACTTCTGTCCATTCTTGGATTCTGGAGGGAGGAGATAATACAGTTAAAAACTCGATTTAGATGGCTATCTCAAATAAA
The DNA here is from genome assembly GCA_018703695.1 of Prunus fruticosa. NCBI lineage: Eukaryota > Viridiplantae > Streptophyta > Magnoliopsida > Rosales > Rosaceae > Prunus > Prunus fruticosa. The sequence continues at coordinate 38,594,405 of CM031919.1, read as the reverse complement.
TAAAGATAAATCCACTCCATATCTAGAAATTGTAAGATGTAACGATGGTGGCGTTGCCTATACACTTCAAACCATATGTGAGACTGATAGATGAAAAAGGATTTTATTACAGTTTCAGATGATACATCTAAGCCGTTGGGCAGCCCTTGGGCCTTCTCTTGGGCTAGATAGTTTATCTTCAGGCTCTAGGTTTGGAAGCATATGTTCATCAATAAGAGAGAGTTGCTCTAGATGATCTAGTTGCTGCCAAATCCGTACGATCTGATGCCAGATTCCAAGAATTGGTTTTCACATTGTGTTTGCCTGTAAGGTATTACATTTTTCTTCATTTTGGGATAGTTGACATGTAATGATTAAGCAATGAATGAATGAGAAGTTTCCTTCCGTGGTTAACGATCAGAAAGTAAAATCTTAGTTGTATATACCAATAACAGTGTTACCAAATGGCTTGTGCACTACAATCTACAATTTGGCAATAACTTCTAGATGAAAAAGATAGAAAGACAAACAAACAAGAATCATTGTTCCGAATCTGATTCTCTATGCCAATTCATTCAATTTCAAATTTTCTTTACCAAATTTTGCAACACATGATACTCCCTCATGGTATCTACAAACTACCAAACATCAAATATGTTTGTTTATAAGGTTTCCATCTTCAGAATCATGCAGATACTCAAAATTAAATACTCAATGACCAATCACAGTGAAATTAAATAATTAATTCACCCAAACCGCAATGACCAACCACAGTGAAATTAAATAGTCAATGACCAAGCATAAAAGATTAATGAAAACAGCATCACCCAAACCCCAAAATTTCTTTTCTTTTTTCCCATTATCTACATGTTATCCCTAACTTTGCCTATCCAATTAAAGCAGTTATTGAAAATGCTACTCCAAAATTCACAAAAAAAAACAAAAAACAAATAAAAATCCTCAAATAAGCATAAGAAAAAAAAAAAAAAAGGCAAACATTCGTGGGCTTTGCATGAGAATACAACTACAGCCCTAAAGTAGAATTAGGGAATAAAAAAGCATAATTACCAGAATGAAAACAAGAGGACTAAGAATTGGAACCCTAAAGCTTGAAGTAGGCACCTTTTTGTGTTTCTAAGAATGTGGTGGCGTGAGAGAATCAGCTAGCACGCACCAGTTCATCCATGGATGGTTGGGTTTCGGTTGGAATGAGAATACGGGATTAGTTGGAGGGGTGGAGGCGAAGCTGACCCAGCTGAATTCGGACTCAGAAGCTCCCAAAGACGAAGGCTTTTTCAAGTTTAACGGGTTGTTTTTTGAGTTTGGCTTCCGGCTATTCCTGTCTCTCTCTCTCTCTCTCTCTCTCTCTCTCTCTCTCTCTTGGCTTCTCTTTTGATAATTACAGTACGGTCGGGATTTTATAATTCCTAAATCACCCCTTCCTTTCTTTAGGGGTTTTAGCCGTCAAGTAGTACAAAACGCATGTCTGCTAAGGCAACGACGTCGTACGCATTCATCTAAATTTGTATGTGTTTAGCATTCTCAAATTCTCACGTGTGTGACAGTCCGAGGTTGTTCTCACTTTCCGTATAGAATAATATTTTGTTTCACTTTCCCCTATTATCTCGATTTTTCATTATCAACTAATGTGAAACGTAACATGACAGTTAATAATTAACTAATTATAAAAAAAACCGAGGTTCAAAGTGAAATACAACAGGAATGAAATGCTACTGTGTCAAATTAAGGGAGATTTATTATTATATCCAATATAAGAGTCCAAATTATAAAAAAAAATCCTATATAAAATGGACTTTAAAAATATACCAAAAGCTCATTTACAACATAATAAACAAAGAGACTTTTAACTTTTTATAAATTACAAAACTCTATTGAATCTCTTAAAACAAGCTCAACCCCAAAACCTCATTTAAAAAAACTCATAACACTCAATAGGGCATCAAAGTAATTTAATAATCAAAATTAAATTCAATAGGGCTAACTTTCATTTTTTGGGTTTTTTTGAATTTATTTATAGAAATTAAATGATGTAGGGTTTATTTATATTATTAGCGCTAATAATTGATATACGACTAAATATCTTTTTAAAGAAAGGGAGATTCATACATAAATCATGGAAACATTGAAATTTGATATTTGATTAAGGCAGGACCACCATTAATTTAAGCTCCCACAAAGCAAACAAAATCCATCATTAATACCATGCACACGTGTTACATAAGCTTTCAGCATACTTTTTCTTTGACCAGTCACATAGCGGTAGTCCGCATCAAATAATAATATTACAACAAGTAACAATAATTTGGAAATACAAGAGCTTTTGAAAAATAATTCATTATTGGTGTTGTTGATCTAGATATTCATCAGTTCCTGAAACACCTTCATGGCAGAAGCTGGAAGACCCAAAAGCACGTTTATGTTCTTCTTTTCTGTCCCATTAGAAAGGAATAAGATGACTTCCTTCTCAGGCAATGCCACTGGACCTGAAAGTATAGGCTCTCCCCAGCCAAAGTCAGTTGTGTAGAAGGACAGCCTAGACCAAGTTGTGATCAAGAGGGTGGAGGCCAAAGAAGGCCTAGCTCTTGTCAGTTCGAAATAATCTATGGCTGATCTCATGTAACTGTCAGTGACCATCTTAATTGCATCTTGAACCAGCCCAACTGCATGTGAGAGTGGCTTCTCCAGCAGATCACCTGCTTGGCAGATGGAATTTGTCAACACAATGCCATTGCCAAAGTACCCTTTTGGCAGTGGTGGGCTGAACTTAGGCCTCCCATCAACAGCAAAGAGGAGCTTTATTTGTTGTTCAGGCAACAGTTTTAGAGCTCTGGTTCGAGCTTTCCACACGAATGCTGAGAGAGCTTCAAATGTAGTGCATTTTTCAAGAGCCCTGTCTTCCCTGGCTTTCATTTTCACTTTTTCAAGCTTCTCACTGTCAAAGCAGAAGGAGCTGTATAGCATTTTTTCTTCAGAAAGGTCGTTACTGGCGCTGGAAGTGCCAATAATCTCTGAGAATTCTTGATGCAGGTGCTCTATAGTTGGTGGGTTCCGTGCTTTGAGTATGCTTCTGTCTAAAAATGGAGGCACTGTCAATGGCAAACCTCTGGCAATTTTAGCCCATGAGTTCACAAATTCCATAGCGCCAATGCCATCAAACATACAGTGGTTCATGCACAGGCCTAGAGCAAACCCTCCACATTTGAATTTAGTCACCTGGTAGAATGAATGATCCATGACTACTTCAATTTATGAATTTAAACTCAAGAGATAAGAAATGAAATTAATTGTAGAGGTTTTAATTACAAACCTGAGCCACCAGAGGAGGCAGCTCTAGTATGTTCTTGGCACCAGGAACATCATAAACCAGCTTTCCAAGAGTCTCAGGGTCAGGCTTTGTTATGTCTCCAATATCTTCAATTCTACAATCTGCTTCAGCCTCGACAAAAACAGCTCCTTCACCGGTGCAATCTACAATGAGCTTTCCCTCTGAGCTGATTGTTAGTCTCCCGGCAAGAGGGTAATAATGGACAAGAATCTTCTTCAAAGAATTCTTGATCACTTCCCCTGCCTTGTCATTTCCTTTGTCATCTGACTTGAAGCAATAAATAGTACGAACAGTCACCGCAATGTTTTGGTCGAGGTTGGAGAGAAAGTATAAACCCTTCTCTGTTTCCTCTGCAGGGAAAACCAGAGTTGGCTCTCCTTGCTTCGCTCTTAGTTGGAACACATTGCCGCCGCCATTAGAGTTGTTGTCCATTGCAGCAGACTCTCCAAGTTCAGCAACCTGAAACACAATATCAAGAAACGCAGCGAACAAGAAGCAATCTATTTAATATTTTTGTATTGGTTGGAAAGAATTTAACAAACCAAGTGCTTATGGCCTAAAAAACTGAATGATAGTAAATTAATGCACAATTTATCTGCTTATGAGAAAACAAACCATGTGGGAAAACTGGTGTAGGGAAGAACAGTTGTGAAAATAAGGAATACGGTGAGAAGTGAATTCAAGAAAAACCCAAAAAGTGATGGTGATCAGAATCTCTCACAGAGTATGGGTTTGGGGTGATGAATTAGGAGGTGGGTTATTATAGAAAAGGGAAAGGGAGTGGCCCAACTTACAAGCGTTGTGTTACTTGTTTAAGAAAAAGAAGATAATAATGTGAAAGGGACAGGTAGTTGTGCCTGAAATCTGAGCACAGCAAGTGTTTTTGGCAAATGCTACGGAATTGTGTGTTGAATTGAAATGGTGTTTTCTTCTTGGACAATGACAATGGACAATGGAGATGGTCTTGAATCTTGATATGCCAGATGGGTGGGGGTAGGCCACTGGTACTGGAACCTAACACACCAGCCAAGAAATCTACTGTCACAAGGGAGAAGGGTGGGGGCTTATTTGGTGGGGTTGGTATCCAAAACTCGCTTTGCTTTGCTTGGTCTCTTACAAGTTTTGCCATAATAATATTTGCTTCTCAGCTCTCATCAATATAATTTTCTTTTTGGCCGGTCTGCATCTGCTGATATTTTATTGAAAGTAGGATGCCAAGTTCCGGTAGCCATCTTGGTCAATAAGGTGAACAAAAATATAAAACCCTCAATATCTTTGTCTCAATAGGTATTAGGTTGGTTTTTAACGAACACAGTGACATGCATAATATACTTTAGAGTTGCTTATAACTTTGAAGACCAAGTCCAAGAGCAGGAGCAACAACCAAAAAGGCTACTGGGAAAGGGATGAATTATTAACCAACTGCGAGTATTCTAATGGATTTAGTTTATGTCATGAAATATTTATCAAGTAAAAAAAACAACGAGATTCCAGACGAAGACGCAACTGTTTTATTTATTTATTCTTTATTTTTTATCAACAGAAGAAGCAGTTTTCAAATGCGAGATATGTTGTCTCTGGTTGCTTTATCTGTATTATAAAGGATAAGATTGACCTGTCTATATAACTCCATTTCCCTATTTCACATTAAAGGTTGAAAAAAAAAACAAGAGAAGACGTGTTTTACTTTCTCACCAGCACTATGAGAAGAAAATCATGGCGTGGAATATGGGCTGCAAGTCTGCAATTGTGGTTGGGCAGTGGCGTGGAATATGGCTACTCCTCACTCTCCCACATGGAAATAAATTGTATTGGAAACAGACTAAAAAACACAGAATATTTTCTACATTTTTAATGTCATTCATTCCAGCCATAAGGATACAACTCTTGATAGGTTCTTATCACACAAACTCTTTGCACTAGGCTTATACATAACATAGTTACCAAGGGAAGTACACACGGTTACTCAAAACACCTGTAGGTTACTCAGTCAGAACACAAATTGGATATTTTAATGTCTTAGCCTCTCATGGTTTTCCTTGTCAGGTGTCACTCTTCCAAACAGCTAAGAGGGTGGCAAACTGACCTCGAAAAGTCATGCCTGACCACATTTGCTTAGACAAGCAACTCCTTCTTCTAGATAATCCTCCCTGGTAATCCAAAATTCAGGAGCATCCTGCATGTGTTAACCACCACATTGAAATTTTTAGATCACTTGCACTTACCTATCTCAGATATGGGAAGAATTAAACAAGAATGCCCCGGTGACATCATTTAAAAATTTGATCTCAAAGATAGAGAGAACAAGCAATGACACGTACCTTCATAATTCCTGCAAGAACTGCACCACCTAGATACACCATGTGCTTTCTTCGTGGAGGATCTTCAATTCGCAATCGCAATTTCTGTTCATCACAAATTTTGGAGCATGAGAAAGAGACCGACTGAGCTCAGTCTATTATGCCAGATTCAACCAGGATTTACCCAACCTAAACACCGTCATTTTATTACCACTTTAATACCAACATTATACAATAGCACGTTCCCCCTGTTTCATATTTTTCAAAGCTATTGTTGTTCTCTTTCTAATCCATGAAACACAAAAATCGTATCATACCTTCAGTCCATCTTTGTTACCCTTCAAAACAACGTCAAGATAACGGTCCAGTATTTCTTTCTCCAAACTGAAGAAACACCAAAATTTAATATCAGAAAGTTCCTAACTCTATTTTTAATAAGGAAAAACAATGCCATTGGGATGAAAAAGAACTCACTTGGTTTTTCATGTCAAAAAGTAACTCATGGATTTTATTTTTAAGGTTTTAAAATTTTCTACAATTCCTTTAACACGTTGTTTAATCCCAAATGGACTGATATTCCAGGAAAGTGACATTGCTGATTATTGATACTACAATGTCTGACTATTTCAGGCTTCTTTCAAATAAGGCAAATCAAATAATCATATGGCCAGTGGTATGGAAATTATTTGAAAACTAAACACTCCATCAGAGTCTTCATTAGTATTATGAGGCTTTTGGACAGTAAACAGTGGTTCGTAAACTATGCACCTGAAAAAGGACGATCGTGAATTGTCTTCACTTTAGCGGAGCAGGAAAAGGAATATAAAATGATCAAGGTGTGCGTGGAATAAAGAGTAATCTCAGTTTCATGCTAGGTTATCAAACATACAGAAACTTGAAACACACATGTTGAATATAACTGGAAGAAACTACTTTAAATAAGAATCTTATGATGCAATGAAGGGTTAAATATTACCGACTGGGTAATCCAGGATACATCGTGCTCCCTCCACTTAAAACTATATGCTGGTAGAGCTGCACAAGATGCATTAAAATAATAAATCAATGTTGTGAAACAAATAAAGAGTTAATCAATGCTCATTTCATTTGTAAGAGGATTCACATTAGTACCATCATCCTGTTGTCAATATCCATTTCCTGAATGCAGCGGAATACCATGTCAGCCATCCCATCACCTTCGACATCTATAAGTTCCTGTACAAGGAAAACATTAATGAATATTCAAAACCTTCAACCTGTCAGAATAGTGTTATAATCTTTTTTTTTTGTTTTTTCAAAAAACCAGTATTTTAGGTGGTAATTATCACTCTGACGACTAAAAGCAAATATATTCGAGCAATTTCGTTGATTATATCCAGAGAAGAGCAAGAAAAATTGGAAAGTTACAGGAGTGAATAGAGCTTCAGGAGCCTGGAACCTTTCGGTGCCAACTTTAATCACCCTTCCATCTGGCAGCTGATTAAACCAACATATATAAGTGAAATATGATCAAACTAAATATATAACTCTTGATTAAAGAGGGGACCAAACAGAAAAAAGACAGACCAAAACCAACAACAACAATGGTTGTTCAATGAGTAATTTTACCAATGTAAATTGAAAGAAACTACGTGTGTCACAGCAAGCACACAGTGACATACTGAACATATATATTAAAATGACTCTATGAAATTTAATGAGATGCTAAGAAAACCAACTTACAGTGTAATTCTTCACAAGTATGGTTGTCTCAAGTCCCAATTGATACTCCCTTTTGTAATCATAACTACATGAAATTGGATAAATAATTCGTGCAATCAATAAGTTCCACAACATTCCTCACCCCTAAAAAAAAAAAGAAGTTCCACAACATTAGAATATAGAATAAGATTTTTTGTTTACCTTATATAGCAGAGCTTCTCTTTGATTTCCCTGACAGTCTCAAAATCAGCCGTCCTATTCATTGCATACCTTCAGGAAAAATGTTACAATTTCTCAATATAAAAGAAAGTTTCATTTGTAGAACCAACGGTAGTACAAATAAATATCGATCTTACTAAGTTATAAGCAATTGATTCTCACCCCCTCCTTGAGAGTAAATCAACAAGATAGGATGTTATGTGTCGGCCAGCTACATTCATTCGTTTTGTAAGATGAGGAAATGAGTAGCCATCAACTACTGGAACCTAGGAGGTTGGAGCAAAAATATCTCAAATCTGACATAGAGTTGATTTCCCCTTCAATGGGTTTAATGAAATGGTTTCCATTCCCTTGGAGTATCCAAGAACTAACCAGCTCAAACATATAATTACAAAGTGTACACTACCCAAGCTATTCCGAATACTCCTAATACATAATGTAGAAGTTGTGCTTGAGGAATTTACCACATGAGTAACACCATCACCGGAGTCAATAACTAATCCTGTTAACAAACCTGTAAAAAAACAAGGAAATGCTGAAGCCCATGTCCGAAAGAATCAAAAGTATAGCTAAACATAAGTAGCAACAGTTGTTAATAGTATGTTATGGACTGTTCCAACATATAATTCTGGCAAGTCACACTAGTGCTTTCACTCTCCCCATCAACGTTTTCCAAGCATGGTAGATACAAAGCCAAATACTCATTTGTAGGAATAACAAGAACTAAACAAGAAGGGGAGATATAAAAGAAGTGGGGGGGGGGGGGGAGGAACAGAAATATAAACATTTAACCTTTAATCATCTTTATAAGCACCTTGAGCATACAATGTTAATACAGCTTGAATTTGTATGAAGACACCAGCAAAATTGTATTTCTCAAACATGGTCTCAACCTGAAATGTTGAATCAAGCCAAACCATGAGATGCCAACGCCATAATTCACAATATTTATTATGGTACAGATACGATTACCCAAAAAAAAAAAACTACTTAATAGTACATAGATTGCAAAACAAACCATTTTTTCACGGTTCTTTGAAGGATTGAGAGGCGGGTCCGTGAGTAGTATCTGACATTCAGTAGGATCTATCTGTTGACACAAAACAGGCAACAGAGTTATTAACAATCCGGATGAAACTATAACAACAAAATTGACAATCAAGGGCAGTAAGAAGTTTACCTTTAGTTCACTGTAGAATGCATGGTCCCAGACATGGCCCATATCATCCCAGTTTTGCACGATGCCGTTGTTAACCGGGTAATTTATATCCAACTGATGCCGAAATTCTGCGCAAGCTTCTCCAACAATGACATCCTAAATGCATTTATAAAATTGAAGGGAGGAAAAAAGGGCTGTCAAAAGTCAGAACTAATAATTAAATCACAAGCTGTAGGGGATGAGCTAATTAAGGACATACAAAATTCTTAACCTTGAGTAAAGTTGGACTAGAAAGAGTGCAAATTGTGTCCAAAAAGTAATGAAAAGTATTAACCTTGATTTCTTGTTCCATGAGTGATTCCTCATAGCGAAGCAGTGGCCTTCCAACTACACAAGGGAACACAGAGGTAGGGAAATTCTCTCCAGCAAAGCCACATTTCACATACTGCAATTAAAGCAAACAAATTTGACAAAGTTACAAAACCAAAAGTAGATGATGATGATTCTAACACCTACAGATCCAAAACAGAGGTCAACTTTTGATTTTCAGCTCTGCCTCTGAATCAGTTAACTCTAAATTTACGAACACCACCAAATTTACGAACACCAAACAAACTTCCAAGAAAGAAAGTGTCAATATGTGCTGGATCGATGAAATCTTTCAACGCAGATTAGAATACTGTGCGTTACTGTGCTTGTGAGAGAAACAAGAAAAGTTAGACAGAGGAGAAGAGTACCCCGGTGCCATTGTCGCAGACGACGACATTTCGGTTGTTCATGTTCAGCTGCTGTTGACAGTTGCTGCAGCTATTGCTGTTTTTGCTGGTTTCATCTACCGCATTTCTTCAAACCGAAGTGCGTCCAACTGCAGCAAAGAGTGACGGGCTTTCTTCGTGATCGTGATTCCAAACGACGTCGTATCTTCATTTACTTTTTTATATTTTGGGCCGGAGGCCCAGAGTTTAAAATTGAGCCTAGATGGACTTATTAACGCCCTAACTATAGAATGACTCGGTAATGCAAAAGGCCAGCGCTTAACTCATTTCAAGGCCCAGCCCGTAAAGGGTTAGTTAATATATAAATCGTGAGGCTTTCTTCTAGGGTTTACGCCGTTCGCAGGTTTCAGAGGTACCCAGCAAACTCGAAGAGCAGTCTGCGCAAATGGTGAGTAGTAGACCCTTCTTCATCAACATCTGTCTCCCATTTTTAGCTCTGGCTGCATAGGAACTTGTATTTAATCATCAACGTCTTCGTTTCCTTTTAACATATTCATTGTGTTTTCTCAACCTAATCGATGCAGGCTCCGAAAAGAGGTGTCAAACCTCCAGTCGCAGCGAAGAAGAAGACGGTACGTATTTCCTATGTCAATATATTGTATAATGATTTTTGCTATTTGCTTCTTTTAATAGATGAGTGTTAGGGTGTATATAGTGATTGTGATGGTTTTTTTGTGGTGGCTACAGGAGAAAGTGGTGAACCCACTGTTCGAGAAACGTCCCAAACAGTTTGGGATTGGAGGGGCATTGCCTCCAAAGAGAGATCTTACCCGTTTCGTGAAATGGCCCAAGGTTGTTCAAGTTCAGAGGAAGAAAAGGATCCTCAAGCAGAGGTTGAAGGTTCCACCAGCTTTGAACCAGTTCACCAAGACCCTCGACAAGAACCTGGGTAATCATGTTAACCCTCACATTTCTCTCCTTTCTTTTTCTTTTTGTTTCTCCGTAAAATTTATTTTTATGGAGATGATTGTTTGTTAATCTAAATATAACTGTTAGGTTTTTCTTTTAGGCGAACATTAGGCAGTGTGGTTGAAATTTAGATTGGATCAATAAGTTTATTGAGCAGTTTTTTTTGTCTGTTCAGGACTGCCATTGACAAGTTTCTTAATTCTGTGTTATGTTGCAATACCACTTTTGCGTTATACTTTCCACGTTGCTATGCATTTGGTTGAATCTCAAGGTTTGGCAGTATGTTGAAGGAAATGTAGAATGTTGATGCTAGCTATTACCAACATTTAGCATAATGGGTTGTTTCCTGGATTTGTTTGAAATTGTATCTAGTTATGCCTTGTAACCCGTTTTCATGATTTGATGCTTGATGTGTTGTATGTATAATGTACATTGTATTTTGTGGAAATACTGAAACTAGAACGTTGTTTCCTAAACCTTTGTGCAGCTACCAGCCTGTTCAAGATGCTACTCAAGTATAGGCCAGAAGACAAAGCAGCAAAGAAGGAGCGCCTTTTGAAGAGGGCACAAGCAGAGTCTGAGGGAAAAACTGTTGAAGCCAAAAAACCTATTGTTGTGAAATATGGTCTCAACCATGTCACCTACCTCATTGAGCAGGTCTTGTTCCCTGCCACTCGCATGTGTTTTATATTCCTTGTCAATGTGCTTGCGTTTGTGTAATGATTTTTTTTTTCAATTGCATTTTGCTTGCAGAACAAAGCCCAGCTTGTTGTTATCGCACATGATGTTGACCCAATAGAGTTGGTGGTTTGGCTGCCTGCATTATGTAGGAAGATGGAAATCCCATATTGCATAGTGAAGGGCAAAGCACGCTTGGGATCGGTAATTTTACTTATATGCCTGCATTCTTGTCTTTCTTGACCTCTTTGACAAAAAAATAGGACCGAACTAACTTTTATTTGCTTTTCTGTCAGATTGTCCATAAGAAAACTGCATCAGTTTTGTGCTTGACAACAGTCAAGAATGAAGATAAATTGGAGTTCAGCAAGGTGCTAGAGGCAATCAAGGTATGGTAGAATGAACCTTTTGCAATTTTTGTTGATGCGGTTGCTTGAACTTGTTCGTATTATGGTTGGTGGAATGCTTAATCCGTGGTGTTTCACTTGGTTGTTGCAGGCCAACTTCAATGACAAGTATGATGAGTACAGGAAAAAATGGGGTGGTGGCATCATGGGTTCCAAATCCCAGGCCAAAACTAGGGCGAAAGAGAGGCTCCTAGCAAAAGAAGCTGCTCAAAGGATGAATTAAATTTTGGTTGATCTTGTATTTCTTTTTTACTTAGGATAAGATTGTCCGAGTCTGGTTCTAGAATTCTGATTGTTCAAGTTTATTTAGATCGACCGCAGAGGTTTTGTTTCCTGAGGATGTGTCTGAGGTTAAAGCTGCAATGTTGTTTAGCTGTTTGGATTAGACTTATTCATGGACATGCCCTTTTTGTTACGGTTGTTGGGCTTTCTAATGATTATCATTTATTTTACATTTCATGATTACAATATCTGTGCGATGATATTTCTTGTATCTTAGTCATAGAATAGAATAGGGTTTAAGGTTCTGTTTGGTTTCCATTTCTTTATTATGGTTTTCCATTTTTTATTTTGGTTCATTTAACTGTGATTGACCTTAATTGAACTTACTCTAATTATCCATTACCTGCATATATGCTGGTTTGGCTAGTTGGTCAGGATTTGGCTAACTAATCCATTACCTGCATGTATATGGGTTTGTCTAGTTGGCTAGGTGTTTTTCGGACAAACGGGTTTGGCTAGTTGGTAGGGCAATTATCAATTTTTTTTTAAAAAAAAAGAGAACGAACCCATTATCTTTAAGTAGACTATGTTTAAGAGAGAGTGGTGAAAACAAGAGTGGACATGTTTTTTGAAGTTTTATTTATTTATTTAAGGTTTATTACACCTTCAGTGTATTAGTTCTTTTTTTGGTGTTTTGATGCAATTTAAAGATTATGCATTTCTCCCTCTCTCATTTTATTACTTTTAAAACTCGTTTATGGATGCGAAAATGATGCCTAATTAACATTTATTTTTAAAGAAAAAAATATTTTTTGTTGTTGGAAGAGATGCTTTATTAAAAAAATAATAAGCACCAAGAGAGTACAAATGTAGCAATTAGAAGAAAAAAAAAACTTTTAGGAAAAGAAGAAAGTTTTCAATTATTTTTCCCCTAAATAAAAAATTCGTTATATTTTAAAAATTTTAACTGAAAAAACAAATTCCAGTGCCTTAATTGCATATATAGAGTTTTGCGAGGTCTCCACAAAAATACACTCGCTTCGGTTGTTCTGATCATACACATCCCAAACCCTCACCCTCTCTCTCTGACCCTCTGCGACCTCTCTCTCTTATTCGCCAGCCCTGCAATTCCTCAAACCCTAGAAATCTCTTTCTGTCTGTCTCCGTGTAATTTACGTCATCTGCAAGTGTTCGATTGCAGAAGCTATTTTCGTTTCCTCTTTCTCTATCCTCATCTCGAAGCACAATTAGCTGCGCTCTCTCCTCTCTGGCATTTGCCTGGAAATCTTCTGTAATTCGAATCGTTTTGGATGCCGATGGCCCACGGAAAAGTCAGTCTTCCTCAAGATCTCCTCCCCGCGAACATGGCTGATGCACACTTCTCCACCAACGGTTCGTGTTCTTGGGCTTTTCTCAATCCGTATCTCTTCACATTGCATCCTTTCTCGCTATTTATCATTCTCATTCTTGCTATTCGCATATATATATATATATATATATTTTTTTTTCTCCTCGATCTTTCTCGCTATTACAAATTGTTCCTGGTTTCAATAATTCGTCAGTGTACCTATACAAGTGTTTATACATATCTCATATTAATATACATATCTTTATACTTATATATCTATTATTCGTCTAGCTGATTAATTAGGGTTGGTGTTGTTGATTCTTTTTTCTTAGTAGTTTTATATTATCTTCAGATAACATACATGTATATACATAATTTATATTTCCTGCATTAAGAGCTTTTGGATGTTCATGATATTGTTATTGCATTGTGTTTTGTTGTTTATTAGATCACAAAATTTTGAATTATTCTGTTGCCAAGGTATTCCTGTCCTTTGTCTTTCATTAGTAGTACAGTATCTTTTGCTTGTAATTTTCATTAGAATTTCAGTAGTGTATCGAACACTGTTATTTCCCCCTATTTTAAGTTCACCTACGGTGGGTGAACTGCTTGGATTTTCATATTATGGACACTCTGCTTTCCAAAAATTTAAGTAAATGTCTCTCTGTTTGCCATGTTAGATGAAGCCTTGGAAGGAAATGGTGAGGAGAAGGCGCTAACAGGGTCCCTTGATGAGTCAATTGGTGGTTGTGCTCCTTTTCTAAGTTTGCGTTGTTTTCGACATATGCGATTTTGTTCACCTTATTGGCTATCATTTTACTGTTTTTATCATGAATACCGCAGGTGCCTGTAAATTAATTTATTTATTATGATCTTAATTGCAGATCAAGTAGCATCCGAGAGCAGCATACCTTTGTCTCCACAATGGCTATATGCTAAACCAGTTGATTCCAAGACACTAGTTACTGGAACATCAGGAGTATGTACATTGCAATTCTTTTTTCTTTTTTCTTTTTCCAAATTTGCTCTTATTGCTGTTTCAATAAGCTATATATACAAGTATATTTGTTTTTTGTGGTCCAGTGTGTCAGTTCTTTTCTACTGTTATTTATAATAAAGTGATTTTAACTAAATCTTTAATGTTAGTGTGGCTTAATACAAGTGCATCTACACTTGTCAGATTTTTTTTTTTTTGAGAGAACGCTTTGATATCTTAACTCTCTTTCTCACCCCCCCTCTACACTTTTAAAAAAGCTTTATCTTTCTGCACACCATAATTTTTGAAATCCTAGTACCTTAAGTGCATTAGTGTGGTTGTAAGCCTCTCAATTTGTATTTTCTATACCCTTTTGTCGTTCTGCGTTTTCATGTCTGCCCAGCCTGTGAATTCAATTTCTTGGTATGCTAAATGTGTTAAATCCTGCATCTGATCTATCGGTTGAATTGGAAAAAAAAAACAAACAAACTATGATTTATGCTAGGACCCAATTTTAGATCTTATCTTTTTGGCTATTAGAAGAATTTAGTGCATTTTGTCTTCATAGTTGACTAGTGATTAAAAGTTAACCAATTTTTGAATACCGATAAAAATGACAGGAAATGCATGCACCTGGTTCTTTGCCTCATGGAAACTCTTCTGATCCCAATTCGAGAGACACTTGGCATTTAGATGGATCTCAGGACAAAAAAGATTGGAGGAGGAATGCACCTGATTTAGATATTACCCGCCGCTGGCGTGAGGAGGAGAGGGAAACAGGCTTACTTGGTAGGAGGGATCGCAAGAAAGAGGATCGTCGTGTAGGTGTCACTTCAACTAGGGATACTACTGATGGTAGAGCAGAAGATCGCCATGTAGGTGCCACTTCAACTAAGGATGTTACTGAGAATAAAGTACTGTCTTCTGACCGCTGGCATGAATCCCGAAGAGATAACAAATGGTCCTCAAGGTGGGGCCCTGAAGATAAAGACAAGGACTCTCGAATAGAGAAAAAAACAGATGTTGAGAAGGAAGATGTTCATGTTGACAAGCAGTCTCTTTCCAATAGCAATCGTGCAGCTTCTGAACGTGATAGTGATTCTCGGGATAAGTGGAGGCCACGCCATCGCATGGAGGTTCAATCAGGTGGGGCAGCCCCATATCGTGCCGCACCGGGATTTGGGATGGCTAGAGGACAGGTGGAAAAAGTAGGACTTACTGCTGGACGAGGGAGGTTAAACACTAACGGAATGCTGCAGATTGGCAGACCTGTATTAGGAAAAGCTAGTCCCTTTCTCAATATGTATTGCTACCCCAGGGGGAAACTCCTTGACATTTATCGTAAGCAAAAGATTGATTTAACTTTTGATTCCATGCCTGATGGGATGGAGCATGTATCACCAATAACCCAAGTAGGCTCTACTGAGCCATTGGCTTTTGTTGCACCTGATGCAGATGAAGAGGTATATGGATTATATACTAAATTTTTTTAAATATCCACACATGCTTGCATATATATATGTAGAAATCTATGACATGTTTATTTCTTGATAACGTACTTGCTCTCTAATTATCATAGTTAAATAAGCAAGTGGTGAAATGTTTCTTTGATCACCATTATTTCCTGATGTGATGCTTTCAGGCTTGTCTGAGAGATATATTGAAGGGAAGCATTACTAGCAGTGGAGTGTTATACAACTCCCCTAAAGACAAGAATGTATTAAAAGATGATTCTAAAGGTATTACGTTGCATTCTGTTGGACTCCTGCCTAATAATCCTCATCATTTCTTTCTGATACAAGTTTTCTCATTTACTCAGGAACTAGTAATGTCACTTTAAGCAAAGAGGAAGGAAACTTTGCAGCTAACAATGAACAAAATGTCCAATCTACTGGAGAGGTCATTTTAAACAATTCTTTTCAAGTTACTGGTCCTGAGGTGTCACCTATTTGTGGCTCACAGGCGCATATTTTAAAGGGTAAGGAAAAGCAGTTTTAACCTAATATTCTGGTTCCTTCGTTTGATACTTTCGGTATTGTTGTCATGTGTTGTATGTTAAAACACTCCATTTTTTTCCAGAAAGTGTTGCTACTGAAGGTGAGCAGAAAGTTCTGACAGTCAAAGCACCGGCTGATGGAGGGATTGATGGCCCCAGCAATGATGTTACTGAACTGAGAAATTCTGGATACCAGGAGGTGAGATATTTTGGTTTGCAGAAGCATCCTTTGTTGGACCATGTTAAATCAGAACAGTTGAAATTGATAGCCAGCTTCCTAATAATCCAAGTTCCTTATTTTATTTTCCATCTTTACAGCAAACCTCAAGCAGTGATCGTCACTATGTCAAGAGCAACGAGGCGCATGTGTCGGACAGAATTGTCTCACCTGAGGATTTAAGTTTGTGCTATCTTGATCCTCAAGGGAACACCCAGGGACCTTTCTTGGGGATTGACATAATCGCATGGTTTGAGCAAGGGTTTTTTGGAATTGACTTACCAGTCCGCTTGTTTGATGCCCCAGATGGATCTCCTTATCAAGAACTTGGTGATGTGATGCCACATCTGAAAACTAAATCTGGATATGTCTCTAACTCTAGTTTGCATGCTAAGCTAGAGCCGTTGGAAGTCATTAAAGGCAGCTTGGAAGAGAGAATATCTGCACCTAACTATGGGGGGTCTAATATTCTAAATAGTCAGCAGTGGACTCCATCTGTATTGGAGGCTACCTCAAGTGATAGTGTTCAATCAAGAATCCCTAATCATAGTTATCAGTCTGAACTCCAGTACCTTGACAATCAAAGCATTCAAAATTTTGTTGCAGAAGATGAAGGTGTGTTATGCGTCTTATCATTTTCTATGTTTATGTCTATGTTGTCACGTTAATTGCTTCTCTTTTTGGTTGTATGCAGAAATTGTATTTCCTGGAAGGCCTAAAAGTAGCAGTGATTGCCTTTTGAGGTCTTCAGCGGACATTCATGGCTCAATTTCAAATTCTCCTGGCCTTCCTTCCTTTTCAAATGAAGTTTCAGAAACTAACCTGCCTAGCCAGCAGAATGATAAGTTGCATCCTTTTGGCCTGTTGATGTCAGAGCTTAGAGGTAGTAGTTCCCATTTAAGGTCTGCTCAATCATCGCATGCGTCTTTAGGCATGGATGATCCGGTTCAGTTGAGAGATTCTTTCTTTGAAGGAGGTGCCACTATTGCTAGTCAGAATCCGCTTGGTCCCATGATTGATCAACCTTCCTTTGTGGATACACAGTCTGATAATTATATAAGAAATAACGCAAATGTTAGTCTGGGTTCTATAGATGCTCACCATCTTTCTCGATTGGGAAAAGAAATCAGTGGCTTTGGCCTTGCTGAGCATATAATGCCACAGAAGTTACAAAAAGAACGGCTTCAGCAGCTGAGCCATCCATCTCCGCTTCCTGCTGCGCATGGTGCAGGGACTAGGGTAGACCAATTCCCTGGATTTGGTTTTTCTGACAGCAATAACCCTAATATCCAGCCGTTCCATCATCCTGTTGCAGATATGGAACATCTCTTAGAACTACAGCGTCAACAGCAGCGTCAGTTGGAGCTTCGCCAACAGCATCACCAATTGGAGCTCCAGCAACATCAGCATCAGTTGGAGCTCCAGCAACGTCAGCGTCAGTTGGAGCTCCAGCAACACCAGCGTCAGTTGGAGTTTCAGCAACACCAGCGTCAGCTGGAACTTCAGCAACGCCAGCATCAGTTGGAGCTTCAGCAACAGCATCACTTGAAACAGCAGCTTCACCATCACCAGATGAAACTGCAGCAGCAACAGCAATCTCAAACTCAACACTTGCTCCTTGAACAATTTTTGCACCAACAGATGTCTGATTCTGGTTATGGGCAATGGAAGATTGATGCCACAAATGGCAACCCTTTAGATCAATTAAGTTTAAGGAAGCAATTTCGAAATGACTTGCACCCTTCCCAATCCTCCATACAGGATCCATTGCTAGAGCAGATCATCCAATCAAATATAGGACGCCCTGGACAGACAGATTTTCTTGACCTCATATCTCAGGCCAAACAAGGGAATATGCACCCTTCAGAGCTGCAACTTCGTTTTCAGCAGCAAGAGTTGCAGGCACAGCAGTTATCTGTGGCATTGAGGGAGCAGCTGCAGATGGAAGGGGAAAGGCGTTTAGGTGGTCCTTGGTTTGCAGATGAAGCAAGTCATGTTGCCAGGGATCCTGCTGGCCATCAACAGGCTCCGATGGTTGCATTTAGTTCTTCAGAAAATTACCAGCAACAGCAGAGGTTTCCCACCCATGCACAGCAACTAAGCCATCTCAACTGGAATCATGACTCACGGGAGCGACATGGGATGAACTTTGATATTCAGAATGCATATGGTCAGGGTCTTGATTTACAGGATCAGTATCTGCGTAAGTGCTCTATTGATAAACAGGACTCCATTTCTTCTGGGATGCCCTCTAACCGTCAACTGGTTTCTGATGAGTTTTTTTCTTCTCATTCAGTTGGTTTGGAACGCTTACCCTGTGGGAACAGTGGGCAGCTGGAAAATAGCTGCATTGAAGCACGTCGACCGCATTTGCATCTTGATGCTGAACAAAAACGACGAGATTCAGAAGCTACCATGGCTTTTGCTGAGTCAAATATGTGGGCTAATGGTGATAAGGAACACTCAAAACAAATTTTGATGGACCTTCACCAAAAACTGGGTCATCAATCTACAGAGTTATCAGAAGTTGATTATCAGCATCAGTTATCATCTTCCAGAAGTCGGGGAGGGTCTGTACATCTTCCATTTAGTCTTCTCCGGGATCAACCAGTTGGTATGAACACAGAAGGACCACAGAATTCCAACTATAGTGTTTTGTTCCAGGACCATTTGGGTGGTGTAGGTATGAATGAACAGTCAAGCAATCTGGCAACTAGTGAAAGAGTTCCGTTTAGATCTAATTCCAGAGCATTTATGGAGGATCAGCTGTTCTTGTCTGGACCTAGGGACGTTTCTCATACTTCTCATGTGGATACTAGCTTCATGTGTAAATCAGCTGTGAGTGATGGTGTATCAGAGTTGGAGGGTAATAATTGGAAGAAACAAGGGGTGAAAGGCATGTTGAGCAGGTCAGTTTCAGGGTACGAAGGAGATGTGACAGACCAAGAAGAAACTGCAATTGATAGCGGGGAACTTCGTAGTAATGCCCATAGCAGGCAAAGCTCACTAAGCAGTGCTGGTAATTTGTCAAATGATCTTCATTTTTAGTTAATCTCATTTTCATTTTAAACGAGTTTGAAACTCTTTAAATGGTACAGGTGGTGGATGTGGGAACTTCTACAGCTCAGAGACAGGATTAGATAAACAGATTGGAGAAGAGGTTTCTAATGGGAGGTAGTGTTCTTTTTCTTTTTCTTTTTCTTTTTTTCCTTTCTTTGTTTAATAGAATTACCTTTTCCTTTGATTTTTTTGGTTTATGGTCACTTTGCATTAACTTGTATCCCTATGTGCGTCATTTTGATTATTCATGATTCTCTAGTGATGTGCAATTAGCTGGGGGATGTAACTGATTTTGTTTCCTTTAATAAACACTTATAGTGTTATTTTAATTACAGTTTGCACATTTAGGATATCTCCTAATGCATATTCTGAATTCTCATTGTATTCTTTATGCTCCATTGACAGGCTGCCTCCTGCTATAACCAAAGGGTCTGACAATGCTTTGCATAGACGCCGGGTTTTATCTTCCCAGGATGTCTTGTCTGAGGCAGCATTATCTCTGCCTGTCAAGCAAAGAAATCCGGCCGCAACCCTTGTCTCTGATACTCAAGCATCTAGCAAGAGCGATGCGCAATTTAGGAGGACTTCATCTTGCAGTGATGCTTCTGTGTCCGAGACATCATTCATAGACATGCTCAAGAAACCAGTCATTGCAGAGGCTGATGCAGCCAACAGAGCAGCATCTGCATTGGAGTCGTCTGATGGAGGTAGCCAAGTGGGGCGAAGTGGCAAGAAGAAAGGGAAGAAAGGAAGGCAGATTGATCCTGCTCTCCTTGGTTTTAAGGTTTCTAGCAACCGGATACTGATGGGCGAGATCCATCGACTTGATGATTGAGACATGCTTTGCATCTTGTAAGATTTCTCTTTTTTTGGTATAGAAGTTGTACAGCAAATTTAAGAAACATAGATATCATAGGATTTTTTCCCCTTTTAAGTTATCCATTCGTCTTGTTTCGAAGTTAGAGCATCGACGTAGTTTTGAAGCCTTACAGTGGTTGACCGGAATATAGTGTACATGAGGAAGAGAGGTCATTGACAAATGTCAATTTTTGTACCAGTGTATCAATGAAAAAAACAATTGTTTACAACAAACTATCCTTAATTTGTTTTTCTTCTTCTTATTATTATTATTATTTTCTTATTATCAATTTCTTATGAGATGACGGACGAATCATCCGGAAAATGGATATTTGCAGATGGTGCATCACTTGGATGATAATTTCAACAAAATAAAAAGGAATAAAAAAAAGAAAAAAAAATTAAGAAGATGATGTTACATACGTGATTTCACCGAGGCTGGACGTAAGCCTTCCCCTCCCAAAATATTTGGATGACTCTATAATTCAAGCCTATGGCTTGCTATATACGCGTATTTTTTTTTGGACGAAAGCTATATACGCGTAAGGCGTAATAAGTTGCCAGTCATATCATATTCAACGTCAAATTTAGACCCACCACGTTGCACTTGAGTTTCTCTCTTCCTTTTTCTCTTCTCCTTCTGTTTCTCTCTGGTTTTCTTTGATCAGTTTTTTTTTTTTTTGGGGGTTGTCCCTCTCTTCCTCTCTGAGATTGCGTTGAGGGTTGTCGTTGGAACGTACGTCCTCCCAGGCTTAGCCTGTGTAAGGCCAGAGAGGCCTGCCTAGCTACAGCCATGGGTTCCGTTGCTATGGAACCGGAGGACATAGCAACCTACGCCGCCACCCATTCAATTCCGCTGAAGAATTTCACCACCATTTGTACGTCGGTGACCATGATACATTCCATGGGCTTTTTCTATCATAATAATCCCCTGCTTTATTCAGCCCCTCTTCTTCTCATGCAATTCTCTCTCGCCACTGGTGTTATCCTCCTCACCTCTCTCCTCCTCAAGCCTCTCGGCCAACCCATCATCGTCGCGCAAGTCTTAGTAAGTACCTCCACATTATTCTATATCATTCATTATACACCATCATCAAGTTCTTTCCATTTCCAAATTCAATCTCTCATTGCAACACAAATAAAGAAAAACAGAGAGGTTTAGGTTTACATTGCATGCATACAGCATAATGCAAAACTTTATTGTATTTTAAAATAGCAAAATAAAAACAAAAATATATAAAATTTTGTTGATTGGTTATGATTTACCTAACAGGGGGGTATAATACTAGGTCCTTCGATTCTAGGCCGGATTGATGCATTTATCGACAGTTTTTTTCCTCTCAGAAGTTTCATACTGCTGGATGTTATTTCCTCTTTTGGATTCATGTTCTACTTCTTCCTCATCGGAGTGCAAACCGATCCCTCCATCGTCAAGAAGATCGACAGAAAGACATTTGCCATTGGGTTTGTGACAGTGGCCATCCCTTTTCTATTGACTCAAGGATGGTCTGCTCTCTTGAAAACCCACGTCAATTTGGAGACGAACCTCGCCAATTCACTTCCGGCTGTGGCTCTAGCAGAGTGTGTGCTGACCTTCCCAACCATCGCTTTCTTTCTGCACGAGCTGAAGATCATCAACTCTGACTTTGGGAGGGTGGCAATGTCTTCTTCCATTGTGAGCGGCTTGTGCAGCGTCTGTGCGATGACAATCTCTATTGTGGCCCAGATATCGTCCGGAAATGATACATACAACGTGCTATCAGTAGTGGCCACCGGTGCTGTGGTTGCGCTTGTCATCGTTTTGGTCATTTGGCCCGTACTCAAATGGATAATGCGGAGCTCGAGCCCAGTGGGACAGCCAATGAAGGAAAGTCACGTGGTTCATCTACTTCTTGGGGTCATGGTGACTGGCCTTTTCAGTCATGCCACAGGTTTACACACATACTATGGACCTTTCATTCTTGGGTTGACGATACCGGCAGGGCCACCAGTAGGGTCTGCTCTCGTGGAGAAGCTCGACCTCATCATCTCCTGGGTCTTTATGCCCATCTTCTACGCCAAAAATGGTTTGGTTATGGATCTCTGCGCCCTTCGACTCAAGAATTATACCATCTTGCAATCCACCGCCCTCGTTGGTGCATTTGGCAAGTTTATGGGAGCTTTTCTGACTTCACTCTTGAGCACCAAAATGCCAATCACGGATGCTATCTCGCTTGGCCTTGTCCTGAATGCCCAAGGCTTTCTCGAGCTTGGCTTGTTTAAAATGCTCAAGAGTAATATGGTATGCCCTATGCAGCCAATCCAATTCCAATAGCCTATAATCAGATTATGAACGGAACCGAAAGAAAGTGAAAAAAAAAAAAAAAAAAAAAACCCATCTAATTTCTTAAACCTTTGTGCTTTTTGCAGGCGATAGATAATGAAGCATTTGTCGTCATGTGTACATCCATGATACTTATAACAGGGGGTATAACGCCCATTATAAAACGCCTCTACGATCCTTCAAAGAGGTACATGGTTTATAAGAGAAGAACAGTGATGCATGCCCGACCAAACTCCCAGCTCCCGGTCCTCGTTGGCATACACAACCAAGAAGATGTTGAACCCACAATCAACCTCCTTCAGGCTTTATACCCCACCGAAAGAAGCCCTCTTGCCATCTATCTCCTCCATCTCATCGAGCTTGTCGGCCGTGCAAACCCTCTGCTCATCCCCCACAAGCTCACAAGAAGGCCCTCCTCAAAGGCCAGTCCCTCGGAACAAGTTGTCAATGCCTTTAGAAAGTACGAGCAAAGGAACGAGAGTCTTGTCACAGTTCACCCCTTTACCGCTATATCTCCTTGTGCCACAATGCACGATGATGTATGCACAATTGCACTTGATAAAAAGACTTCCCTCATTATAGTTCCTTTCTACAAGAGATTCCATGCCAGAAAACAGAGGATGATCAACAAAAATGTACTTGAGAAAGCACCTTGCTCTGTTGCAATCCTTGTTCACCATGGTGGGCTCTTCGACGGCAGTTTCAACAGCCGTTCAGGGGCAATGACGTTGACATGCCAGAACGAGTCTTGCTATAATGTTGCTATTCTCTTTTTGGGTGGAGCTGATGACCGAGAGGCACTGGCGTTCGGGATACGAATGGCTGCCCATCCAAACATCAACTTGACCTTGGTTCGGCTTCTTGTAGATGGAAGCATAACAAATACTAGTGAGGACGTGGAGGAGAACAGGCTTGACAGTGAGGTGTTGAGTGAGTTCAGGGAAGGCATGTCAGACAACTATCGGGTCATGTACGTAGAAGAGCTGGTGATGGATGGTTCAGGGACAACGGCAGTGATTCGTTCCATGGAAAATAACTATGAACTAGTAATAGCAGGAAGAAATCAAGATAAAAGGTCCCCGGTCCTGTCAGGGTTTATGGATGAGAATGAGCAGAGTGAGTTGGGAGCAATCGGGGAGGTGTTAGCCACCGCAGATTTCTTGGGCAAAAGCAGAATTCTGGTGGTGCAACAACACACCAAAGTGGTGAATGACGACAATGAGAATCATAGAGAAAAATTTAGGGAGCAAAGCATGACAATCGATGATGTTGAGGATTTGCAAATTCAAAGAAGATGAGATATGCATTACGCATAATTATATTTTAAAGTAGGCTCTCTCTCTCTCTCTCTCTCTCTCTCTCTCTCTCTCTCTCCATTAACACATAAATTAAGAAAAGAAACCCCCTAACAAACAGCATGTGGTATTAGATTGAATTGCAGAGCAAACGAATGATAGTGAACCTGCAATTGATCGTTGAACTAAAAATATCCAGACGCCAACTTCTATACTTTGAACCAACCTAACATGACCTGAAAATCTTTCCAAGAATTATTACTTGAGACCTGATATTTCCTGAATTGTTTGAACCAACTGTCGAGTTGGCTCAAGTCTTGAAGAAGAAGACAGGGATGCTAAAAGTTCAGCTGATACAATTTGCAACATCGAGGGTGAGGTTTGTCGAACCCATTTAACGTGTTCAATAGCAACTGGAATCTCTTTAGCATCTGCTAAATACTTCAGCAAAATTACATGGGAATCTGACTGTGCTACATCATTACTGAGGCCGCATAGTAACTTAGAAGCAGCATAGAAAAAAACCTGCATAGAACACAAACAAATATAAGCAACAAGCCAAAACACTTTAAACTACCAACTTAGCACATTCTACTGGACAATTTATTGGGGGAGCATAAAGGTAAATGATGTGAAAACTTAAACATCCATTACATATATCATCATGTGTACAGAAACATACCTGCTTTGCACAAAGAGCGAGTAAATGTACCCAGCACATTTTGTGCAAGCATAAAATCCTGTTCAACAGACTTGTGGAAAATGTCGAAAGCAGCTTGAAGCTTCGTTTCTTGGCAAAGCCCTTCAAGTAGAGATGTGTATGTCATCACGTCAGGTGCAACCCCTTTACCCAACATGTGGTAAAAGAGCCTCTGCGCCTCATCAATCTGACCCACTTCCGAAAACTTCCGAATTAGGATATTGTAAGTCTTCAAGTTTCCTCTGCACCCACTTGCAAACATCTCATCCCATAACCTTTTAGCAGGCCTCAATAAATCTTCTCTACAACATGTTTCAATAAGAGAATTATAAGTCGAAACGTCTGGGCCTAACCCTTTTTTCTTCATCTCCTGAAGAACCCCATATGCTTCTTTCACCATCCCTGCTTTGCACAAGAATGACACCATGACATTGTAAGTCTCCAAATCTTTGAAATAGTCGCCAGAAGACAAAACTTGAAAAACTTCCAACAACTCATCGGTATTGCTATGCTTACATAGATTTCTGCACAAATTGGACAAAGTCAAAAGAGTTGGGAATCTCTGCTTTTCAATCATGAATCTGAAGAACACTATTGCAGAGCTAGGATCAATCGCCGACACTGATCCTATTAACACGTTGAGAACATCATCGTCAATCGGAAAATTCCCGCTAATAATTACTTCACCCAATTCTTTTGCTTCACATATCCGCCTCTCTGAAATCAAATCAAATATAAACTGTCTATAATCGTTCATCCTTGGAGCTACACCTAATTTTCTCTTCTTCTTCAAAACCTTTTCTACATCAACTACACTGCCAGTCGATCGAAATGCTTCGGCGACAATCCTATATGCCATGAAATCGGGTTTGCACTGTCTACTCCTCAGCTCATCCAATACCCAGAAAGCCTCTGACACTCTCGAAGCCTGACAAAACCCGTGAATGATCAAAAGCGCGGTCACTGACCCGTTAATTTCTGAACCACCTCTCCTAACCTCATCTAACATGCTCAAAGTTTTACCCAATTCAGCATGTCCACAGAGCCTCCAAATAAACACACCAAAACCTAGAGTGCTTAAAGGGATAGCCTTAAGAGTCATTTCATCAAATACCTTCCGGGCATACTCAAAATCTCCATCACAAGCTAGAGCAGCCAGAAGTGAGTTACAAATCTCGTGCCCAATATCTTCAATTAGCGAGGAAACCTCGCTAAAGACCAGAAACGCGTTGTGGGTTTTCCTTCCTATGATAAGTGAAGCAATTACGGAGCGATAAACAGAAGCATCGAGGCAGATTTTCTGGGCTTTGACTTGCTTGAGGAGAGCATCAATGGCGTTGAATTGGCGGGAGAAAGAAAGAGACTTGAGGACGGATTTATAGGTGATGGAGGTGTGAGAGAAGGATGGTTGCTGGGAAGCCCAGTTGAAGAAGCCGAGAGCGAGTGAATGGTGCGTGAGGAGGAAGGGGTCGATAACTCGGGCCACGAGTGACGGACTCAGTGAGTCGCGGCAACCGAGCTGGTGAAGAATGTTCTCGAGTGAAGGGTTCCATGAGCGGGTCGGCCTTGTGTGGTTCGAAGCGGAGATTAGGACTCGGCCTATTCGACTTGCCAACTCCGTTGCTTTCATTGACGGAAGAGAGTTGGCGTCGGATACAGCAATACAAGAAGAATGGCTCGAAACGCACCGTCTGGATCATTTTCCTTCTTTGTCAGTGTTGAACCCCTTTCAACCGTAACTCTAGAATCACACAGAGTAACAAGTATTTCTTTATTGATTTATCAAAACAGTACAATATTCTCAACAACTATTCTTGATACAATAATGCCCTAATAAAGCTGTAACTAACTTCTTAACTAATCAATTAACAAACTGACTCTGCCAGCTCATCACTAATCCAGCTCAGCAATGATGAAGGTTCCTAACATCACCCCACTCTGCAAAACATCCTTGTCCTCAAGGATGGAAATCAGGAAACCTTGCGAACAAGTCATCATAGTCTTCCCAAGTGGCTTCCTCCTTAGTGTGATGCTGCCACAAGACCAGGACTTGAGTGCCTGCTGCATTGCCCTTCTTAACGAGTCTGCCCCAAGCTGCTGGAAGATGGCTGGTCAGGAGATGAGAAATGAAACAATGATGCAACCTGGTGAGGCCGAGAAACTTCAGCCAAGTCAATGGGCCTAGCAAGAGCTTGAAAGGGACTAGAAAATGCCTTATACAGATGGAATGAAGCATCCAAGTGCAGCTGGAATAAAGAATCCAAGAGCAGCAAAACCATAAAACCCTTGCCACAATGACTGAATGAAATGAATTTTTGAGAAAGGTGGTTGTTCCTTGGTAACCCTTCTCTCTGGCCAGTAAAAACATTGCCATATTGGTGAAATTCCATAAGAACATGACCAAGAAAGAACATTGTAACTGATGAATATGAGCAATGAGCCAACTTAACCCTTTGACCAGTGCCAAATCAATGAAATTATTGACAACTAAACAATTCTTGATAAATCCCTGGTGGTGAAGCTCTTTCTGCAGAACTTCAAATCCATCACCTTTGTCGCGAATGCCCATATAGTAGCTAAGATCAAAACCAAGAATTGCATTACCATGGCATAACGCACCTGAGTGTTGCATTTCAACAAACGGGTAGAGAGCATGTAGTCCTCTGGACACATGTGCCACAAATGGAGCAAAAACACCAAGTGCTTCAATCTTGAATGAATCTCCATAGACAGAGATAAAACTTTGCACTAGAATTCCAGCAACTTCTTTCCCCCATTGATCTTTCTGGTCCATCACATCATTCAGAGGCTGTGGAGTTTTAGGTGGCATGAATGCACCCTCAGAAACAAGAAGCCCACCCGGAATGTCGTCAATATCGCTGTGAGGCAATAGCGAATCACCGCGAACAAAAAGTTGGGGACCATCGGAAATCTCGGCGTTGTCGGTCGCGTCACATGGATCAAGAACCTCTGGCCACAACGAATGAGGCTTGAGATCCCAAGAAAACTTACGATCAAGACCCAATTTGCAAGCTTGGAACTGGGGACCATTGGAAAGTGCGGCATCAATGGTGCTTGGCCAAGAAATCTTGCGATCAGAGAAATAATCGAAGTAGTGTTCACCATCACAAAACCTAGGAAATTCCATCTTCATCAATGGTGGACGCTGCGACGGAGAAACGGAATGAGGATGCGGCTCGTGATTACCGTCGCCAGAGACGTCGGGAAAAGTAGAAGCACTACGAGCCAATACATCGCGACGAAATTGATCAAACCGTTGATCGAATTTGGTATCCAATTGACTCAATTTCTGATCAAAAGCACGCATGAAAGCATCCATGGTGGCCTCCAGCTTAGAGATACGAGAATCCGTGGTGATCTCAAGCGTAGAGAGACGATTGTCCATAGTCTTGGAATGAGTGGTTGCCCTGGTCATACAAGAGAAGGGAACAAGGATTCGCACTGGTCTGATACCAATTGTTGAACCCCTTTCAACCTTAACTCTAGAATCACACAGAGTAACAAGTATTTCTTTATTGATTTATCAAAACAGTACAATATTCTCAACAACTATTCTTGATACAATAATGCCCTAATATAGCTGTAACTAACTTCTTAACTAATCAATTAACAAACTGACTCTGCCAGCTCATCACTAATCCAGCTCAGCAATGATGAAGGTTCCTAACAGTCAATATAGCTGTAACTAACTTCTTAACTAATCAATTAACAAACTGACTCTGCCAGCTCATCACTAATCCAGCTCAGCAATGATGAAGGTTCCTAACAGTCAGGACTTAGGATTGGCTCTCAATTTTGTGACCTGGGTCTTTTTTCTTCTTTTTTTGCTAGGTTGTCTTGCGTCATTAAGATGCATTGTTTAAGTTGAGAATTCACTTGGAAAAAAGAGTGCATATGTGTATTATATAATGAACACTGCAAAGTTCAAGCAGAAAAGAGAAAACAGAAAGAATTGCCAAAGTAGAGTTGAAAAAAAGAGGACTAAAATGTTGAAATGAAACAGCTCCAACTTAGATTAACTCAACAATGCTGCAGAAATCATAAATTTAGGCAGAAAATGAGAGAAAACCCATCAAACATGCAAACGATCTAAATATGCACATCATTTTTCATTGAGCTAAAATATTTGTACAATCTTTTTTCTATCTTTGTACAACCTCTGCACATCACACTATACATTATTTGTTTACAGAAGGTAGGATATACAAACCCAACCAGTAGCTTTACAGTGTAGTGTATTATATGGCATATAACGCTAAACCCTCAGCATTGCCTATTTACAACGTTTTTTGGATTTCCAGGTGCCTATTTACAACCTTTTTTGTTAGTTTGTGTGTACTTCTTCTGTCTTGAAACATCTCCTGCCTCTTTTTACAGATTTTACTTCCAAGAAGATAAAGAGAAACTATGAGTAGGACCTAATCAATTTAAAATTCTGGAAACTTCGAGCTTTAAATAAGTTCCCAAAGAGATATCCCATTGTTGTCCCTTGGGGGGCCTTTGGTGGAGGGCTTGGGTTAAGTTTCACCTGCAGTATGGTCTGCCCAATCTGCCTGCGAACTGAATCAATAATCTTCGGGTCAACTGTGTTTCCTGTCACGTCTGTGACATAGAAAGTGTCCATAGCTTTTCCACCTTTAGTTGAAATTTCTGCTCGTTTGATACACAAGCTGTTCTCCCTGAAAATCCGGGTGATATCCGAGAGAAGTCCAACCCGGTCGTCTGTGCACAGCTGTAGTTCCAGCCCCTGCATCGCAAAGCAAGATGTATTAGTATCATTATAATTGAATACAAGAGTTCTCATCAGTTAAAAGTTCACTGCACCTCAGATGCCCGCCTTTCAATGGCTGCTTCAAGACACTGTACAACACGTTCTCGCTCAGCTTCTGAGCTTATAGGAAGCCCATCAACATGTCGAATATAAAATTCCTACAAAAAAGAAATATACATCTCGTGTTAGATGGAAATGAGAAGGATAGTTTTGAACAAACATATCCCCAACCCCAAGTGCAAGAAATTGGAAGAAAATTCTTCCAATTGATTAGAGCATTTCACCCGATAGAGTGAGGGCAGCATAAGGTTTAAAGTGGCCATCAGTTTGTCAAATCCAGCTGTGCTTTGCTGGCTTGGCAAACCAGAACCATTTCATTAGGAAATATACGTACCGACCAATGCATATACCTCACTGTATCTATAATATGGTTAAGTTAATTTGGTAAATGATTATTCCCTCAAACTCAGAGCAACTTCAGAAAGAATTTATCTTTACCTGATAAGCTTCCATCCTCCCTGTATTGACCATTCCATGAAAAACCACATACTGCATGTCCGTTAAAGTGCAGATGATGTCAAATAACAATTTTGGTCGATCTTTTGATCTCATGGCAACGACAGTGTAATCCTTCTGACTGCAATCCAACGCAGTTACTTGGGGTCTTGAGCCCTTATCCTCAATTCTCTGTAGTTCTGCTCTTTCAACCTTTTCATAATCCCTGTCGGCAAACATAAGCTGATGCAACCTTCTATCTCTATTTGTAACTCCAGGGGTTGCAAGTGTCATTTTAGCGGCCTTACACTCACTGTTTCCTCTGAGAACATTGCAAAGTAACTCCTTAATTGTAGCAAGATGGTTTGGATCTTTAATTGCGCAACCAGTGGAATCATCTGTGACATGAACTACAGCAGCAGCTCTAGCATTGTGTGTCCATATCTCAGCATTTACCACATTACAGTGAAGGTCTGCAAGAACTGCACACACTTCAGACAATAAACCAGGTCTGTCGGTACCACTGAGCTCAATTGAGGTGTGCTCTTCTGAGGGCATCACACCAACAGAATCTCTCATAGAGGGTACAAAGCTGGCATTGCTTTCAAGTCTCTGCAAAATTAAAAAGTCAAATGAAAAATTACAACCTTTTCCCATAAGTCAATATATTGTGGTCCACGCAAAGACCAAGTTTATAGGTGATACAGAAAGGTGAACATGAGCAAAAATAGGATGCCAAATATGAATGGTGTGACAGGCTATCCGATCTATACCAAACCTAAGGAATTTGGGTGCTGTCAAAGGAAATCCTATTCATCTTACTTCAAATTGTTTAAGAACTAAGAGACAAACAATCCCCTAAACTGAGTATAGCATAACTGTTTGGTTAAATTGAATTATGATTTTCATCTTCAGGAAAAGAATACAAAAGACAAGATTTGATTTCTGATATTTTCCTCTGACTTCTTAACAGCCAGAGGAAGAGCAACGGGGTCAAGCACATACCATTTGAATATAATTGATAATGTCCTGGTCTCTGATTTTTTTTCCATTCTGATCAATCACGTTAAACACTGAAAACAGAAAATTTAGAAAAATTCTTAGCGAAGAAGAAGATAAAAAGATAAAAGGGAGGGCACAAAGAGAGAAATAGGGAAGCTCATATTTTTCTTCTTTAACTCGACTTGGGAAGATGAAAAAAAAACCTTACCATCCATGAACCACACCCCATCAGATGAGATGTAAGCTTTTGTTATTATAAGGTCTACTTCTGCGAGCACTTGGACAACATCCAGGAGAATTCCATGTTTGTTGACACTGTCAACCTAAATAAAACTTAAAAATATTAAACTGACGGCAAAAGAAAAAGATATCCAAATGCTTCTTCTACCGAATTTTTAAAATCGAGATATACTCTCGTATTACATAACTGATTTCAACAAATACATATGATAAGTAAACAGAGAAAAAAAAAATCGGAAAGTGCAAAGCCTCACCTGGATAACAGTGGCATCCTCGCAAGTATCGTTGTCAATCACAACTCTGCAAGAACAAGAGGCAAATCAGATTAAGCTTCTTGCTTCTCATACACACTTGAAAGAAGAGGACAATCAAATGGCCCAAACCAAGAAGTTTCCTGAAGAGGGAGGTTCCAAATAAACTCTTATATACCATACATAATCCAAAATGGAACCCTTGGCCTGGTTAGCATATTTGGAAAATAAAGAAAAGGGAAAAAGTAAAATAAAACTCAGGAGAGCTCAAGAAGTTAGCGGGCACAACTTATTTACTATAATATCATGAAAATTTAACCAGATGAAAAAGAAAAGGACATCTAAACGGTGTAAAACTAAAACCTCAGACTCATGTTCCTTTCTTTTCCTCTGCTTTCTCATCAACCAAACGGTGTAAAACTAAAAGTTCAGAAAACATAACAAGGGAGGAAAACCAGACTCGAGAGGAAACTCTCCCGGTTCAAAATTATAATTTCAAGAAACTTAGAAAATGAAGCCAAAACAGAACAAATCACAGACCACAGTAGAATACAATGATACAACATACTCTCAACCGACATCTCAAAAAATGAAGACAAAAAGAAACCCAGGAACCCAAAAGGACAAAACTTTATCAGAGAAATAAAAATCCCAGAAAGTTTGGAAAAATACCTGGGCGGGTTCATCCTCCTGACGAACTTAGAATACTCATCATCCATTATTTTTGTTTTCCAAATCAATCGGAAAATATCCAAGCAACCCAATACCTCAAGACAGAAGGGTTTTTAAGAATAACCGACCATCGTATACTTAACAGTACATAATTTTAAGAAAGATGCTATAAAAATTAAAATGATGCCTCCTCCAACATTCAAGGAAATACCAGAGAGAGAGAGAGTGTGTGTGTGTGTGTTAAAAACTTGAGAAGGAAGAATGAAAGAAACGGTAGTCAGTAAAAGAAATTAAAGGGACCGCGGGGTCTAAAAAGTCGTTTAACAAGAAAAAAACCTTCGTAAGCTGTATTTCGTGACGTGTTTTGTTGTGATTGGGTAGGAGGAAGGTTATTGCAGCCCGCGGTCAATCGGCTTGTGGGCTCAAGGGACTCGCGAGGTCCTGGGCTTTTTGAACTAATGAGATGCGGAGGAGTGTCCGTACAATTGGCGGGGTTTCCAATGCCACGTGACTTTCTGGGGGTGGGTGAGGTGGCGAGGCACGTGTTGACTACAATTTGGTCGCAGATTTGCCGGTATTTCTGGCGGCAATTCCAGCGTGAGCCACTGGTTTTCTGGCCACGAAAATCAGATGCCTAACCTTTATTGGTTGAATTAGAAATAATCTCTACTCGTATGATCTGTTTTCTCATATCGTATGAAAGATTGAGAATAAATGAGAGTATATAATCCTTTTAAAATATTAGAATAGTTAGCAATTAGGTTAGGATTATTTTATATATTAGGGTTTTCTCATCCCATCCAACCCAACCCCACCTCAAAGAAAAAGAAAAAGAAAAGAAGTAGTTACTTGAAAAAGGTGTTGCTGCCGTAAAACTTGAAATGTAGCATGCTAATAATTAGGGTGGACGTAGGGTTTGAGCCGACAAATAAACTTATAAAGGAAGAAGTTGACTTATTAGGCCAAAGTGGTGGGCCTTAATTAAGGGTTAAATTTCGTAATGAATTAATTTGGTTCTGGACTCTGGTTGGGGTTGGGGTACGAACCCGTCCAAATTTGAACCATCGCCATCGCCATCGCCATCGCCACCGCTGAATAATAATACTAACGAACAAGCAAGCACCTTATCTATCTGACTAGTGCAGTCTGCCAGTCTGCCAGTCTGCCAGTCTGCATGGAAGAGAGAGTGATAAAGAAGCCACAAACGTGGAGTAGGCCAAGCTACAGAACACGGATACCGTTGTTTTGGACCAAAAAACAGTCTTCGCTATATAAATATACGTACACTGATTTTCCCTCTACATTATTAATATTAAGGTAGGTGGTATGCTGGGCTAGGGAAAGAATATAAAGGTCGACCAAAGGCATATATACTTACTTTTAATTAATTAAATAAATAAATCTCCATGGCAAATTACACATATAGAATCCAAGTGGATGCATGAGCATTCCATTTCCAGGTAACTTGGATTCTCTTTCTAGCTTTAATAAGAGAATCGATGAGATAAGGATTTAGGAGTTGAAATTCTATAGCTTGAGATATTTATGGTATGGTCCTTATAGTCCTTATGGTCCTATCCTATGTACATCATCATACATCATACATCATACATCATCCACTTCGCATCACCAACCTGAATGAAAATATCTGCTAATGAAGAAAAAGCCAGATGCGAAGCGAATAAAAGAAGCGAGCTTTAGCTGGGCTTGGCCCTTGGGGTACTTGAGAAGGAACTTGAGAAGGAAATCGAATTGATGGATATGATGCATAATTGCACACCAAGTGTTGTGGCGGGCTTAAAAGGAATAACCATAAAAACAAAACCAGGGTCCCACAAAGGTTCATAGTCTCAATTCTATTTCTATACTCCTCCTGTTCCTATATATGGAATGGTTCAGGATTCACATGGTGTTTTACAGCGTCAGCACTCTTCACCTCATCACGCAATTGGAATTTGGAACACTCATTATAAGACCCCCATCATGCTCATGTATCATCCTCATGTAGTGATTGGATTGAACCTTGAAGTTTTGTCTAAGCCAATTCTTTTAACTTCTCCACTCATTGTTTGTCGGATTCTTCTTGCCCTCTTTAATAATTTCAATCTCTGCATATCAAATACTGGTCAAAACCAATAATTCAATCCAATCCAACTCACCAAACCTAATATATTTAAAATTCACGTCGGGACCTACAGTCTGCTAGATTAAGTTAAGTCAACTAATACAAGAAGGGTAGAGTCACTACGGAGTAGGGAACATTAATTGCAAGCAATCAACCTCCTTCCCCCTCCCCCCACTAAAAATACTTACATGTATCGAGAATAACACTGTTTTGTTATCCCCAATCAATAACACAATGATATGTGAAAGAGTTGTTTTATGTCTCATTGCGTTATTGATTGGAGATAGCAAAAAATGTTATCCCCCACACCCCACCCTCCGAGTCTTTGTTGGTTAGGTTGAGTAAAGGAAAATGATTACATATGGGCTCAAGCTTCATGTAGTTAGTGGCTTGATGTGTAACTTGTTAGGTACATACAGACAGATACATGACTTGGGTTTCCTCCTCCCTAGTAAGTAACTAAGTAATAACTTGTGGGTTCTGGTTTATTTGGTCAGCCATACATGGACCCTTTTATAACACTTTCTAGTCTCATCCAAAACCAAAACCAAAACCAAAACCATAAAAATAATCAGTAAGAAGAGAAAATGTTGAGGCCAGGCCTGAGGCCACCACCACAGCAAACCACATATTGTCATCATCATGAGCTTTACTTGACTTTTTTCGCGTGTCTGTAGACTATGTCTTTATAAGCTCATGACGTGATGTGAGGTATTAAGAAAAAGAGCCCGGTTTATGGATTTACTTGATCCATCATTCTCAAACCCTCCCCTTCCCAACTACTTATAATTTATTTATGAATTTATTTACTTATGGATTTATAACCAGGCATCTTCTCCACAACTAAAACTAAAACCTTGTTGTGGCCAGCCAATGTGATCATCAAGGACAACTTTAGAGTTGAGAGTCAACTAATACATGAGACCTCAACTCAACTAGTGCTTGCTTGCTAGCCGCATTTACGATTGAGAGAGTGGTCCCTCTGTCTGTCTGTCTGTCTATTATCAATTTTCAAACCAAAAGACGAAAGTTTCCTCGTCCCTTTGTTTAATTAATAATTATCTTCTGCTTCTTCTTACTAATGTACGGTAATAAATGAAATTACACACAGAGAGAGAGAGAGAGAGAGAGAGAGAGAGAGAGAGAGAGAGAGAGCGCAAATGCAGCAGTAGTTGAGTTGTAAATTGTAATGTAATGGGCAATAACGTGTTGCATTGCCTGGTCAATGGTGGGTCAAGAAGGACGAATTGCGAAACTTCATGGTAATAGCAGCAAGCAGCTACGAGATCGCTCACTCTTTAATAAGATGGCAACCCACTGTTCAGCTAAAACTAAAGCCCATAAAACAGAGCACCATGCCTTGGCTACTTACCTTGTCCTTCACCTTGAGGACATCTTTATTTTATACGTAAAGATACAGATACAATACGATTCGATTCCAATCCAAGGCCCAGAAAAGGCGCAAGTATGATATGCATAATGCATTTTGTTCATTTCACACCCGCTTAATTTGCTGAAGAGAGAGAGAGAGCTGCAGCATGTTTGTAATACAAGAACACATTTTACTCCTAAAACCACAACAATTGTCTGACATTCCATAAACACGCAAAAGTTTCTTTTGCACCGACCAAAGTCCTTCATTGTCGTCAATCAAAGTTTGTGAAAGCTGCTTGAACAAGATCTAATTAACAACAATCAGAAGAGAAGAGGAGGGGGTGAGAGTGATATGCAAGTTGCACCATAGTGGCATTTTTCTCAGGGCATATGGAAAAGTGGTTTTCTTGTTCCTGGTGATTCACTTCACTGATCAACCATAGGTTTTGACAGCAAACTAGGTGGTGGCCAATGTAATGATATTGCATTAATGTTGATTCTAGTAGACCCTGGTGTACATGTCAATTTGATAAAATTTAGACATTTTGACCTTATAGGCTGCCACAATAATAGCAACGAATAACAAATAAAGGAGGTATGGCAGAAGCCGAAAGAGATTCCATAAAAAAGAACAGACCATGACAACCTTCAATGTCAACTACAAGAATGAATGAGAGGGCAATGATGCAAAGCATACTACAGCCTTAAATGTCATTTTCCAAACATAGATAAGCCTCTCAACTACTATCATGCAAACTTCGCCAACATTCTTTTTGTGACAATTTTGCGGTGTAGTTATCTTGGTATATATGAAGTACATGATTTACACCTAGAAACTTACTGAATTTTACATTAAAGTTCTTCGCAACTTCTTAAGTTGGAGGAGGCATCATTAATAACAATTTGTAGCCAAGCAACATCTTGATCATCTGTCCACAATGATCATATGTGAACCTCGCAGAAAAATTATTCAAACTAGAGAAGGGTTGGAATTGATAGATATTTGCATTTATAGACAAAGACCAATCTGATGACACCACAAGAAGGTGAGACAAGTTTGATGAGTCCCTAGCTAAACGGTTCTCCAGAAAGTAATGGCAATCAAGATAATTGAACATATTTGACTGAAAAGTTTATGTTATCAGGAAAACCGAACGGAGTTCTGACTGTTTCCTTCATAAGTGCTGACACTAAAACAAGACCATTTCCCCTGATACTCCCTATAAAACACCAAAGACAATCCATTCTACTGTGTGACAATGACAAAACTTGATCTACCAGTGATGATTACAAAGTCTCAGAAATCAGGCAATGGTATGTGCATTAAGTGCTAATCCTATGACTTCTATTTCTCCATCAATGGCTTATGGCTCTATCTAAACTTCAAGCATGGCTGATGGCTCTTAAGCTATGTACAGATGAAACAACAATTGGGATACAGGACACAGTGGTCAGTATAAAATGACAGATAATGCAACTCAGATACTCTGTAATTTCTGGTTATGCAAGTCAATTTGCATATTCTCAATAAGTTTTCTAATTGCACTAGCGACAATGTTAGCCAAAATCAGTGATAGATTTAAGGTGGGTAAACCAGATAGATTGCCAAAGCTACATAGTGACTTGAGAAAAAAAAAAAAAAAAAAAAAGAGGAGTTCCTATTTGAAGTTCTGGCCCAAAATACATTAGGATGTAATATTCATCTCCAGGGATTGAAATGCACTTGGACACTCAAGTAGGCAACGGTGCAGGACACAAGGCTATCAGCCCTTAAAAGACACTACTGCTTGGAGACCGAAGTCCTCGAATGAGAATTTAAGGTTCTTTTAGAAAAAGTAGCAAAGAAGATAAAGTCAGTTGGATGAAGGAGATATTCACAATTCTCTGTTCTAAGACTGCCATTCTTAAAGGAATACTCATTCACCTGCCTACAAGAAATACTTATTTTTAAACATGGCTCACATGAATTGTGTTGTAGAAAATATCATGTGTACAAAGGATGAAAAACACACAAAATTCATTCCTAATGACCTGAACAACAGGAGTTTGTGGATGGGGATTGTTAGTCAGAGAAAAGAGTCCATTTTGTCATAACAAATAATTCATGGAGAAACAAAAAAAAACAAGAGGAAATTACTTATAAAAGACAAAATGAGATTGGTCCAGAGAGGTGTTCTTTGGAAGTGATATGAGAGAGCAATTAATTTGCATGTAGTAGTATTAAGATAGATAATTGGATAGGTAATTGCCCCAGAACATAATGAAGATCTTAGATAACTAAGAACCCTTAGTAGATCTAAGAAGAAATTGGATAAGTATGACTATAGAACTCTATGTTTAAATTTTCACAAACAAACTGAGCACCACTTCATCCACACCCAGTGAAAAACAAAATAATTAAAGATGCCTTACACTATAATCAACACACCTCTGACTTAAAGCAGCAGCTAAGTCCAAACCCAAACAATTTGACCGTGCAAAATCCCACCTGCACGAGCAACACTCTTAACAATCAATTCCCCTTTGGCTAACAGAAAGAGGAGTGAAAAATTAAGCAGAAGCAGAAGCACCTGTATATGGAGACTTGAGTCATGCAGTGGAGAAAAAGAAGGGGCAAAACAAATCCAGTCCCTATTGAACTCTCTCAAGTATCTCTTTCCTCACTTTTTTTTTTCTTTTCCAATTATACAATACAAATACCATTACCAAAAACAAACTCAGTCTCCCAACAAAATGCTACTGCTTGCATGTCCCTCCCAAATTTCACAGAATCTAATGTGACCAAATGCTCTACTGTCCTGAGCCTTGAGAATCATCCTTAGCAGGAGGTTGCTGGTGCTGGTGCTGGTGCTGGTGTACTCTAGCATGCCCCATCTGCTGGTAAATCTGGCTCAAGGCTTGTGAGTTCAAAACCCCAATATGACCATCCTGAGACAACCCAAGCTCCAAGCCAGGAAGCTGTTGGTTACTCCCACCACCCAAAATTGAGGTGAAACTCATAGGACCCATGTTGGAGACAGGCAAGTCAAAGCCAGGAAAGGCAATCTTTTGCAGGTAATTTGAACTCTCACTGCCCAGATTTGTTGTTGATGGACCAGATGATGACTGGAAACCAAAGCTACTGACAGGGGGCCATAGCCCAGTGGCCACATGGGGTCTCCCCATATTCCCACCTACCATTGCCCAACTGGTCCTACTCCCTGACCCAATACTGGACCCCCCCAATTCATCAATCTTTTGGTGCAATCCAGCTGATAGAGAAGTCCCCTGCTGTGAAACAGAGCCACCTGCCGCTGTTAAAGCCGATGCTGGTATCGTACCGGTCCCGGTGGCTGCAATTATCGACGGTTCGGCGTGCTGCAAAAGCCACTGTATGGTTTCCCCATCAGATTTGTGGCCCAATTCTCTGGTCAATTGAAAAATTCTTGCTGCACACAGAGCAGGCATCCGTATCCTCCTTCCCCTGCCTTCAACCTTTGTGTGTCTGTCTTTGTTTGAGCTTCTCTTCGGCGCCAACTGCTTCTTCCCCTCTTCCTTGTCCGCAATCACAATCTGGAAATCTTTGATTTCAGCAGGTTTGTTCTCACTCATGTTGGGCTGCTGCTGCTGCTGTTGTTGTTGCTGCTGTTGTTGAGGCTGTGGGAGGCTCAAGAAGCTGGGTATCTCTTGTGTCTGCTTTGAGCCCTTGGGATCCATGAACAGGGAAAAAAAATAAGGCAAAAAGAAAAAGGGGTCCTCTTTGATTGAAGAAGGTGACCTGAAAAGTCCTAGACTTTCATGAGTTTTCACTGTTTTTGGCAAAGAAAGAGAAGACAAAACCATAAAAATATTAAAATCCAAATGTACCCCATTGTCAAAATTTAACTCTGGGTAGACTGGGTTTGGTTTTTTTTACTCCCTAAACCCTCTCTCCAAACTGTCCTTTCTTACTTTTTCTCTTACCCCTTTTGATACTGTAGCTAGTTTTGACTACGCAGATATGAAAGCAACTTTAACTGCCCAAATTCATATTTTCACCACCTTATCTCATCTCATCTGCTCATCAGTCAGATGAGATCATCATCAGACACATCAAAAGCCCATTTCCCACATTCCATGGAGTCATAGCATATGGACCACACCATGGTCCATCCATCCATCCATCCATCCATGGATTCTCCTCTCCCTCCCTTTCCTCTCCCTACATTATTATAATTTCTCCTCCTGCACTGCACTGCATTGCATTCCTATAATAATTGCAGCAGCAACCAATATATGATGCCATCTCTTCTCTTGTAAGGGACTCAACTGCCAAGCTGGATGCTTGAGATTCCGACACCTGGCATCTCATGAATGGCTTTGCTTCTAACCCACTCTTTTTTGGTCTCTTGGCCCATCCTTGAGATATGTTTAAAAAATGATACAAATTTTTAAAAGCCACTGGAAAACAAAGTTATAAAATTTATAATGGGATCATATATTACAGGCAGCAGCAGCTAAAGATATGGGGTTTTCAGAGACACAGACCACAAAGGATGTTGTTGCATTGCATTGCGGCAGTAAGCAGTTACATTACCTTACATATATAAAGGGGGTGAGGTTTTGTTTTTGTTTTTGTTTTTGTTTTTATTTTTGTTTTTGTTTGCTATAATCTACTTTGTTAGGAGATATTAGATTAATTCATACATCTTAGTGGGACCCTGGGGCCTCATACTCCAGTTTCTGACAGTTCATGGACCATTTACAAAATCTTACTTCGCATGGGAGTGTGCTACATTGGATTTTTACAATTAGACATTCTGGACCCAGATGATATATAATTTTTTAAAACCGATTACTTTTTCTTTTTTTTTTTTTTTGGTTGATCAAAATGTTCAGAACTAAGAAGATGAAGATGCAAAAGAATCTACTAGTAGTGGATGTAAGTTTAGTATGTTTATCGTTCCTCCTCAAGAAAAAGAAAGATAAATTTTCATTTCAATTCAATTAAAAAAGAGAGAGGCACGAATGCATTGCATTTGTGACAATAACAAAAAACGTTATTTGCAAAAGAGGTCCCGAAGCCCGAAGGATTTAATCTTTAACTCCTACGGGCTCATACATACAGTAATAACATCATACAACTTAAATTAAAGTTCATTCCTGGTAA
Organism: Prunus fruticosa; assembly: GCA_018703695.1. Lineage (NCBI taxonomy): Eukaryota > Viridiplantae > Streptophyta > Magnoliopsida > Rosales > Rosaceae > Prunus > Prunus fruticosa. Next base: position 38,553,857 of record CM031919.1, on the reverse strand, counting down.
AAAAAATATATATATATGAGCATATAGTCTGGCCTCGTCATTAACCCCCCAAAAGAAAAAAGAGCTTTCTATATGAAAAATATTACATGGTTTAGTATACATAACTGCAAAACAACAATATTTTCCCCAATTTAATCGTGATTGTGTATTTCCCTTTCAATTTGATATGGTCTGAATGAGAATGACTATACAAATAGAAGAGTTAAGTCTGTGTTGCAAGAGAGATGTACTGTCTGTGTAGTCTACACTTGTCAATGATAATTGGTTTGAGTACTGGATGCCAATAACACCTCGGCAAAATGACAAGGAGTCCCTTAAATTTCTCGCATGACAAAGATGCCTTTTTTCCTTTTTTCTTTTTCTTTTTTCCTTTAAAAAAAAAGAAAAAAGAATAAAGATGCCCAGTTTCTCAAAGAGGATAGATAACCCATTTTCAATTATGCCTCGAAAACGATTTTCTATGTCTTAGTGTCCACCATATTATATATGTCATATTACTAGCTACAAAAAAATAAAATAAAATATGGGTAAACCCAACAAGGGAATTATTATTTTTAATAAGGTAGGTGCATGTGTGTGTGTTCTCTACCGTTCATAATTGAAGGGATTATAAATTAATAGACATCGCCCATCAAAATACCCAAAGTCACAAGAAACACACACGTATATTTTCTTGCATTACTTAAAAGTAAAACAGAGAAGAAGAAGATGTGCACAAGTCCAATTTTTATAACATAACCCAACTATCTCAACTATCTCAACAGTTCTAATCCAGTGAAAAAGAGTCTTGATTTCGGAGACTAAAGGTCTTAAGTTCGAACTCCCATAACATCTTAATTGTGTGTATATGTATGAAAAACTTTTATCCTGTAAACTATCGCTTGTACTTAAAAGATGATGCACTCAATGCACATTAGCTCACTTCTTTAATTCATTTTTTGTTTATAATCTTTTTTTAATACAAATGATAGTCTAAACTACAAAGGAGATGGGACTTTCGCACACACACTACCAAAGTGTTATGAGATTTGAACTTGAAACCGCTAATCTATAAGTCAATGTCATTTTTCACTATGCTATACCCCATTTCAACTTATAATCTAAATTTTAAACCTCACAATCACATATACATATTCTCCTTCTACATCATAATTTTATTTGTGACACACACACATCAATAAATGTCTTTGTCATTTTACTTTCATTTATTTGTATATAACTTCATTTACTTAAGTTTACAATGTAAATAAGGAAGTATCTCTCATTTGGATTCAAATAAAATACTATAAAATCAAATTCCCACCAAATCAAAATATAAAAAATCAGTTTTAGTGCACAATGCGATTTAGACTAAAAATGATGGTTCATTAAGTTAATATATACTTCATACTAAAATCCCATAAAATTAAATTTTATTATTTGATATGTAAGGAATAAAAGCCGCCAAAAACTATCTTGAGAAAATGATTATTTTGAAAAACCATTTTCATACTTAGCCAATATTTTTACATAAAACAATTTTTCATGTATGATATGAATGCATGAAGGGACCTAAGGTCAATCTAAGTAAAAAGCCTTAGATGTTCAATCCACAAAGAGTTTTATAAGAATAACCCAACTCTTACGTATTCAAGAAATATTTGCTTGAATAAGCTCCCCCTAAGACAGGTACTCATTATGATCCAAAGTTTAAGAGTTAGAATCCAAAAGAAATGAAGATAAAGCCCAAAATCAAAACAACGACGAACCTAAAAAATGATGTAAATGCCCTAAAATGAACAGGATTGCGCTAATATATGCCAGTTTTTATGTCGAATAGGACGAGACACCTTGGGAGGCGAAGAGGATTGCACTAATTTTTTGGTTTATTATCACACTCTTAGAGATATTTTCTGGTGTATTGCAATGTGTGTCTATTATTTGAAGTTGATGCAGTTCTCTTTGATAATGAACATGAATATTTTGTATGGTTTTGTCTATTAACTATGAATTAGAGTATTATCGTTTCATTTCAATGGGTCTATTTTGTATATAAATTTTTTTAACCTTTTACACGTTGATCCCTAAATTGAAAATTTCTGGATCCACCACTGTGCTTGTGCAACAGGGCAAATCCTTGTAATTAAAGTTCTGATTAGCTGCTATAGACAACATTTGATGAAGGAGGAGAGACTTGAACCAAATTTGAAACTTTCTTTATGAGTTACCAACAAAAAAAAGAAACTTTCTTTATGAGAGAGATTATTTGACACCGACTTATGCTTCACTTACCACTCAATATTACTAAAAAAAAATTTCTTCTTTTTCATGGTAGTTGTAAAACAATAATTATATACAACGACATGTGCCAATGTGCCATGCACGAATTTGATGAAAATGAATATCAATTGACAAACGGGAAGAAAAGGCATTGAATGCGCAAATTCAGGTCTTTCTATATCGCTATTGTCGATGCCGTACGTTGTCAGTTGTTTTACGATCTGCCCAGTTTCTACATACAGCAGTTACTTGGTCATCTTTTCGAGCTAGCTAGCTAGTTACTAGCTAGTAAGCCTGGAAAAAGAAGGAAAAGCTCAAAATGATGAAAACCATGGATATATATTTCAAGGAACGTTACGATATTTCATATTTTCTTTTTCTTTTTTAACGAACTTTTGTATCGCTTTCGTGATGTATAAACCAGTCCACAAGAATGGGTTTAATTAGTCGGTTTAGTTGGTCCAAAGTTCAAAAGTTGCAAGTTGGTATGATTCATGTTTTTCCCCTTTTTACTATTTAATCAGGAACTCAATCAAGTTAAATCTAGAGAGAGAGAGAGAGAGAGAGAACTTATATATATTACTCATCATCTTAGTCGTGTATTCGGGAAAACCTCTCTAATCGATGGTCATGGGCTCGTGGGCCATACATATACATATGCAAAGACCAGTGATGGAACCCTAATGAATTGCAGCACTTACTAGAACTAAAAATGTAGCTAGCTATTTTACCAAAAAAAAAAAAAATGTAGCTAGCTAAATGAATATAAATGCATAGAGCTCATGCTTGCTCTTGCATGCAGTCTTTGGTCACCGTAGTGGGGATCAATTTTTTCTTTTCTTTTCTTTTTAAGTTTTTAGTTTGTTTAGGGTAATGTCAGCTTCATCATGCATACTGGCATACTGTACAGTCATATATATATATATATATATATTGAATACTGATAAACTTGATTAATTACTAATTAAGCAACTTTAATTAAGGTCCGTTGGAGAGCAATATGACTTTTTCACCTTTTTTTTTGTGTGTGTGTGTGTGTGAAATGTGTAGCTTTGTGCTTTGGTGTGGAGAAGACCTGTTGATTTATGTGTGATGATAATAATGGTGTGAATGGGTATGTGTGTGGTGGTGATTGAATGGATGGTGACATGTGCTTCCCATCATGGAGACAAGGAAGGCCCCTCCTCGAAAGTTAGCTGTTGAAATATCATACCCAATATCTTATGAATTCAAAGCTTTCAATGGGAAAACAACTTTGCTTTCATTTTCATGTAGGTTTTTTCTAAGACTAATTTCCATAAAGAGATAAGCTTAATTGGCTCTGTGTTTGTCTTAATCATTATTCAAGCCTCCAACTCCCATCTATCTTTTCTTCTTTTTCTTTCTTTCTTTCTTTCTAAAAAGAGATTAACTTGTAATGTTCCCTTTATTTTTCAGTCTCTGGAATATCCAATAATAATAAATGGAAGGAAATCGGGCAGCTACTCTGTCAGCTCAGCGCTAAAATTTCAATACACACAAACACTTAGGAGGATGCTTCGCAACATCAGTACAGAACATATTAAGCCTAAAATTTATAGAGTGAAATGAGGGGAGGAAAGATCCTGGAAAAAGCTGTCTAGCTGTCAGAGGGTGTGGTGAAGTTATATAGGTTTTCCCTTCCATGCATGTCATGATGCATATATATAACAATATATAAAACCCCTAATCCTATATATATATATATATATATATATATATATCCACCACCACATTAAGATATAAGCAGCTCTCCAAATTCCAATTGCTTGCTGAGCCTAAGCTAAGCAGCTCTCCAATAAATAAATAAATAAATAAAGGCAGGCAGGCAGGCAGCCCAGAATCCCTAACTGATAGTGAATGGCTTGGCTGCTGCCAACTTTTGATAAGATATATAGACCTCTCTCTTGTTTGTGTGGTGTGTGTGTGTGCCATCCCTTTCTTTTGCTTTTTCCGTTCTTATTTTCTTCTCAAGCTTTGTCATTTTTCTTTATGAATATTCAGGCTTTCATAATTTATTTATTTTTGGGTAACATGTCAAAGTTCCCAAAGTTATTAGTTAGGGAAAAGCTGTAGAGAAATAAGGATAGATAAGGTTTTCTTTTTTATTCACCTCTGAAGAATAAAATAAAAATATATGATTAATTTGTTGGAAAAGGAAAAGCACGAAAGTTCACAATATTCCAAGGAAATATTTTTATTTATTTATTTATTTCCTATTTGTTTTACAGATGATGTTACTTGACGAATTGATGGCAATAATTTTAGATAGCCCATTACCCAATAAATGGAGAATGGGTGGTTGAGAATCATACGTGTATGTCTCTCTATCAGAATTGGGATGGAAAAGAATCCAATCCAGTGCAGGTGTGGAACTAGCTAAGTGCTAAGTGGATGTGGACTTAATGAATACAAGTAGTCACAATCTTTGCCATGTGATGTGCCTCATTTTGCTAAATTCAGAATTTTGAATACCCTCTTTAGATATAATATACTTATTATTTACCTCTTTACAAGTAAGAGGAACTTCATTTGAATCGTAATTTGACACATATACAAAAATAATTAATCAAAAATACAAAATGAAAAATGTATGCACACATATCACACTGGAGTGAATATTTTCGTTACTTATTAGCTTTAGCTGTGGAGAGAACTAGATTTCCCTTTCACACACAGAATATCTAAATAAGTAGTGTACCAGTCTATCCAAAACACTGACTGATATACCAAAATTACTTGAAATAACAAAACTGCCAAAATTTTCAGTTTTCCTCTGGTTTGTCAACCAAATGCAACGTCAGAACCCCCGACCTAATAATAGCTAGCTACAATTGTCTTTAATCTAATTTGCTGGAAACCGCAACATATATACATGGAAACGAAAATAATTTCTTTCCCATTTAGTTTTGCCTTTTTTTAAGGGTTAGCCCCTCTATCCCAAAAATAGAAAAAAGATCGGAAAACCTCAAGTATGAGGCTTTCTAATTTCTAATTTAAACGTGCATATTTCCTAAAATAACCACACACAAAAAAATAAAAATAAAAGTGAAAGGCAAGACACGAGCCATACAAGTTCCAAGTATTCAACCGTTTGATTTAATGTACATGGCAGACAGGGGAACCCCAATAAGTTTAGGGTCAATTAAATCATACGTAAGTTAAGTAGTTATTTACAAAGTCCAAACAACTCAACTCAACTGCTCAAAGAAGGGCCAAAGTAGATGCAGATGGGTGGATTGACCTTGAAAATAGAGAGGATGGCTGATGGAATTGTCCAAATCCCATCACCACATATTAGACCCGAAGCAACTGCCCCTGCATAATCCTCTGCGCCCTTCCTATTCAATCGCTCCCATATGAACAATATCATTGTCCCAACAAACATGTCGATGGCAAAGTATGCTCCGACATAGAACGGGACTGCCATCGCCATTGGAATAGGAATAAATTGTGATATTTTCTTAGGGGTCACATCCCTCAGGAGGTTTATGACCAGAGCTGCCACAAAAAAACCACAGCACAGAGCCAGGCAATGCTTGGGCAACCCCGAGAAGCCCTCAATGCCTAGTATTGCCATCTCCCTGAATATTACAGCATTTGGTGCTTTGTACGGACCATCAGGTGACCCAATGTCAAAAGCAGTCCAAAACAACCAGAATGTTAATGGAGCAATCACACAGCCCATGGCTGTTCCCACTAGCTGGCTAATAAACATAGACTTGGCCGAAGACATAGTGAGGTAGCCTGTCCTGAAGTCTTGCATGAGATCAGCTGCAGTAGAGACAATGGACATCATCACCCCACAAGCTGCTAACCCAGCTATTACCCCACCATCACGTCCAACTAGCGAAGCAAGGATGAAGAGACCAATTTTCCCATAAGTTGTAGCTAAATTCCAGTCTGTGAGGCCAGTGCCATAGGAGTTGCAGAAGGCAAGGGCTGGAGCAAGGACATATGAGGCTAGAACCAAATACCATTTGAGAGGTGGAAAGATGATTGGCATTGTTGCTGTAGATATTGCAACTAGGCCCACATATCCTGCACCTGCAACCCACGTTGGTATTCTATCCTTTAGAAATACCTCTTCCCTCTTTTTCTGCTCCAATGTAACTTTAGAATTGTCACCGTCTGCTTAACACATATCAACAACTATTAGTCTTCAGGTGAAAACAGGTTTCCTCATAATTAAGATACATGCAAACTTTAATCAACTCATACTATGCCTTCTTTTTTCTTTTGGACAGGTTATCCACCAATATCTTCTCACAAAGCAATACTAGGATAATACATGTAGTCGTACAGAAAATACTAATAACAATATGTCGCAAAATTATATTGATCAGAAATTTAACCAATAAAGGCTGCCTTGACAACTAAAATTAAAATTTATTTCGACTCTACTGAAAATGCCTAACACATCTGAATACAATAGAGAACCATAATTTTAGTTCTATATCTAGCAGAATAAAAAGCCTGTGTAGCAAATACATAGATTTCTTCAGCCAGTTATATTCTTATGCCAGAACTAGAATAGAATAGATTACTCATATACAAACACTACTACAGGAAGAAAAACATACAGTTCAAACATCAGTGGAGTGAATACATGCCTTCCATATATGGAGTGTGAGGAGTGACAAAATGAAATTGTAGAGACCATACAAAGACTCACCTAAAACCTCATTAACAACAGGAAGGTTGCTCTGTTTGCTACTCTTATTGCATATTTCCTTGAGAGTAATGGTTATAATCTTCACCAAATTGTAGAGACCATCCCCTAGTATGAGGGCAATAGCAATAAAGACCTGCAAACAACACAATGGGTCAGAACATCAATTTTGGAGAAAATTCACATATATGAGAGAGGATGCCAAAAAATACCAATATGAGAGAGAGAGGATGACAAAAAAAAAAAACCAATATGAGAGAGAGAAAGAGAGAGTATGTGTGTGAGTGTACCATGCTTCCTTACTCTACCTTTAGATGTTTTTCATAAGAAATGCAACAAGATCCAGGCTACAAAAAGTTACACTAAACTCATGTAATTAGCCTGAGAAATCAAGGTAGTGTGACCCAAATGAAATTAATTCCATAATACCTTATATCCATAAAGACCTTTGAAATCATTACTACCAAGATCCGCTGGATACCAGTCCCCAGCATATTGTGATATTAATGGCCAAAGAAAACCCCATGATAAGATAGCCCCAAAAAGAACTGAACAATTGACTATGTGAGAGCATATGAGACCGCATCCAACATAAGTTGGACTGAAGTCAAAATAAAACCTGCACGAAGCAAGTCATGTAAAACATCAACAACTTCACTGTTAAAAAATATTGTGGATCTTACTTAAAGGAACCCTTTTATGCCACTTCCAAAGAACTTAACAAATGAAATCCAGGTCAAAGCCCAAAAGAACAAGGGGTGAATGCGTGTGGAAAGAGAGGGAGGGAAAGGGAGGGGTTGGGAAGGGGAGTGAGAATGAAGACAAGAGTCATGAAGAAAACCAAAAATATAATCGCCTTACGTGTTCTTAAACAGTGTCAACCCAAAGCTAGGAAAGTTGTCAAATCCGCATGAATCTCCTACACCACTAAAGAACCACTTAAAGCAGCTCCAAATTAAACTTATACTTAAATACTTTCCTAGAGCATGAACTTGCTTCCTGCAAAAATAAAACTATGAAGATCATTAGTTGGAAATGAAGCATCCATTTTAGTAAAAATGGCTACAAGGGGCTTAAGGAATTATTAAATCTACTTTTTTAAGGGGTAAAAAAAGACCAATTCCAGTGGTGGAAAAGTGGACTACCGTTGAACATAGCATAAAGTTGAGACATAGACTTTACCCGGCAAGCTCTACACCAGTGTTAGTGTGAAAACTATTTATCAACATTGCTGTGGCCGTCCCACTGGGATACGTGAGTTTGTAGTCCATGACCATAACCTGATATCATATGAATAAAGATGTGAAAGGATACATTCGAACACTAGTATGCAACAAAAACGAAACATGGTTGCCAACATGCATATTAAACATGTATCATTGAAAAGGCTTAGCCAATGAATACACATTAAGAGACAAATGTTTCTGTCAAAGGGTCTAAAAATTACAACATTATATACATTGAATCAGGCATGCCAATAGCAAATTAAAAAGACAATTCCATGGATGTAAGGGCAAAACACCGGGAGCCAACTTAAGTCACAAGCAACACAGTCACTATTAGTATTAGCTCAAAACCAAACCCATATATATGTAGCACCGAAAAATTATCCATATCCATCAAGTGAGTAGTTACCTTGCGAAGGGGAACAAGACTAAAAAGGCCAAGGAAGCTGACAACAAACATGAAACCAGTCATCCACCACAAGCTTGGATTTTTAACATCTTCTGCCCGATTACCAGGGTAATCAGCACCAATAAGATTATATGTTCGCTCATCCATTGCAATCAAATAGGAACCGAATCCCCCTGCCAATTCATTTCACATTTATATGATTACACACCAGAAAGAAGAAAAACATTTTCCTCATAATGTCCATATTACCTATTAACTAACAGGAAATGGAGAGTAAGAGCTATATATAATTGGATAAAAAAAACCCATTCACACTGATTAATAGCTATTTAGTGACAAACAGAACACAAAGCAATTATCCAAACAAGAGAAAGAGAGGTTACCGCTAAAAGCGAGGCCATAACAAGCAACAACGCAGGTCTGGATGACGGTGTTTTCTTGCCTGGTAAAGGGAGAAACAGAAAACCCTAATTTGGACAAGAGGCCAGTCCAGGACTTGACGAAGAAGAAGCCTAGAAGCCCAGCGCCGACATTCATGGACGGAATAATCCCGACCGTAAGATTGAGCTTGTGGGTGATGATGCAGAAGAGGATCCCCAACAGCGCGCTCACCACCAGCGCTCTGAGCGTGATCTGGTCCTGCCATTCGGGGACGTGGTCATCATCATCGACAGACTGAAGGGGGCTGATCTTGTCCGAATCGTGAAGCAACGGCTCTGATATCTCCACGGACGCTGTCTCAGTCCCCATGACTGTGATGAGCTTTTGGATATTCTGGTGTCTATTGTTGGAAAATGAATAGGGATTTCAATTTCAATTTCAATGAAGGTCAAGATTTATATTGTTGACATTTTTGAGATTCGTTGTGTTATGTTGTGGGCAGAGCAGAGGGATGGGCTGGCGTGTGGAGCAGACGTGCAGACAGATAGGTAGTTGGAGTCTTCCGGGGAAGGAAAGGTAGCGTAGCCTTTTGAAAGTTTGTTCAAGTCAGTTTATCCAAACCAATCATGACGCGGGTAATTGTTTAGTCCACTCAAATTACGCCACATGTCTCACCGTTATATTCACTGTATTTTGTTATAAATTCTGAGTAGGTTCACGGATAATGCAGACTAAAGAAATGGGGAAAAAGAAAAGAGTTATTTACACTTATATTCTCTAAGGTTTTCGGTGTTTTCACAAAACCCTTTAATGTTTAGAAAATCATAAATACGCCTCATGAGATTTTAAATTGTTTTCATAAAACCCATTTTCGTTAATTGATCATTTAAAAATTGATGATTTCATTAAAAAAATGTATGCAAAGGACAAAATTAACCTTAATAAATATATGGGCAATCTATTCTCAAATGCTAACTTTGTTATTTGGAGAAATTTTATATATAAATCGTCAAGTTTTGGACAAAAAATCAACATAAAGGGATTTTATGAAAACAATTTAAAAACCTCAAAGAATGTTTGTGTAATTTCTGAAACTTCAGAGGTTTTAGGGGTTTTGTGAAAAAATCGAAAACCTCAAGGAGATGTTGGTGTAAATAACTCAAAAAGAAAATTAAAGAAACTGTATAAAATAAAATAAAATTACGGCACTGTGTGTGAGGTAAGCGTAACTTGATTGAATGACCGACTGCCAAGGAAAAGATTATTATTAAGGAAATTTTGGTCAGAACTGTCAAGTAAAAGATGGGATCATGGGATGTGGTGTTGGCCCATTGGGCTATTATCACTTTGCTCCATAATCCATAACAAAAATGTCACCCTCTCTTCACCTTGGAGATCCAAATGCAAGCTTCGTCAACCGCCTTATCTCTTAACTAGTCCAAAAGATGAGTCAATCCAATACACCCTCATATTTTTTTATAAAACCAAAAAATAAAAAAATAAAAAAATTGTTATTAGCACTTTTTTGTTGTTGGAAGAGATGTTTTTTTTATTATTATTAAAATAAGAAAAAACACTATAAGAGTGTACAAAAGATAGAACTGAAAACAGCCAATACTATCCAAAACCCAAACATTAGAGACCGGAATAAATGCGTGATATTTAAAAAGATTCATGTTTGAACAACTTAAGGTTAAACAAATGTGTCATCTATTTTTTATCTTATTTTTTCATTAGAGAGTAGTGTTTGATGATTATTTTACATTGCCAATAATTAAAAAAAAACAAACCCAACTTATCTAAGACATAATGCCAAGCATTTAAGAAATGCAACAACCATGAACTATTTATCCATAATGATAATGCATCTAGAAACCAAATTGGTTATCTACTAATAAAATATGTATGATGGATGGCTCAACTGCTAAAGGAGAAATAGAGGAAATTAGACCCATACACTTTACACTTGTAAGATGGGGGTCTTATCATTTTGAAAAAGCTCCATACAAATAAGAACCAACAATAATTAGGGTGATCATGTAATAACTCCATACTATACAAAAACAATAATGAAGATAAACACATATTCCAACTGCCCAATGAGAATCAGACCCAAAAAAATAAGAAATCAAAATGCCGGATACGAAATCTAACTCACATGGTCATGGATGCTTGTGGTGGATCCTCCTGCCGAGAATTTTGCTGAGTTTGCGTTTGTTGTGGTGGTATATGGAAGGTGTCGTGGGTGGTGAGTGATTCTCTTCTCTTTGTCTTTAGTCTTCCACGACCAAAAGTGGTAACTCTTTCATATTCTAGCTCTTCGTTGGTTAGCAAAGAATTAGGATACCCCCAATCCAAGCACCCGATTTGAGGAGAGAGAGCTCCCTATTGGTTGGAATTTTGATAGATCTTGTCTCAATTAATTAATTAATTCATCATGATCGCAATTATAGAGTAGAGGGTGACTCCTTCACCACTCTTCCCCTTCAACATCATTTCATGCAAATAGGAAACCAAAACCAAAACAAAAACAAACAACAGAAACAAACGAAGATGCTATACCAGTTCCACTTGTTGTCAAATTCCGCATTTGCTTGCACTTTCGTAATTTTTTACTTGCCCTATTCTGCCTTTTGGAATTCTGCCCAACAAGTCCTTTGCATGCATAAATTCTGCAATAGTAATAATTCAAGTGACGCAACATGGTCCAATTGTATGTATTCAAAATTCAGGCAACTGCATTTAGCTCACAGAAAATGAACAAGCATTATTAGCCAGTAGCACCAGTAACCATACTGGAGAGACAAGCATGCCCTGGAAACGAAACTTCTGTAAGATTCCAAACTAAGTATGCTTTGTATGTACTTACCTACATGCAACATTAAGAACAGTCGCAGTCGAATATCGATTCCCGTCATTAATAATAATAAAAACAATTATTCAATAGCAGTTCTTCAATGCTTTGAAGCGAAATCACAAAATCAGTTTACATGTATAAACTATGAATATACTTTCTGCCCAGGATCTCTTTAGTACTTCATTTGTCTTGCGTAATTATCAAGCCCACTTGTAGAAGGAATCAAAGATGGAGGCATGCATGCATGGCTTTGTCTCTAAGCCTACGGCAGCATTATCCTTCCCAAATTACTCAACTTCGAGAGATGAGTAACCTTGTGGGGTATGCAGTATGCTAATATTTCTGGGCCAGCAACCTTGTCCTGGTGCCTCCTTCATCTAGAAGATACTTAGACATGATAAGTACAACAGTTGGTCAAATCTAAACCCCTCTATAGCTATTAACTGTCCAAATTATACCTGCATGAAAGGTTTGGGCAATAAAAATAAAAGAGAGAGAAATTAAGCATAAAGCAGAGCTGCATCAATGTGTTGTTTAAGCAAAATGAGTTTACCCCTGTCCTGTTCATAAATCACAAGTCCATTTATAACTCATGGATCCTACATGAGATTGTAACGAGTAAACTCTAATTCAACTTCTAGAACCTACAGCAGGCATTTAACTTTTCAGTTTTCAATGCAATATTGAGCAGCTTTCATCGTATATGAAAATATAGTACAATGCTTATCTAAAGCTTTCACAATTTAACCAATAATCATATTTGCAGCGGCATATATAAAACATCAATGCTTACTTGTGCAACCCACTTCAACGAAGCACAAATACGCATTATACGCATAAGAACAATCTTATAGGTACCCAAACCACCCGTCAATTTGTCTACATGATTTGGTCTTGATAAGAACAGCCAACCACAATCTTGTATCTTTCTAAATGTCTCTCTACTCAACCACCTCAGACCCTTCTAGCAATGAGTGACTTCCACCTCATTTAGAAGTCATAATGAAAAGATCTTATTCTGCCACTCTTCCTATCATCTCTTTTTAAAGCCCATCTTCCTTGCAAACTAAACCTACATCTATTTTCTATCTTCAATGTTTACTAGAAAAATATAACATCAAGCCCTTCGACACGAATGAAAATGAAGGTAAGTGTAAACTCTTACCAAGTTCAGAATAAGAGCTATGTTCATTCCTTTAAACCTTATTTTTGCATTCCATTCATGCAGTTATTACAATGGTTGCACCACAAATTTCGGCACGGTAGCATTGAGCCTCTCAAGGATCTCAGTATTGGTATTCCTACTACTTTTTCCGTAATTTTCTTCTTTTGCCCCACATCTTAAATAATGCTGCAGCCAGACATCAGTCAAAACTTTTAATTCGAATAAATCAGGTTACAAATATTAGCATAATAAATCCTTGATCATAATATACAACGCTGCAGTCAAGGCTAAGAATTCAGTTCATATTCCTTGATCTTAATATGACACTGCAGAACCCCAAATTGTCTGAGGCAGCCAATCTCTTGTGGACAGTGTCCACCTGATATCTCTCATTGGTGAATTATGTTGGGACCACCAACCACGTTGTACTAACTAATGAAATTACTCAACCATCAGAGAGACCAGTTTATTACAGCAACAATGCAGCCACTGAGATGACTTGATTATATACACAGATCAAGCCATTCTTCATTTGTTATTTTCACACATGTCCTAATTCCTTTTGTAACTAATTTCAGGGGATCCTGGTATTTTCCTTTCAGATCAGCCATCAGTTGATGATCAACATTCCTATATGAAGTCAAGCTTTGGCTCCAGCTATGGATCTACATCCTTGGAGCCACCTAAAAGGGGCCAAGAAAAATCTTTTTCTGAATCTGAAGCCAATAGAGAAGAAGAAACATCTGCTATTATCTCAGAGCTATTTCATGGCTTTCTCACCATTGGAACACTTGGCTCTGAACCAAGTATCAATGAGCCGGAAACACCAACTTTTGCAACAACTTTAGAGAACTTAAGTGAGCAAAAAACAGAAGTGACACAGAATGACTTGAAGCTCATCAGCTATGAGCTAGAAAAGTTCCTTGAGGCTGAGACAAAGGAAGAAGGGATGCGTGCATCATCAGCAAGGAACAGTCAAGCTAGCACTATTACACTCAATGGCAAGCAAATGGAGGAATCTGAAGATGAAGAGTACTGGACGACAACTGTGGTATGTCCGCTCAAAGAATATCTCTTTGGGTCCTCAATTGAACTACCAGACACAAGAATAGAAGCAAAGAAAGAAAAGACATCACTGCAAGAGCTGTTTGATAGGACAAAGATGACAACTGAAAATTGTAAGGAGACAAGTGAGAGTGTGGATATAAAATCCGAGCATAAGCATACATCTGCCATGCAGTTCATGAAGAAGATCATAAAAAAACTCCATGCTTCTTCGAAAAGCTCTGCCCCTTGTACTGGTGGTGATGTAACTGATCCTGTTTCCACCAGGAAGAAATTTGGTGAGGCATCTGATTCTGTTTCAACCAAGAAGAAACCCCATAAGGTTGGGTTCCTACAACTAGATATTCCCAGACCCACAGCTAAACAGCACGTCTAATGTCTCTGCATCACACACACACACGCACACATGTACGTAGATGTGTACATACATACATAAATACATCATTGCATTGCAATGATTGTATCAGTGCTATCCTAGATACAGCTAAGTCAAAAACAAGAATTTGATGCTATCAAAGATCTGATTTTCAGAATCTAGACCAAAGAAACATTAATGGTGAGAGATCCAATGGTTGTTTACGGTTTTTTGCACACACAAAGGATGTGACCCTGACACCAGAGATAAATTAATTGTGTGAACCAAAATGTAGCATGAAAATCGTCCCTGCTAGCATGCTTAGGTCTTAGGATGTGATTTATACACTCAAAAGAAGGTGTTGTTTCCAAGTTACTGATCTCTGTAAAACCTAGCATCCAGCCAGAAACCTTATTTATCCAAACTAATCAGTAGAGTTTCCATGAGATGTCTTCATCAGACAACAATCTCTCTTTTAATAATTTGACGAAAACCACCAGGTGTTGCCTTCACTTAGATTTGGGAAAAGAAAAAAGTGGATAACACTTCACATTCAACTTTTTCGTTTCTTTTTGTGTGGCATGCAGATCTTACGTATGTTCCATAGAAGGATCCATCCTGAAAGCTCTACAGCTGCAAGAGAATTTGTCGAGGCCGAGAAATACAAGGACAAGAACAATTCCAGTGCCCATGGTGGTCGTAGTGAAAATATGATGCTCATGGGCAGAGACAACAGAAGGTTCCCTCAAGGGGCAATGATAAAGGAGGGGACTGAACATTGTAAGAAATACATGAACTTGCCCCAATACAGGCTGAGTGGCAGCAATTTTAGAAGAAAGGGAGAGCACTGGATTAAAACAGATGCAGACTGTAAGTATCAATTTATATCCTATACCATGGAAACATACTTTGATTAGTTCCCACTGGGTCTGAGAAATCAGATACAGAAAACCTAAAATCCAGGAGAACAAAAAGTACAAAATACCCAACAGAAATTTCATACTCTACCATCAGTCTTCTATGAAAAATTGAGTCTATTATGAAGTATAGTCAAGATCTGCAAAATTGAGTCTATTATGAATATATTTAACCACTTTGTGCTATTTGCATTGCAGACTTGGTGTTGGAGCTGTAGCAATAGAAGTTGCAAGAAAATTCAGTGGTCTTGATCCTTTCTGAGACAGAATGGCAATGTTGTGTTTGATAATATTATCTTTTCATGTACTTATTTATGAGTGATTGAGTGTTGATGAACTCAAGAAAAAATGAAAAAAGACTAGAAGGTATTCATCTCTCCTCAGTGTGTTGATGAAGTTGTGACTCAGTTTTATCTAAATTTCTTTCCCAATCAATAAAGATTTCAATTATCTACAAGTCTTATTTGAATGGTCGAGACTTGAGAGCCATTCTCAAATTTCTTGAATAAGTATTCCAGTTACTAGCATACTATATGGTGTATCCCATATTTTATGTAACCAGACCCTTTCTTTCATTGCCTATTGTGTTGTTTGAACATCATATATTCTTATCAGACATTGAGGAAACTTGATCTTAGTCAAAGAGGCGGATATCAACAAATATTCTCAAACATCACACCATGGTTTCACAATTGGTTATCCAAATTTAATGCATCAATTCTTAGGAACCCACTATCCAGGCAAAGCACTACTGTTTATGTGCTACATGGTTCAAAGTCCAATTCAAATAGGTAGCACCATAAATTTGTGGACATGAGTGTCAGAAGAAAATATAAGTAAAGAGTCAAACCTCACAGCATGCCATGTTGAGGCAGCACCATCTTGCTGAAATCAAATCGGTAGAGGCTCTTCCCTAAGAATCCCACCCATCTCCATCCTCCAAGATCGATCAACTATAGCTGCTAACTCTCTGAAAGGCCCATTATAAGTTCCCATAAGCAGAACACAAAATGTATAGAACAAGAGGAAAACAAGAGACCAGGTAATACAGTTCGTTTATAATTCCAAATGGGTGAAGGCCCTAGGTGGTAGATTATGAAACTTGCCAATGCTATTAGTTTTAGGAAAATAAGATCACCTTAATCCAAATACAGTGCATTTTAAGCTGACTTGGTATGCCCTTTAAACCATTGCAACAATAATCATTAATGTTTTATACCACTTGGAAACTGAAAAACCATTTGGTAATGTAAATGTAATTCTAAATTGGTCCATTGGCTTTCAATTACAATTATATGCACATTGCTCAACAAAATACTAATAGGACACATTACGACCTTGACACCAGGTTCGCACTCTATTTTGCACAGGTTTTATGACTTTGATACCAGGCTCACACTTTTTCTTCAAGTTATGCACAAAAATTTCTTTGCAAAGTTAAGAAAGTTGGTACATCTTGCACCTCCTTTTCTGACAAGAAATAAATGTAGAAGCTTTCTCAACTTCATAGAGCCACATTCAGGTCCTTGTTGAAATGCAAACATATAGGTCCATATATGATAGCTTGCAATACTAAAACTTTGAATTTATCAATTTCATAGAAAGTTGAAATTAATCTCTCACTACCTAGGTCACTAAGGCAATGCACCAAGTGAAATAATGAACATATAACAAGTGAACAACAACAAAGAATCAGAAGTTAGAACCAGGAAACAAAAAAACAGACTTGAGATCATGGCTGACAACAAGTATAGTCAATTCTTTCTTTAGATGCTTTAGAAGCTTCACAACATCAGCACGTGCCTTCCAATCTAATCAAAACAAAATTTTATATAAATATCAAATAAAGGATCAGAGATATAACCCTCCTCCCCAGCAGGAAAAAAAGAAGAAAATGAAACAGGAAAAATAAAGAAGCATGAGCATCAACGAAACAATTTGGAGAATAGGAATTCTCAGCAAAAACAAACAACTTATGACAACATTTTCCAGAGAAAAACTAGAATCCAAAATTTTGAAGCCAGCAGCCAAGCACAACTGGTTAGGTCAATTTGGTTCGGTCACTAAGTCCACTGGAAGTTGGTTTGTATATAGTGAATGAGAGATCAGTTTGAAAGTGAGTGAAAGAGAGAACGCCTCTATTGGTTGCCAGTGAAAAATGTTTCCTGGGTAAAGCATAATGGCATTCTCAATGCCTGATTGATGAAAATAGTTTTCCATTAGTCCAACTTGCATGGAAGGAGCAAATGAAACCAGTAATGAAGTAGAGAACCAAAGGCACCAAATTCATCTTCCCACCAAAACCAGCAAAAAATTCAACCAAAAACAAAAACAGGGACTTGCACCGAAGAAAGGCAATTGACAAGTATGAGTGACTTCATGCCAAAGTGATAACCAGCTATATAAGACTGAACTTTATGAAACCAGATAGTTAAGGTGTCATCTAATATGTATTACATTGTCAATTTGGTGTTTGTGATTGTGTTTAAATCGAAGTTCTTACTAATTGAATTGCCAAGGCAAGCCGACGTTTGTAGCCACCACTAAGGGAGTGGGGATCTCTATCCAATGAGATCCCACTTAAACCAACCTACAGTCATCAGTTCAATTAATCATCTTTTAAAATAACCAAACCCTATAAATAGTGAGCATCAACGAAAAAAATGCCAGAATAAGTAGAAGAAAATGTTCGTGTTGGGAAGGGGCACAAGTACCCAATTGATTGCTTGTTGGAGTCTTAGAGCAAGATGCTCCTTCATTTGAAGATCACCCTTTTGTCTTGGCCACCCAAATGTAACTTCGTCAAGAACATTATCTGCGACAAAATACCTAGCTTGAAAGGGGACATATTATCAAAAACTTGGAAATGGGAAACCAAACAGACATGACAGAGACTATGAAGGATATGGGAGCACATTACTGTAATTTAAGAACATAAGAAGGTAATACACCACGATCAAAGGCTGAAAATTAAAAACCTTTTGACACAGTGGTGATTAAGTTCCAGAAACGTAATTCATACAGAAGATGTTGGATACACAAACTTGGTCAAGTACTTGAAAAAAGGTATATTTCCAGTAGAGCAATGAACATACATTTTTAATCTCACTGCAAGAATAAAATTTTCATTTAACACATAAGTGTACAGACAAAAATGGGAAACTCCAAACGCTTTACTTTTGTACAAATTCCAATGACTACATGCTGATGTAACTCTCAATATATGAAAGAGAGAACCCCAAACCCTTATCATGATTTATAGAGACTGCAAACAATTTTTAGTTTCTTAACTAATATTCAGTACCTCTCTGGAAACTGAAGTACAATGCCAACTCTTCCTGAGGATAAGGGTTCAGGAGACTGAACTGGATTGCCATCATTTCCATATTTTTGAATGTAAATTGAACCTGAAGTTGGTTTGCTTATCCCTGCAAGAAGCTGGAAGAGGGAAAGGAAATCATATACAAGATACTGCTTAAAAAGAAGATGGATAACATAATGAGTAAGAGTTCCTTCAATAACATTAACATACAACCTGCACAAGAGTAGTCTTTCCACTACCACTCCGTCCAAAAATTAAGCCAAAGCTGCCAGATCAAAGTGAACAAGTTATCCTAAGAATGCAAAATCTGCTCCACCCATCACAGAATATGTGTGGTCCAACCCAAATAAATATCTGACAATATGTGAACCAGTTCATTGCATCTAACACATCCTTTGTCTGGTCTGATATAAAACAATCTTTTAATATATCTGAGGCAGAGGATGATCCATGACAATATTACCTCACAGAGGCATTCCTACTCGGAATCAACTAAACCGAATTTCACAAGCTTGCCAGAATGAATGTGGTTTGCATTGCATGCAACTAAATATTGACTACCAGACCACAAATATGTACCTTTTCTCCGGAAGTGAAAAACTAACAGAATTTAAAAGGCTAAGCTCGGTCCCTGGCGGTTGGTAGCTAACATTGCTAACCTGGAAAAGTGACAGATTTAATACTTCAGTGTTAAAACTAACAGATTGTGTTTTACTTTCACAAAACTTAAGTAAGACAAAGATTCACAAGCTTATGAGCCAATGATCAACTCTGAAGGAAATGAAGCCATTACTTGGAAATTTAACCAAATTCTATGGACAAGCCATAATTATACACATTGCCAACCTCACTGTGAATGCTTTCAAAATACTGATCAAGAACTTAGCAAAAGGAAAATTATAATAAAATTAAAGAAAATCGAAGTTGGAAAAGGAAACTTACTTCAAAACACGATTGCTCGCATTTGAACTTTACAGCATGTGAGTTTCGGAAATTAAAACTGTGAAAACAAGAAAATCCAATATAATCATAGAATTGTGAACACTAAACGTCAATAACGCATTGGATAAAATGTGATATGATAAGGTCAGACAGACTAGACGCTTGCCTTGAGCGTGATTTGGGTGCGATTGGGGTTACTGGTTCGCGCGCTCTCCGCCCTGTTAAGGGGTTGAAGGCGAAAACGGAGCTCGCCATGTTTCGCGGTCTGCGGACTGAGCACCCTGAGCTTTGTCAAACAATACAAGAAAGACACAGCTCTCCTGGATTTGGGCTCTGAAGGGCTTGTGGCGGGTTTGGGCCTTTTTATGGGAGGGTGGCCTGGAAACCCAGGATTTTTAAAAAAAAATCGAAATTTATACGCAAGTTAAGTTAGGTAAATGATAATATACAAAGGGCAACCATGTGCAGCTGTATGAACTAAGTAATATATATGTGTGACGAAGAACAAGAAATGGACTGGTGCCCCATCTTTTCACGTTTTCACAAAACGGACGCTGACATCAATGTGAACACCTCCTCATGGCAAGGGGGCAGAACGTGTTTTTAAGCCCCAACCAAATTAAAAGGGAAAAAAACGAACATCAATGTGAACAATCCGTCCCCAACAAGAAAGCATCAATGTCAACAAACATTACCCTAAGAAATAAGTCAAGTCAAATCAAAGCTAAGGACTCGAGTTTGATTTTAAGTTTAGGATAAGGACTTTACCTAATGTTATATGAGAAAGTTAAATACATGACATTGTGTAATTGGTTTGAGACATTGATACAGAGATATATTCATGATATAAAAAAGTGTTAGATGTCAATTTTATTTTATTTATTTTCATTAGTAGAATCGTGAGTATTATAATTAAACTCATTAGGTGCGGGTCGTTTTGCTTCAAGAATGGGTTTGAAATTTCCCAAATTCAAAAATCTTGGCAGGAAAACTAAGAATTATGAATAAACTAATCAATAATGTAATCTTTTTGGAAGGAATAATCAATGTACTTAGTTGTGAGCTTTTTATTATTTTTTTGGTCAAAATAGTTGCGAGCTTTTTCTCGTTGGTGCCTTTGTCCCCCATTGTCACCATTAAACAGAAAGTATTTATTACAGAATCAGAAACTACGTCAACTCGTGGGAAGCCCCCTTGTCCTTGGCAATAACTTACCTAGCAATTTGTAGTTTGACTGAATCCCCTGGTGATCCTTCCTTCCTTCCTTTGGGTCAATAAGGTCAAAAGCCCACACAGCCATCCATCTTCAACAGCCTTGACCCTTGGGGAAAAGTTTCTGTGCAACTTCCATCACAACCACCACCACAATCATCAAACACTGCGAACTTACCACTAGACAGAAAATCCCACTTTTCCACGTGGTATATATAACTTATTTAACATTTACATAAAACTATTACAATTGTTTGTCACTTTTACACGTGGTATATACCACTTGCCACAAGGGAATAAAAATCTCATTAATTGATTATTGGTTGCTTCAGAAGAAGTTAACTTAGGACAGCTGTTATATTTTGGCTTGACAGCTGATGTGATCTCCACGTGTTTCTTTATTTTTTGCGGTGAGACGCCTCAGACTCAGAGTCATGAATGAATCAGAATTACGATTTCAATTTGATATTGGCAAGCTCTGCTTTTGTAATCTCTATCTCTGCATCCTAATCCCCAAATGAAAGAGAGCTATATTTAATCTTTAGTCAGCGGGAAGAGACTGACTCGCCCACTTTTTTCACGAACAAGATTCAGAGCAGACTTTCTCTTTTCTTATTTATTACACGCCACACCACCAACCCTTTTTAATTCATTTCTGGATTTAGTTTTTGGGTAATTAGGGAGATAAACTTTAGATACAAACTTGTACCGTCTAAAAACTGGAGCCAAACAATACAATGGTCGCACACTTTATTAGAGAACGGAGACTTCTATATAAGTGTATCAGTCAAGTCCTTGTTCAATTAGAAAATGGGGACTTCTCCTGGGAAGAAAGTTTTGCTCACCTCCAATGGGGATGACATTTCACACAATATTGCCTTCTCTTTGGCCCAGCGGGGATGCAGGTGAACTGAATTCCCAACCCCCTTACTTTTTTATCCCCATATAAATTCCAATGTTTTCATCTTACCCTTTTTTCTTTTCAATTTCTTCAATTAAAATTGTCAATTTCTGAATCTGCTCGTTTCTGGGTCTCAATTCATTTGGGTGCATTTTGTGATTGAACGGACAAATGGGTGGTTCAAGATTTCTTCTATGTATTATTAAATGGTTCCTTTTTGTTTTTGTCCTTGGTGCTTTGCATAATCAGGCTGGTCTTGATGGGAAAGGAGAGCTGTCTGCGGAGCATTCAACAGAAAATAAAGGGCTCATTGGAGGGTGTCGTGCCAGTTGAGGTGGTTGATGTAGACATGGAGGACGAGAGAGAAGGAGCTTTTGATGAGGCAGTGGATAAGGCATGCCACATTTTGGGCAATTTGGATGCCTTTGTGCATTGCTATACTTATGAAGGTACGCAATCTCTATCATATATATATATATATATATATATATATATATATATATATATATACTTGGAGAATTCAATTGCTGTGTACAATTTGGAATGAACAAGTTGTTGGCATATATCTTTGTTGGGTTCTGGGTTCCTCCTCCCTTGCTTTTGGCAATAATATTATAACTTCAAGCCACATACATACAACGGATAAGAGAAAACTGCGGAAAATACTTGGTATTTGAAAATTGTATTAAGTCTCTAAAACACTGTTTGCCATGCGTGACTGGGTTATGGTCAGCAATAGCACAATACCTATGTGGAATTGACTTTATGCAAATTGACAAAAAAACGGCAACAGCTTTTTTTCTGGAAGATATTCACTTTTATTTTCAAAGGCTGATGAACTGATCTGATTCCCCTTTCTTGGGAATATGTTGATCCTGTGTCAAAACATGTTAACAACTTCTTTTATGGACATTCTTCGTCGATTTTACTTTCCAATTTAGTTTCTAGCATTATTTTTTATGTGCCTATGTAAAGGTTGTTGCAATTTAGTTGGGACATAAGCAGAATTATCATTTCTGATGTTTGGAACAGGGAAAATGCAGGAGCATCTAGAATTAGCTGAAGATGAGTTTAAAAAGATAATGAAGAGGAACTTTATGTCTGCATGGTTTCTGTTAAATGCTGTTGGCAGAAGAATGCGAGATTATAAGTCGGGAGGTTCCATCATATTTTTGACCTCGATAATTGGAGCTGAAAGAGGGATTTATCCGGGAGCTGCTGCCTACAGTGCATGCTCGGCAGCCATGCAGCAGTTAGCTAGGGTATGTTATTTGGATTCATGCATGCACATACAATCAACAAGTATACTGCGGCTGCATATGTGTTCTGAGTACCTTAATTCCACAAATGAACTTTTTTAATGTCAGAAATCAGTCTTTCAAGGAAAGCAACTATGTCAGCCACTCATGTTTGAATACACAAATTTGAGTTTCTCTTGGTTTATTAGCAACCTTGAATTTACAGGGTTTTATGTGAGTGATTTTGGATTAGGTAGTGTGGTAACTTGCAGAAGCAAAAGAAGAAATTCTGTTTTAGGAATTAGCATTCTACGGTGTTGGTTATCCAAAACATCTCATAGATTTCTTGAGTCCACTCAGTTATAGTAAGCAAGCAGCATGTAGATCATACTACACCTGAATAAGAATTCACCAGTTAATAGTTTGAAGTCATTTTATATACGCTTTGAGTCATGCGAGGTGAAACACTGAGATGAATCATGATCTTGCTTAATTTCCATCATGTCTGCTAGTTTGCTAAGATGGTTAACAGATTCAGAGCGATTGTTCACCTGTTGGATGGTCGTTGTGTCAATTTAAGAAAGATAGTGCAGGGATAGAAGTAACAAAAAGTAAGTTACCACATTGATGAGGAGAAGTCTCATTGAGTTCAATGGTATTGGTATATTGGAAATGTTTGAGCATAGAAGATGTAGTTCTATGAAAAAGCATGGGATGGTGTAGTTTGGCTTTCTATATAATACCTATCACTTCAACAGAGAATTCTGAGTCTTGTGACTACTTTGTTGGGTGGATTTGAAGTACCTTTGTTCCCCATATCGGTCGTACACTTTTAGGTGTAGCCTTGATGTAAGGGCCTTCTGAGGTCTTGCTCTATGGTATTTCCTAAATTGACTTTAAGTTAGACACCTGAGGCACATATCTCTGGTGTTGTGATTGTCTTTTAAGGTTACAAGTTCATTTTAGTGTGTGTCGTGTACTTCTAAAACTTAGTACATTTTGAGCTGCTTGTTGCATATGTCTACAACTTCTAGTATATTTTTCATTTATCTTTTATGTTTAATTTTCTTTTTTATCTGAAGTTGAATTTTGCATAAAACCTTTTGTCGCTGCTATTTTCAGACATCGGCTTTGGAGATTGGTAGATACCAGATTAGGGTCAATGCAATTGCCCGTGGTTTGCACCTAGAAGATGAATATCCAATGTTTGTGGGTTTGGAGAGAGCAAAGAAGTTGGTGAAGGAGGCAGCTCCATTGGAGAGATGGCTTGATGTTAAAAACGATCTGGCTTCAACTGTCATATATTTAATCAGTGATGGGTCAAAGTACATGACAGGCACAACCATACTTGTTGATGGGGCACAGTCTCTGATGAGACCTCGGATGCGCTCGTATATGTGATTCTTCTCGCTGTTATATTTTGCCCGGCCATTAGTTGATTCTGCTCTGCTCATAGGTCGATTAGCCGATTATGTTTCAGATCGAGTCCATTTTACTCATATAACAGGGTCCACGGTAAAAGTGTTGATCCTGCCTTCAATCAAGTGCAGGAATTGAATGAGCACATTTCAGATAAACTTTTATTGTCAAATTCTCTTCCTTATGAATCACAAAAATTGAATCAGTCCCCTACAAAAAGATGGGCATAACAAATCTGTTGGTTTGATATAATATATGCGATGAGAATGTCTGAACATCATTTATTTTGGGATGGAAATTCAAATGGGCTTGTCTTTTTCTCGCCATGCTCAAGGTGTGAGCCGAGGTTGAAGCATCAAAAACTTTAGAATGAATGAATAAACTATTGCCTAAGAAAGTTGATGTTCAGGTAAAAAGTTGACGTTCAGGTAAAATTCAATCAGCAGAGCTGGTTTTCTTTGCTAAATGGGTATTGGACTTCCCATTATGAACTAGTCAAGGAGGTCGTGATCAAATGATTGATAAAGTGACACATTTTCAAACTTGGATAGAAGTTTGATTGATAGGTCTGGCATCTTTCTCTTTGTCTATGTCCTAAATGATTAGGTTGTATACGTTTGTGTTGTGTAGCTGATTGTCGAATGAGCAGCGCCCACACCCCCCCGCGCGCCGGCCCTCGTCAATCAATCCGAAAAATAAACAGAGTTCACATGAACTTGAATTTGTGTGACAATGGACAGATACCAAATCTCGTATTAGAGGGCAATTTTGTCCACAAGATTAATCCCTTGACACAAACATAACTCATGCCTCAAGTTTCACACTATCTGTATCATCAAGCTTCGGCGAATTTCGTGGCAAGTCGTGGTTCAACAATGGCAACTAATATCCTTGGGTTGGGACATCCACGCATCCACACATCCACATCCCAAATTTAAAAGGGGGGACAAATGGAAATCAAGAACAAGGGTAGGGTGCATGTTTGTATGTAAGAAATACAACAGTTGCTGAAACGGCTCTGGTTTAGTCTTGTAGGTGAGGAAGGAAGAGGATTTAGCCCAACAATTGGTGTCTAGCATATACAAATACTATAACATATATGTCATGTGGCGTGAGATTGTTTGAGGAGAAATCACCACCCATTTCTTTGAAAAATCCAACAAAAAAGCTTTTGCTTTTCAAATTTATTAATTATTATTGAGGGCTGCGGGAAAGTCTTAATCCGTGAACTTCTTTTTCAAAAATTCAAATGCACATGTCTCTGTATTGTGACTTTGTCTTGGACCAAACTTAGCTAATATAACCAAATTTTATGATAATCAAAAAGTCTCTTTAAGCTCATCAAACTTTTTTTAAGCTTGTAAATATATACACATTAATTTAGTAATCAAAATATTATTCTGAACGATCTTTAGGATGGCTGTGTTTGCTTTTAACATGCATCGATGCATGCTATGAAAGATTAATGTACTGCTCCAATTTGATCCATATATATCTCACTAGTGTGATGCAAAATGAGGTTGTTTTTATTTTAATACAAGCGATAATATTGGGGAAGAGGGAAATCGAACTTAGGATCTTGGATGCAGGGGTATATATTAGCTCTTTAACTACTTGACATACATACCCTTTGCTAAAATCAGGGTTAATAAAGTCATATACGCACATAATTAATGAATGGTAGCTAGAAATTTCATGGAAACTACGGGTAAGGTGGTTGCACATTTTGCAGACATGCACTACAAACCCATATGCATGCATCAATTCAAACTCCAATATGAAATAAAGTCATGGTCAGACCAAAAATAAAAATAAAAATAAAAGTAAAAGATATATATAGAGTCCATGTTGGACGCGCCACAAATTGTCCACACATGTGCCAAGTCGACTATATGTATAAATTTATCACCAGTCCAAAGGCGACTGCTCTTAGTCTACGCATAGCATGCATCAGTACCAACTTTACAATTAAACTCCCATTAATTTGTCATTTGGGTGTGTTTCTCGACCACAACGAAACCAAAGATATTGTTTCACTCCACCATTCAAGTATAATTTATCTTAATTAAGTCATGAATCGTAGATTATCTCATAGACTCATAGTGTGGCTAATGATGAAGCCGCCTCCACTACTATTCCAATATATCAGCTGCCTCCCTCCTCCTCAGCACCTCACTCTGTCACATATCCGCTAACGAAGCCTATAATTCCTTTGCCTTGGACCATTTTCGTGCCTTTTACGACACCACACCATACTCATTTTTTTGGGTGATCATATCTCTTTTGTATATATATATATATATATATATATATATATATATATATATATATATATATATATATTAGTACCCTTCTATTGAGGGATCCCTCAAATTTATTTGAGAGACGCCTTTTAGGGTACCATACAAATTTTTTTCCAATGATCCAAACAATCTATTTTTTAGGTCTTCATTCATAGATCATCCTTACAAAAAATTAGACAAATCGGAAACCGTTTCGACATCCAATTGTGTCCTGCAAAATCAAAGAACACGGTGCTTCAAGAAAGTACTAAAATTTCAATAACTCAATTGAATAGTCAAATGATATCGGATTTAAGTGATTTTTTGTAGAGATGATCTTTGAATAAGTATCTACAAAATAGACGGTTTGGATTAGTGAAATACAATCCAGAGTGGGCCCTACAAGGGGTGTCCTTTTAATAAGTTTATTTGAGGGATCCCTATATATATATATATAGAGAGAGAGAGAGAGAGAGAGAGAGAGTTGTGGTCATTTATCTCAGCCGCCTCTAGCTAGCTGGCTTAGTTTCTTTCTTCATATGGAGAAGTATCAAATGTTCTTCCCTGGCTCCTCTTCTACATCATCAGCAAACTATGATCCCATGATCCCTATCTCTGCAACAAATAATATTACTACAGATGATCATCATATGGGAATGGGAAGCTCTCAAGTTTACAACTACTTTGACGGCCGCGATCGAAGTTCAAATGGACTTTTGGGGTTGAGATCATCAGCAGAAAACCACGTTGGGAGAGAAGTTTTGATAAACAAAGATCATCATCAGTACCTGCAGCAGCAATATTCTGATCTGACTACTACTGCAAGTGCAAACATTAATATTAATAATGTTGTTGTTGGAGCTGATCAAAATCCTCATGAGGCCACTAATTCAGGAAACAAGAACAAGGGGGAGAAGAAGACGAGAAAGCCCAAATATGCTTTTCAAACAAGAAGTCAGGTTGATATACTTGACGATGGCTACCGGTGGAGAAAATATGGTCAAAAGGCGGTCAAAAACAACAAATTTCCCAGGTATATGTATATATATGCTTCGTTTTTCTTCATCTTTTCTTACTACATAATATATATGATGTGATCACTTGTTTGTGTTTCATCCTAAATCCTTCATTTTCTTCTGTGATTTCGATAACAACGAGTACCAGATTTGATCTATTATAGTACTAGTATAGTATTAGCTAGCAGATCCCACCATGGCCATCCATAAACACGTGTGGCTTTGCAGAAAAGCAAGATCTTAACTTGATTTGATTTTCCACTAGGAATTGAAAACAATATCTTTGTTAGATAGAACTTCACAATTAATGCATGGCCGGGGGAGAAATTGGGGTTCTCTTCATACATTAATTGCATTGCATTTGCATGCACCAGGATTTTCATTATTGTTTCTTTATTTTACTTTAATTAGTTTCTGGATACGCTTCTAAAGCTTTCAATTCTAGGTTTTTCTTTCTCACTTTGCGATCTAGTCTTAGGGTTTTCAGCTCGCTCTCTCTCTCATGGCTTAATTGGTTGTGAATACATTAATAAAAACTCCAAACCCTAAACCAAAGTTTTCCTAATTAGAAATATGTAATTTCATATTTACTGACCTTATGATGCAATCCGCAAATCAAACGAGCCCTAGTCATACGACCACATCAAAATAGGACCTGATTTTTGAAAATCATACATAGAGAGACCACATGTATGTCAAAACTCCAAGAAATCATATTTGCCCTAGACTGAGTGTAGGTTTAGTTTTCCATCTCCTCCCCTTTTGTTTTTTCAGTTGTAAGTTTCTTGTTCCTCTCTTTTTTGAGGTTGAATGATATCGATCGAAGTGCTTTGATACAAAAAACAGTCACGATCGATCCTCAGAAGGGTCATATACATGGACAATTGAATCTATCAGAAAGGGTACCAAAACACCTAATCAATTATTTTGGTGGTCTAACACTCAGATAATCGTCATATCCCTGAAGCCAATTAGATTTTTGCTGGTTTTAATTTGGTTCTAGGAAGAGCGTAAGGCGGTAAGTTAATTGGTTCTGCAAATTTCAATTCCTAAACAATATTGTTTGTAAATTAACACATTTCTTTTTCTTAATTATTCTACACTTAGCATTAATTCAAAATGATTACATATAATGCATGCATGCATGGAAATGATGGCATGGTATTGCTTGTATATAAAAAATATGTTATGAGTGAAAAACTGAAGCTCTCGCTTGTTAATTAATTTGGTGCAGAAGCTACTATCGATGTACGTACCAAGGGTGCAATGTGAAAAAGCAAGTCCAACGCCTAACCCAGGATGAAGGCATTGTGGTGACTACTTACGAAGGGATGCACACCCATCCAATTGAGAAGCCTTCTGATAACTTCGAACATATCTTGAATCAGATGCAAATCTACACCCCCTTCTGATTCTGAAGCATCATCACACCATCATCAATGCAGATATAAATTAAGGAAATCATATGCATGCAGTATGCTTTTGTAAAAGAGAACAACTCTTCTAAACTAAACAGACATTATTATTTCTCTACATATATGGAAATAAGTTTGTGCTATATATATCTAATTCATCAAATTATTTTTATTAGTTAGAGAGCTGTACTGTAACTAGTTTTGTGCTCATGGCATCAATTGATTTAAGTAATCTGGGTTTTTTCTTTTCCTTTCAATTAAGTCTTTATAGTTTTATTTCAATGAGGTCTTTGCAGTTAGGTTTTATTTACAAATTACAGAATAAAGAAAAATTAAAGAGTTCGTCAATTAGCACATACGATATGTGGGTTACGTTAGTTGATCACGGCAGTGTGCCCACCTATATTACAACTTGGTTTGAATGCCTTTAATATCCCAGATAGAGTTGTCTTACCAATTGACATGTCTGCTTAACTATAGCAGATTGATATAGATTCTCTAGTTTGATGATATTGATTGTGAAAAGAATGTAAACCATAGGGACCCGATTAAATAAATTTTAGCTACAAGGATCCAATTGAAAAAACACACTATTTATTTTTATTTTTATTTTTTTAGAGGTAAAAACACACAATTTGTAAGGAGGACTAAGTCAAGTTTCCTTTCTATTAATTTATATAGTGACAGGATTAGGAAAGCAATCGAATATAGAAGAACATCCAAATGGACCGGCTGCTTGGACCTCATGCCCCGATTGTATGAGCCCTTATTCGTTGGTAGGGGAAAAGGTTGTATTGGGCCTAATAGTAATACTACTATAAGGGATGTACTGACTTTGGAGACCTACTTCACTAATTAATTACGAAATAAATGATTATGGGTCAATCCTCAACACTTTTCTCCCAAATCGGAGACAATAAAAGCTTGATTAGGATTGAGGAATATAGCCCACATTAGGCTTTTTATGAATTTTTTGATTTTGTAAATATTCTCTGTCTTTTGAAAAAGAAAAAACAAACCACAAGATGTGGTGTCGGCAAAGTGTAATCTCAGTTGGCAGACAATCTGGTGTCTCAATGACAGGAGTTCGAATCCAATTGGGAGTACTTTGTGACCAAGACAAGCAGAATCTTGAGCGGGAATTAATTTCACCCTTTAAGTGTGGGGACACCTTGTGGTATTTACCCATTAAAAAAAAAAAAAAAAAGAAAGAAGTAGATAAGTATGATATGATTATGAGCAAATCCAATTCTTTTAATCTTATGGTGCTAGTAGTAAGAACTTGAAAAGGATTATCCACCTGTTAATTTCCTTGAGTATATAGTATGAGTAATTCCATCACTCTAATAATAATCTGTCCAATATATTATATATATGATCAACTCACAACGAAAAAAAGAGAATATTTTAAATTTTTTGACTCCTTCAAGGTATCAAATACAGGGAAACTATATATATTTATCTGCTTAAATTATGGTTATTACACCACTTACATGAAAAGAAAATTAATTTAAGCGTAAGGCGTCTACCGTCTAAATAGACTCAATGTCGTTCTTTTATGATTGTCGACAACTAGATATCCCTATGGACTAGTGGTCTTCGTTTAATTTGCCATTAAGTATTGAACCCACCAAAATTTATATATATAATTCTCTCATATGTACATATATGTATAAACATAGAGGAAATAACGTATGCACGTACATATATAAAAGGAGGTATTAAAACGCCCGAAATTTTTTCATACAATAAAATTAGCTAATTGATGAAATTAGGAATTATATGACTTTTTTTTTCATGCAATAAAAGATGAGTGATTCACACACAAATGTTTTGTTTTTCAATATTAAAAACAAGTATAGCACTAAACTGAGTTGATTGATCCATATAATAAATAATATGAAGAGATTAGGAAAGAAGCAAGTAGTGGTGCGCCCAATTCCAATATTAAATTATTCAAATATTCAATTATTCCATTAAATAATTAAAAAAGCTGTGGGGGGCAGCAGTGATATTAATCAAGTGTTAGAAAATAATGGTGCTTATCTTGGATTAAGATTTGTTATACCATATTTGGGATTCATAATGGATCGTATATGGAAATCAAATGGATGGAGCCTTGTCATGACTCAAACTCGTGGGAGGGAGTGACATAGAATACAGATGCTGGAAGATATATACATATATGTGCAAGGAAATATGGAGGATGACGTGGCTGCCTTCTGGGTTCGCTTCTTTTGAGTACTTTTTTCCTCCATGTTGATGATTATAAAAATGGTGCAACTGTTTTGAAAAGTTGAAAGTAACAATACCCGGCTCTTTCTTTTGCCATTCGTTTCTCTTTTCTTTTATTATCTTCATTATTTCTTTTTATATACTTTTTTGTAATTTAATATACGTATTTGTTTTGCACTCCTCCTGATGGTTTACCAAATTTATAAAAAAACAAGCAGAAAAGAAGAAGGAAAAACTAGACAAAACTCTCAGCCTCAGGTGGTCCTTGCTGGATTTATCTGCTTTGTTTCTTTCTAGTGTTGTTAACAATAACAAATAACAAATTAGCAATATGGGCTAAGTAATTAATTTATATATATATATTCCCTTTCCCTCTAAGAGACTAAGAGAGTGTGAGTGGAGGGGTTGTGATTAAATTATATTTGTTGAGCTAGTCATTGATTCCTACTTTGAGTTTGCACTTTGCAATGAATCCTTTGACCTTCCTTGTTTTGGAGGGAACAGGGATAACACAGTGCTGCTGATAATTATCTTCAACTCAATTTCTCTGCAAGTTGATGTGTTTTTCTTCTTCACTGCCTAAGCCTTGTATGTGTGTCTCTCTCGTCTCTAGGAAAGGAGGAGATTAGAGAAGAAGGCAGAGTTTTTGTTGTTGTGGTTATGGAGTGGGACTTTAAGGACTTTGCTTGTTGGGATTCAACTGATGAGCTGGAGTTGGAGTTGGAGTTGGAGTTGGAATTGGAGAAGCAAAAACAGGAACAAGATAGTGACCTTGCTGCTTTGGTTGGGTCCATCTCACAACCCCAGAAGAAGAAGAGATCAGCAGCTGCTGGATCTTTACTAGTGGATTTGAACTTGTCTGATTCTCCTCCTGCTGTACACTTGTTCAAGGACCCAATTAAACCCTCAGCTGTGGCGTCATCATCGTCACCGTCATCGTCACCATCATCTTCATCATCATCATCCAAAAGGGTTAAAAGTAATGGAACTGATGAGCAGAAAGTGTTATGCTTGGTTGAGGATTGCAAGGCAGACCTCAGCCTTTGCAGGGAGTATCACCGACGCCATAGAGTCTGTGAGCTCCACTCTAAGACCCCTGTTGTCACCGTCAGGGGTGAACAGAAACGGTTCTGCCAGCAGTGCAGCAGGTTATATTTATGATCAATTCTGCAATCACCATGCTTTAATCAATTTAGGGTTCTTTTTCATTTTTATGTACAATTTGTTAGGAAGTGAGCATCTTTCAATTTCAATTACAATTACAATATTTACATGTGATTCTTCATCAAGTGTTGTAGATTCCATTCTCTGGTGGAGTTTGATGAGGTGAAGAGAAGCTGCAGGAAACGTCTCAACGGTCACAACCAGCGCAGGAGGAAGCCTAAACCAGAGTCCCTCTACTTCACTTCCAACTTCCTGTCCGGTTACAAAGGTATTAACTGTTTTTTTTTTTTTTGTTGTTGTTGCAGTCTACAATTTGATTATATCCGGAACTTGTTTTGCCTAATTGCAATCAACTCTTTTGTTTAGAAGAACCAAATTGAATTGAGACAGTTCATTTAGCTTTGATAGTATTCACAATTTGACCAAATTGGCAGATCATAATTTTGAAGAGCTTGCCTTGCTTAGTTAACTTTTAAAATTATCAAACTATTGATCAAGAACTGCTATGCTAGAATACCCCTTTTCTTCATTTCTTTGGTAACCAATTCATATTGATTATGGCCTTTGATTATGGGATTGATATGCCTTCCTAACTAACATCCAGGTCCCAGAATCTTGCAATTTAGTAACCCGCAGCTATGTGCAACCAATAATGTGAGAAGTATGTGGCCTGTGGAAGCCAAAAATGGAGCAGAATCCATGCTTTACAGCCGCCATCCTTCATTCAATGGAGGAGATAAACCATTTCTTTTCTTGCAGACAAATAATGACCCTAAAGCTGCTTCAGGCAACCGGGCAGCCCCTCAAACCTTCTTGCCCCAGCAGCCATTTCCAACAACTGCTGCCTCACCTGCAGAAAGCAGAAAGGGCGGTCATATAATGTCTTCTGATGGTATGACTCGAGTCATCGACTCGGGTTGTGCTCTCTATCTTCTGTCATCACACCCAGCACAAGCGTCAGTGACACAGTCCAATGTCACTACTAATCATCCAGGTCAGCTCCCAGACTCGAGACTACAGATGAACGGCAGTTTTGCAGAATTCTCATGCTCACATGATGCGGATGACAAGGCTGCCAATCCAGAAATGATGTTTCTTATGGGGCCTGATGGCTTTTTGGACAATGGGGCGCAAATGCTTCCAATTTTATTGGAGTAGTCTGATGCAACCTACAGGGCACATGAATATGCGGTAGACTTGTTTTTGTGCTACTTTACTTGTTTATGTGGTCTCGAATAAACATAATCTGGGACAAGTCAACTGCAGAAAATTGTGGGTGTAATGGCTTTGGTTGGTAATGTTATAGCTCTTACCAGATACCAGTTTGTGGTTGTCAAGTAATTGTGTTTTAAATTGTATAAACTAAGTCCTATTTCTTTGCCTCTCTGTTTCATGGAGATGCAAACTTAGGTTTGAATTCTGCTAAATATGTTGCATTCTCAATTAGAATTTGAAATGAAGGCACTCTGTATTTGTGGAGCACTTAATCCCATCTTGAGGACCCAAGTCAAGAGTCATTGTCACACCACCACTAAGCCACCACCAACAATGATGTCCTACTAACCCACTACAATTAGCGGGACAATTAGGAAAGCAATGGTGCAAAATTAGTCCTAATCTTGTTGAATGAATGAACTCTGAACACAAAATGCTACCGAACCGAAGATATATGAACTCTGAGATGCGTGTGTGATATAGAGCTGAGGTCAGCCTTGAAGTCCAAGAGATTTTTCTGGCATCAGAAGATTCAACTTAAAGTAAAAGCCAAAGTAACAGTGACTTGATTTGGAGTGATTGTAATTGGTCCAATTAGAATGCTTAAAATGCTGCCTGATTGATGTAAAAAGCAATTGGTCAGATTATTACATCAATCAGGCAGCATTCTAAGCATCCTGAGTTGGCCAGAAGTTAACCAACATTCCTGAGCAAATATTGAAAGTGAAAGAACAGAATTAGGTTTGGATTCAGAGTGCTTATACGTGAAGTAATCCTTATTTTCCTTGATTCATTGAAAAGTAGCATGCATCTATCAAATCATTGTTTGCTGGTAGTATATCCTATCTTCATACTGAGGGAAAACACTCAGTCAAATAGCAAGCATATTTGATATATTTCCAACAACATTAGGTGTAAAAGATGAAATCAGGTTTGACATCAATCGGAACAAAAATATCACTATTTTAGTATTGACTTGGGGTTCCTTTTCTGTAACAGCATTTGCAACTTCCCTATATATATACATACATAACAAAGCAAATTAACATTTCATAGTCCAAGCCATTCTCTATGTTAACTCTCCTCCCTGCTATCGGTTTCAACATCTTCCTCTTAAGCCATACACTCTACTTTTAGCTTCTGATTATTTCATCTCTGTTTTCTTTTGTCTGCTGGATCAGTGACGGATTAGCATTTGCAGTCATGCATCCACGGATTCATGTTTTATACCGTTTCTCTCTACCGATGTGTTGAGAAATATAAACAACGGTGGATGAAACATGGGATATTCAAGTTTTGCAGCGCATTCAGGCTATGGTATTTTCCTTTTCCTGCTTGATGATTAATGTCGTTAATGTTGACTAGTTGTAGCATTTTGGTGGAATGATGATGTTGATGTTGGCGTGGCTCAATCAAATCAAACTTCTCAACTGTTAATTGGGTCCTTTAATTTGATTGAGCCGTGCCAATATCATGTTCAGTCTCCAAAAACTCATCAACCAACAACTTTTTTTTTGTTCCAAAAACTCATCAACCAACAACTTTAGAAAACACAAACCCATAATAGGCGACAGTTTCCTTGGATTATTAAGGTCGCTTGAATAACACATTGTTGATTTTTCTTTTTCGTGCATTTTCTCTTAGCTTGATAAGATTGTGGCTCATTGTGTAGAAGTGGGTCAGACCAGTTGGTCAAGATAGTGAATTCACCCTCTTACACCAAAATTCGAGTGCAGACCAACAAGAAATTTCATCGAGCTCGAGCCCAAATTCGCCCCATTTTCGTTGATTGTTCGTTCAAAACTTGATGATTTTATTTTAAAAAATGTGTGCAAATGACAAAATCAATCTCAATGAATATATGTGCAATTTAATCTAAAAGACTAATTTTTTCATTCTAGATTTTTTATATATATAAAATCATCAATATTTTAATGAAAAATCAACAAAAAGGGGTTTGTGAAAATAATTGAAAACTTTAGGGGGTGTTTGTGTAATTATTGAAATCTTAGAGGATTTTGTGAAAAAACCGAAAACTTGAAAGGGTGTTAGTGCAAATTACTCTTTCCCATTCCATTCCTAAAGATTGAGACCTCGAAAAAGTGAAAAAGAGATATCTGCTGTCATGTTAAGGTAAATCACTTAAGAAACTAATGTAAATAATATAAAAAAGATTTCTTCAATTGCCTAAGAATTTTTTTTCTTCGGGTTACAATTTCCATAGAATTTTGAGATCAGCTACTATACGTATACTTCCGGCAAAAACACAAAAGTTGGGGATGCAAAGCAACTACGCCTCTGGTTCTTGCAAATATTCGATCACTTTACAAATCAAAATTCTAAACCAAAACAATTTAAGAGTCAAAGATTGGGAGGAAGGACATATATAAGCACTGTCGTATCCAAGAATTTTTTCGGCGGATGCAATTTTGAAAGGCTAAAAACTTTGAAAAAAATTGACAACCAAATAGCCTTATAATTTAAACAATACAAATTTCATTTATATGTTGAAAACGAAATTGGCGCGTTTCATCTTTTCTCTTTTCTGGATTGTTTGTACAATATCTGGCCAAGCATTCCCAAGCCAATCCAAGCAAAGGGAAGGGAGTCCCACATCGACAAAACACAAGAGAAGGGGACTCTCCATTCCCTATAAAAGGAGACCTCTCTCATTCAAGAAAGGGAGGAGAGCTGGGGCAGGCTACTTGGGCCTCACCCATGAGCCCATTTACAAGCCCACGGAACATTGGCCTTCAGCCAGATCTTCATCCTCCGACCTTCAACTTTCGGTATTCTTTCTCTTCCCCTTGAGTTTAAATCCATGTGCAATGTATACTCACAATATCGTAATGAGAACATACTTCTCCGTGGACGTAGCCCATTATTCGGGTGAACCACGTACATTTGTCTTCTGTATGCATGCCTATTTACTTACCAAATGCTCTCACACACCGAAGGTCCTTACCTTCAGCATCCACCTCATCTTTAAGTTGGCCTACTTACTACCCGTCTAGTTTTAGCGCAAACAGCGGCCATCAGCCATCAGCCTTCATCCATGCCGAACGGCACCTTCTAGGAGACACTTTTCCCTTACGGCGCCATCACCCTTCGACATCGGCCATCATGATTCGGCATCGGCCATCAGCCTTCGGCATCGGTCATTAGCCATGAGCATTGGCCATCAGCCTTTGGCCTTCGGCATCGGCCATCAGCCTTCGGCCTTCGGCATCGGCCTTTGGCCTTCAGCCTCGGCCATCAACATCAGCCTCAGCCATGCCAAACGGCACCTTCTAGGAGACACTTATCCAGCGCATTTTCTCAAAGCCATGCCGAACGACACCTTCCGGAGACACTTCTCCATCGCCTTTTCTCAAAGCCATGCCGAACGGCACCTTCCAAGAGGCACTTCTCCTAACGGCGCCATCGGCCATCGAGCCTGCCATTCGGCCTTCGGCATCGGCCATGAGCCTCAGCCTCGGCCATCGTCAGCCTCGGCCTCGGCCATGAGCATCGGCCATCAGCCTTTGGCCTTCGGCATCGGCCATCAGCCTCGGCCTCGGCATCGGCCATCAGCCTTCAGCCATGAGCCTCGGCATCGGCCATGAGCCTCGGCCATCAGCCTCGGCATCGGCCATCGGCCTCGGCCTGAGCCTCAGCATCGGCCATCAGCCTTCAGCCATCAGCCTTCGGCATCGGCCATCAGCCATCAGCCTCGGCCATCGGCCTAAGCCTCCTGAAGAACGAGCTGAAACATTACTTGGCCAGTGCATTGATGACTACAAGTCCCCAATCAAGAAGTACTTCCTTAATCGGGAACTTGGGGGACTCCTGTTTGTACAATATCTGGCCAAGCATTCCCAAGCCAATCCAAGCAAAGGGAAGGGAGTCCCACATCGACAAAACACAAGAGAAGGGGACTCTCCATTCCCTATAAAAGGAGACCTCTCTCCTTCAAGAAAGGGAGGAGAGCTGGGGCAGGCTACTTGGGCCTCACCCATGAGCCCATTTACAAGCCCACGGAACATTGGCCTTCAGCCAGATCTTCATCCTCCGACCTTCAACTTTCGGTATTCTTTCTCTTCCCCTTGAGTTTAAATCCATGTGCAATGTATACTCACAATATCGTAATGAGAACATACTTCTCCGTGGACGTAGCCCATTATTCGGGTGAACCACGTACATTTGTCTTCTGTATGCATGCCTATTTACTTACCAAATGCTCTCACACACCGAGGGTCCTTACCTTCAGCATCCACCTCATCTTTAAGTTGGCCTACTTACTACCCGTCTAGTTTTAGCGCAAACATGGATTAACTATGAATTACATTTGAACGTACTTTAGAAGCTTGATCGATACAATATTTTATTCCTTGGCACAAAACTTAATCCATGAATCAATTTTTATAAAAACTTGGAGTTCTCTACAAAAAGAAAAAAAAAATAATGGTTTTGATATTGGCCAAGGACTGAATAAAAAAATAATAATAAACTTATCATTTTAAAAAAAGAGAGGAAAGGAACCAGACCTAAAATTGTTGAAATTCAAATTTTAAAGCAAAAGCAGGGAGTCCATCTCCGTTGAAATTCATATTAGGATTTGGGATGGGGCATCTTGCATGATTAAAAGCAGATTGAGATTTGCTGCATATCAGTGATATCACCTTGCACGGCTTCTTCAAATTGGATTGGGAGGCTTCCGTTCCGTGTCGGCAGTTTGCAGGTCTTTTTAATTTTTTTGCCTGGCCCAAAATGACGTCGTTTTGGCTAGGACTTTTTGAAAAAAATAAGGCGCTGCGCGCAACCCATCAGCGCAGCAACACAACCAGCGAAAGAAGAATATTGTTCAGCCATTTGCTCGAGCAGTTGGTGGGCACCAGAGGGACAACTCTAGCACCTCCAAAGCTTTTTCCGACGAGGGGAGGTGCAGCTGCACCCCAACAACGATTAAAACATCACCACGTGGTATTACTAATTTATGTATTATTAATACGGATATTAGGGTGTAATATTAATAAATTTGTACATATGTTATAACATGAGCGGATTCTACTACCACCGTGCGGAAGAATTTCTCCACTTGTGTATGTAATATATTGGGGGGGAAGTGAGAATAGCGACTTGTCAATCAGGTAGAATATCTTAT
Organism: Prunus fruticosa; assembly: GCA_018703695.1. NCBI lineage: Eukaryota > Viridiplantae > Streptophyta > Magnoliopsida > Rosales > Rosaceae > Prunus > Prunus fruticosa. The sequence goes on along the minus strand of CM031919.1, from coordinate 38,515,029 downwards.
CCGTGAAAGTTGAGAAATGTGGATAAGTTATCGCTTTTCTACTGTCTAGCACCTGTCTGAGTAAAGCAAACCAAGCCAATTTGCAAGTATCCTTAACCGCAGCTTGATCCATCAAGCAAAAGTAGATCGTCAGAGATCAGATGCTCTTTCTGCTGTCTTTCAAGAAGTTGTCCAGATTATAAAACTAGCTAGAATAGATATTGCAAATATCTTGTTTCTTGTTTTGGAATGAAACAGACAATTCAAAATATTTGACAGATATTATTAACAGATTAACATGCGCTAGAGACTTTGCATTAATTCTTCGCTTCATGAAAATTGAAAAGCATTTCATATGTGATCATGAAAGTGCTGATGTGGGATCAGAGAGTTGTGCTCCCAGCTACATGAAAATTGAAAAGCATTTCATTTGTGATCATGAAAGTGCTCCTGTGGGTACGTTGAAAAAGACACCATTCTTATCCACCAAAGTATATGCTCCTGCAAGTTTGCAAGTTTTACCTTTTTTCTTTTCTTTTCCAAGCAAAATATGCTTGCTTTCTCTCTGGTCTCTAGCAGCATATGCCTCATCCAATCCAAGTACACAAACAAGAAGCATGAGGTACTGCTGCCTAGCTACTATATATATATAGATATATATTCTCTGTGTAAAAGATCATCATTCAGTTTGCATCGTCTTTCCAAGTTCGGTTACTTGACAGATCACAAACTTATATCATCTTCCAAGTACTTTATCTTTTTGGAGATGTAGTTTTCTATAATTGGTTTTATTTTATCCTTTTGGATCAAGCGGTGGAAAGTTAAAAGCACTTGGGAACTTGGGGGAATCATCGGCAAATATGATATGGTTGCTGCAGGGCCAATATATATCTGCATTATGGAAAACATTTCCTTAATTATAATATATATATTATGAATTAATTGCTAGCTAATAATGATAGGCTAATTACTGGCAGTGGGGGAAGCATAATTCTTGCCTAATTCCCTAAACTAAGCCTTTGCCTATATATCTGTCTGTATTCTGATGCTTAATTATATGTCACTACCAACTAATTAATTACCAGTTAAGAATATTGAGGAAAACAGACTACTCTGCTATTAGTATTAAGGAAAACATACCGTGCAGCCAAACTCCAAGAAAATGGTTCTCCGAGCAGATAGCTAAATGATCGCGTTAGGCAACGCAGATAATTAATAATTAATCGCAATTATTGGTTATTCAAGTATAATTTATAAAGGCGAAGTTCCTCTCCATATCTTATAAAGTATTTGGTATCTGTTTAATTAAGTAATGCAAGATCGATACATATCGGAATAAATGGAACACATATGCATAGGCACAGTAGACCAAGACTTAAAAAAGATGATGCTTCCAGATATTTAATTGAGGACCACAACACATCCTGATCGATCATGTCTATCTTGCACTCTTTTCAACTTGAGTACAAGAGTAATACTACTATAAAAAATGAAAAAATAAAAATAAAAATGGTACCTACCCAGCAAGTGTTATATATAGAGCCCTCAGTTTGCAGTACAGAGATACTTGCTCCAACACATTTGATATCAGAACTACAGCTACTGAGAAAAAAAAAAAAAAAAAAGAGGTGAGATTTAAGATTGATGGAGTCCAATCGCAAGCACAGAGGTTTCATGAAGGGGAAGTTGATGCCATTCTACCGAGCTGCCAAACCTTCCACAACAAGCATGCAATATAGCAGCATGGGCATGGCCAGCAGCAAGGTTAAGCCGAGCCAGGCTTCTCCTAACACAGCTGCTTATTCAGTTGAGTTCATGGACTATGTGATTGCTGCTCAGCCTAATCAGAAGGTTTCATTTATAGTTCCTGCTGCAGACCATAGCAGCCAGCTGAAGCAGCAGTTTGATCATAAACATTACGGTGCGGCTGCAGCTGGTGATGAGAGTGTTGATATGAAGGCTGCAACCTATATTTCATCTGTTCAAGAACGTTTCAAGCTTGAACGAATCAACTCTTGATCACAAAGGAAGGAACACGCCGCGTAATTAGCTAGCTAGCTAGGCACTATGTATAATTACTACTATGATCCATCCACCAGTTCCATCTCATAATAAAAATCCCTAAACATCGGAACAAAAAGAAAGAGGCAGGTTTTCATTAATTTGTTTCAATTATATTTGTATCCCCAAATCTAGGACTTAAATTAGGAGTATGGTATGCATGCATGAGTATCATGTTCCACTCAAACGGAGCAATTTGTAATAATTCATTTCAATTTCATACATATATGCACCCGATTATCTTAACATTAAATTAATGTGTGTATAAATTATATGTATCGCAGATGAACTGCAGAACACAAGTCCTAGAGTGAGAGAGAGAACAGTTACAGTTCCTAATTCAATGACTTATTTAATTACACTTCTGCTGCTTCTTTTTTCTTTCTATTTTTCAATGAATATAAGGGCATATATAGATGAGAAGCAGAGTATATAAATATAAAGAAAAAGAAAAGTTTTAATAACTTTTGGTTCTTATTTCTTCCATTCTCCCTTCTGTCTTGTCTTCAACATTTGTTATATTTCTTTTCTTTCTTTTAGGCTTTCTCCAACCCATTTGGTTTTAAACCCAAATTTCCCCCCTCTAAAAAGTAACCATTTGGGTTTTACCTAGACTCAAACCGTTTTCCCCAACCCTTCATACTCAAATTTTAAATCCGCAACTTTATTAAATTGTTTAAGAATGGTTTAAGTCTAATATTTTTTGACAGTTGGATCTTTTGTTTTACCATTAAAATAACTTGGATTTAATATGGATCGTTTATTTGGATTACTATTGGAATAAAAGAAAAATATTTAAAAAAAGAGCCAAAAGCATCAGGGCGCGACACCTCTCTGCTGCACAGCAGCTGTGGGCCCCATTCACACCTCTTTGCACATGGGTTGCGCCAATTTTGACTGGGCTCCACCAAAAAATTTCAGTCCAAACAATAGTTGTACTAGTATTTGGCTTCAAGTTTGGATTTTCCCAAATTTTAGCCCCTTACTTTTCTTGGGTTAAGAGAAAAATTGGGCTAAAGTTTAGGATTTTTTGGGTTTGGCCTGATGGGTTGGAGATGGCCTTATTACCTCATATTTCTCCTCCTCCCTCTCTTTAGTGTAAAATAAACAGGAGAAAATGAAAAATATGGAACTCCACCAAGAAATGATGATCCTAATGGTTTATTGTCTTCTTTACTTTTGCTTTCTTTTTTTAAAGTGAGAGAATCCTATAACATTCTCTCTTTTTTTGGGTTGAGGATCTTATCTATATACATATACAATATATATATATATATATATATATAAACAATGAGCTTCAATTGAGGGATCCCTCAAATAACTTATTTGAGAGACACCGTTATAGGTCCCACCACATATTATTTTTTAATTATCCAAACCGTCTAATTTTATGAACAAGAATATAGCTCTAAGCCATTATATCTTAACTCCCAACTAATTGTATGAAGAAGAATATAGCAGTCAAGAAGAAACTACACTATCAAAATGGAAATCACAAAAAAGAGAATATTGGAGTGGAAGAGCTTGAAATAGTTAATGTACGTTTCATTCATCCACCTTTGGTTTACAAGTGCCTCCCCAAGAGCTTCTATAATGAGGAGAATTTTAGTTAGGGGGTTGAATGAGGGGTTCAATGTTACCATTCATTCATTTAAAAAGTTTAACTCCAATATTTTCACTCTCTTGTTGGATAGTGGGATTGGCCCCCTCATTTAACAAAAAAAACTTACATGTAACGGGAATAACACTGTTTTGCTATCTCCGACCAATAACACAATAACACGTGGAAAAGTTATCCTACGTGTCATTGTGTTATTGACCAAGAATAACAAAAAATGTTATCCCCGTTACATAAGAGTTTATCTCATCATTCAACCCCCTCACTCACAACCAGGGGCGGCCCTGACTTTTGAGTGGCCTTAGGCTAGAAATGAAAATAAGGAACATTTCTCTTTCATTCTCCTTAATATAATAAACTAACATGGAAAAAAAATTACGCAATTAAATACAATTTGGATAAATAAACACGGCTCCTAGGTATTGGCCATATAATCGTTGCCCCAATTTGAAAATAAACAAGAATGAGAATACAAATAATTTGCACTCTTTCATATTTCCTTGCTAAATAATCTACTAACAAGAATTTTTGGATAAATACAAGAATTTATAGTCCCTATTGGCTTTCTTTCATTGATCTCTACTTTTAATAATTAAATACTTAAATACATGTAATTGATGTTCATAAATTACATAATTTTCATTTGGACTCTTAAGAAACACTTGTAATTAGATTTGGGGCCTTTAAATGCCAAACTATTAAAATTATTATCCTCTAAAATCATATTCTTAGATCTATAATATATATAAATTGGGGCCCTACAAATGCGAGGCCCATGGCCTTGCCCACCCTCAGGGCCGGCACTGCTCACAACCCCCCAATTGATTGCCTATTTAGGCATCTATTTGTGGAAGGCCACGTCTAGAAGTAGAAGAGTAGTTGAGCTGAGTTGGAACCGCCAGCTATATGGATCCTAAGAATTGGGCCTCAGGGGTATGAAGGCCCATTTAGAAGGGGACCCACCTCTGCCAATCTGGATGGATAGAAAAGGAGAAAAAGATATTTGGTGTGTAGATAGCAGATGTGTGTGTGTGCACAAGAGTACGAAAGGTCACCCACCAAACACCACCACCACCACCATCACCACCAACTCGACCGCTAATCCCAAAATTGGATAAACTGAGAACAAATTCGAGTTATATAAATTTGGAAATGATGTGGACGTGGGGTGATGGGACATCCATTCATTCATCACACCCAAAAGATTGCGACGCGAACGACCGTCGCTTGCTAGTCACTTACTACTTACCCTAAACGTGGAAACAGGAGAGCATCGCCCCAGATGTATGGTCCCCCAATAGTAAATTAACTATTTTCAGAAAATAGAAAGAAAAAAAAACAATTGAGTTACTTGGATTTTGGCATCAAAGTGGCAAAAAAGAAAAAGAGAGGAAAAAAAAGAAAAAGTGAAAGCACACCAGTACATTCCAATGATTAATTAATACACCCTAATAAAAAAACAAAGCAGAGCAAAACAAAACAAAGAGAGAAACGGCTTGCCTTTAAAGATATACAATAATAATTTGGGTTGTGAAAATCTCAGCTGGCTGGCTGGCTGGCTTCCTCAACTCACATCTGCCGGTCCCCCTTTGCTGACATGCGCACCGAGAAAACTTTCCTCTTTTGTTTTCAAACATTTCCTCTTTCGTGTGCGAAACTAATATTTATTTTAATTTTCTCCGTTTTTATTTAATTGATGTTTCAAAAAAGCACGTTACTCCAAATTCCCAACGTTATAACACAACACAAACAAACCAAACCAAGCCAAACCAAAAACACATACAGTCTCTCTCTCTCTGTGTCCGGTCTACAATTGAAATATCTTTTGTGGGTCGGCTGGAGTCCAACAGCTACAGCCTAGATTGGCTACAAGATATACATGTGTGTCATTTGAGTTTGAAATTTAGCACCGTTCAACTAGTACTCTTTTTATTATTTATTATTATTTATTATTAGTATTAATATTGCAGGACAAGGTGAGCGGGGAGGGTGAGGGTGAGGGTGAGGGAGAGGATGGAGGCTGGGTGAGTCGATGATGATGATAATGGATTTTTAAAAAAATATCTGATGAAGGGAAAACTCACACGTGTTGAGCAGAGATTCAGTCTAGTATATTTGGAGGCATGGAAATCGAAAAATTGGAAAAGGTAATTTCATTAAACACTTACGTAAATGGTAATGGTTTATATCCATTATCTCTCTCTCTCTCTCTCTGTCTCTCTCTCTTCTTCTCTTCTCCCTCCTCTCTCATCCTCTCTCCCCTCTCCCCCTCTCTCTCCCTACACAAGGAAAAGAAAAAGAAAAAGAAAAAAAAAAGAAAAGAAAGAAGAAAAAGAAAAACAATAACAAAAACAAAAACAATAGCAATAGGAGGGAAGGGAGTTACCGACTAACTCATTGACTGAGCTATCAGTAGTAGTATTAGTGCTGTGCTGGGGTGAGGAGACGGTGACGATTCTGCTTCCAATTTAAAACCCCTCTTTTTGTTTTCTTTTCGTTCTCTTTCGATTTGCTTCCCACAGAAAGCTTAGGGTTAGGGTTTTCATCATCCAACTACTCGTTTTTACCTATTCTCACACTCACACAGACTCAGAACAGACACAGACAGAAACAGAAATTAAGCGACAATGGGGCGAGGGAAGGTGCAACTGAAGCGAATTGATGACAAGATCCGGCGTCAAGTGACTTTCTCCAAGCGGAGGAGCGGCCTCATCAAGAAGGCTCGCGAGCTCTCTGTGCTCTGCAGCGTGGAGGTGGGCCTCATCATCTTCTCCGCCAAGGGAAGGCTCTACGAGTTCTGTAGCGGCGAGAGGTACGTACGCCCCCCATCCATCCATCCATCCATCCATCCATCCATCCATCGCACTGTTGTTACTACAGTAGCTAAGACCTTTTCTTCATGTTGTTTCCCACCGCACCGCCTTGCTGCTTCTAGTGTTACTTTTTCTTCCACAAAATATCTTAGCTGTAGCTTTCTCCCTATTGGTTGGTCAGCTAGCTGCCTGACTGTATCTCTCTCTCTCTCTCTCTCTCTCTCTCTCTCTCTCTTCATCATGTATTGTATTGGGTACAGTGTTGCTCTGCTAGGCTGCTAGCTACCATGTTGTAATTAAAAATTATATCAAACATCAATGGATCCACCTTTACTTTTGTTATATTCTATTAATGTATGCATGGAAATGGAAATGGAAATGGAATGGAATGGATGATCATCTTCATCCATTTGTTGATAAGGATGAACCAATAACCTTATTATATTTAAATTCAATTCAATCCAATCCAATTCATTCGTTTTTTACCTTTAATTTGCACTCTTTGTCCTTGCCAATATTGTCCTTGTTCAATTCCATGTATATCCCCTTAAAGTATCTTCCCCATAAATATCTTTCTTTAGCTTTCATCCTTCATTTACACCAAACTATGGTTTTAATTAATATACATGCAAGAGATTGGATTGGAGCTAATATTGCATCCATCATCGTCCACCGTTGATAATTAAACCCTTTTAGCTACCTACCTATTTACATTTCAGATTGAGGCTAATTAAGATGATCATCATTAAACAAATTTAATCACTTTTTATTTTCTTTAATTACTTCAGAGTTTTCTCTTGTACCAGACGCATCTTTGTTTCTTTTTAATTAAAAAGAAAAAAATTCGGGTTGGCAGAAACTGTCACTTATTGTCTAGTGTTGCATGTCGCTAAACAGTCTACAGTGTCCCGAGAGTAGTAGGACATAGCTAAGTCAATATCTCCAACGGGCAGGGTACAATGTTGTTGGTATGAGTAGTAGCTATATATAGTTAATAAGGTGTATTGAGAAGGTGCGTAGTTGATCAGGGCATGCAGTGTTTCTAATCGTGTTCTTTTTCTCTGTTTTTATTGTCAATATTCTTTGGCAAAAGTTGATGCTCTTTACCCAAGCTTTAGGAGAATAAGGAACCCTATGCATCAAACAGGAGAGATCAATCGTTGTTTTGGTTTTATTCGTAATAAACTGCTCTTTTTATTTTAGGACTATTTTAATCCATTAGAATCATTCATTTTAGAGAATGTCAAATTAAATCAATTTTAAATCAGTATTCACTATATATTGACTTGGTGGGAAATGTATTATTGCCACACTATCTGGCAACTTATAAGAGCTGAACACTGAATCTTACCGTTGGTCATGTTGATTCTTGCATGAATCACATTCCTAGTTTGTAATTTGAGTCGACATGTCACGTGATGTTGTCATCAACTTGCTAGATGTTGGGATAGCTTTATCCCTTTTCAAAGCTCTTTCTCTCATATACTCGGTGCCCAATAAGATAATGTGTGAATATTCTGTTCTAATACCATGATAGAATTAGAGCACCAACTCAAAATAGTAGGCCAAAACACGATGAGATGACAAGGAAGAGTTGCCATGCATGAGGAATCCTATGGTAATAACAATAGAGTAATGATTAGAGTTTTCATGCATGTCATGAGTTTGTTTGGCTGCATGACGTTAGTTAGCGAAACACTTGGTAGAATGGATCATAAGAGTAGTAGCCAACCCTTTTTTAGCATAGTTGATACCGTTTTAGGCTTATATGGGGTGACATAACTTGACTGACTTTGTATGGTCTATTTTCATTCATTGGATTTGCATGAAGTCTTTCGTGGTTTTAGGTTGCTCGGGCTTGTTTAGCCATCTTGAACTTTAAAAAACAGTTAGTATGTAATTAACCCGTAATAAGTATTATATGATATATGGTTTGACCATGATCAAATCTGTGATCCTTTTCCTTGTTCGATATATGACGGCCAATCTAATTGTCAAAACATTTTGGACTATCATCACTCCATGGCTAATTACCATGTTACAAGTACTTAAACATGAACTCTTACTGTAGAAAACTATGAAGGGCAGAGGTATGTCCTAATTGAAAACTGAAACATATACAGAGTTAGAAGCATATCCCTAAGAAATCTTATCTAGGAATACTAACTTGTAGCCTATTTCTCTTCCTAATGTTAGAAGCGATTCCATGGTCGAATTCCACCATCCGTTGATAGAAAAAAAAAAAAAAATCTAGGAATACCAAAAGATTAAAGGCCACTTTTTAGTTTCTCATACTAGGTGATTAAAAAAAAAGGGGGCATAAAGATTTTCATCGTTGAATAAGATGATGTATTTTTATGAAAATGGATAAGCTGGGGTGAGGTTGGACTTTGATTTTCGTAATTTGTTTTAGAATTATTATGAAAAATACGCATAGACATATGTATATGAATAATAATATACATAAACAAAGATCAAAACTAAAATCTAACATAACATCAGTGTTTAATAAAAAAAAATTAATCTAATCTAAAGATGAAAATATAATTTTATATAGAACAAATTATATAATTGTTATATATTTTTAAAATTTTGTTCATTATATCAAATGAACGAACTAGTAGTGGTACTGAAAGAGGTGAGAGCGTTAAGATTGTTGGTAGCTACCGAAGAATATGAATATCCTAATTGATAGCAAAGTAGATTAGAGGAAGGTTTTAAAACCATTCAAAAGCTCAATAAATATGTAAACAAATGATAATTCAGTGGCATAGAGTTAAAGGCCTAGGTTGACCTCATGCCTCGTAGTTTTCCATAAGATGAGACTGACATTTTTTCAAGAAAAAACTTATTTCGGTTTTACTCACTTGGTCAGCCCAAATTAGGAATTCCAAAATTAATATCCAAACACTTGTTGATTTGGATCAAATCCATCAATTAGGACATACCCTTTTTTAGCAAGTGGAAACATGAGGGAGTAGCCCAACTCCTTATAAACCCAAGCTAGGTCCCTTAACAAGCCTAACACGTGGACAACCCATATTGGGTGACGTGGGAGCACGTGTGGCCGTTGGCCCCAACACGTGAAGCCTTGCTCTGATACTATGAAGGAAGTTGAGGTTCCACTACAAGACCAATTGGCAATGGGGGGAGTAGTCCAATTCCTTATAAACCCAGGCTAAGTCCCTTAACTTTTCAATGTGAGACAAATACTCTTAACAAGGACACCATGGAGCATCCAAAGAAACCAAAACATCTTGCTCACCATGTTTCCACTTGGACAACAATCCTTAGTACGCCACTGATCTACATATATAGCACATGTTCCACATACCGATAAATACGATTTAACTTTCAAAACACATCAACATCTTTATATTATATGTAAAAAATAAGAGAGAAAGCACATCAACAATCCTAATTGGGACCTTGCTATTACCAGGCAAGAATATCATCCCTCAATCTGATACCACTCAAGTGTCTCAAGCCAACTATCCACTCTGATACCACTTATTAAGGCCCACATCCTCTTAGCTCGTTGCTAATTGTGTAATTGCATCAATATTGTTATAAACTTAACCACCTAGATCTATCTATGATTGATCATGTTCATGAACTCATCCAGGTATGAGATTTTATCTCAAAAAGCCTCAGTACAATTTAGGGAGAGCTACCTTTTATGTTGCTACAATATCTTGAGACATACACAACTTGAAGGACTTGCACAACTCTTAGCACTGGGGCTTTGCAAGCTACACTAGAGGTAGACATTGTTCTTTACTCCCATGCACACCATAAAAAAGGATCATACCTTATACAATTCCACGGTCGCGATGTATTGTGCTTCATTCAGTTGAGCCATCAAATTCGAATCCACTTGTTATCTGCTTATGTGTCCCAAGTTTTACCTTGCACCCTAATTCAACTACCATGTAGAGTTCAGGTACTATTAAGAGTCACACATCGAAGAATGGAAGCTTAGTTTAAGAATTTAAAAGATCTTGGACATGTTCACTTCACTCATTGTCAATTGGTTTTGGGTTAGATGCTTGCATTATAATATGATATAAGATAGTATAACATAGTATAGCTTTATTGAGGAAATTACCATTTAGTGGTAGATTGATGATTGTGGAATATAAAGTGATAGAATCCAATTGTAATGTGAAACCCTATCATAATATGCATTCAATACCTCAAAAAGGTCGTTTTTCTTTGTGTCAATTTTAGGCTTTCATATAACTTGGGGGTGAAGGGTTGCGAGATAGATGTCAAGAAAGAGACGAAAGCCTTTTTCTTATGAACACAACACTGCACCTATGTAGGCACCTGCTTATTGAGACACTCGTGAAGGGAAGGGTTTAATATAGATTTGAAAACCCGAGAGAGAGAAAGCTAGCTAGCAGCCCTCTGTTTTTGTTTGCATAAAGTTTGATAAGACTGGTAGGGCAAGTTTAACTTCATGTGAAACAGCGTACAACCAGAAAAGAGCTCACATGAGAAAAATGTGTACCAAAAGACTAGTTAATGGAGGAATTTATAAAAAAATGTAGTGAAAAGGACAAACGCATATTGTTAAGACACTCATTTCCTCTTATCCACTCTTTTTCTTTATTTACGAAATCTCTGTCCCAACCTAGGAATACGCTAAAATTGACTTTGTAGATTCCCTCAACTCGTGGAGCTCAACACCCTCCACAAAGAAAAAGAAACCTCATTCTTTTTGACATGTTAGTTGCATTCTCTCTCTCTCTCTCTCTCTCTTAGAATTTTGTTGCATTAGCCCTTAGAATTTAGTTTCACTCTCTCTCGCTCCTTCCCATACATATTAAACACACTCATTTCCAAGACATTGCCTTTCGAAAAATCTATATTCTGCTTTCTAAGACTCATCAAATTACCAAGTATGATACGCATGCGCACACCAAATAAAAGGGAATAAGGTACGAAATGAGATAGACAAGCAATGTCTCTAACACCACCAATCAAAAAACATAGAGTAAAATCACGATAAGTCATGTTTGTAATATCAAGCTAGCTGATTTTGTAAAAAGTCATCAATCATCATTTAGAGATTTTAAGTGGCTAAATTAGAAGAGAATATCCACATATTTATCGTGAAGATTCGTGGTCGGACAATGCTTTCATACAATAAGTGATTTCATAGTCCAGATAACGCTTGGAATTTGGACTCTCGTGAAGTAATTTGGAGAGTTTGAAAATTAGCGCATTTGAATCAAGTGAAGCTAGCGTTTAGATCGGAAGTGTAGGAATGTGAAAATGAAAATGTCTCATATTGTAAAGGTAAGAAACTTATCTACAGCTTAGAAAGTGTTGGGCTACTCCCCATTATTTACTCATGTATAAAGCCCAACAGCACACATGCTCTACATCACCTAATATGACCTAATATGTATTGGGTTGTAACATCATCTTCATTCAGTAAGATGAGATTTGAATAGGAATGGCTCCAAGCTCACCAAGTTGAGATTGTGGGGAAGTGTGCTTTAGAGTAGAATCACGTTCGTAGAATCAACGTTCTCTCTGTTATTCCTACTTTATAGCATTTGTGACTTGGAAAATAACGTTTCCGTTGACCCTTCATAATGCAATTCAGAGGTAAATCAAATAATGCCAAATAACTTTTGGCATGCCACTTACTCTTAATCCCCAAATTCTTAATTTCTTAATTTACTTTAAGTACTGTAGCAATAGATGCTATTTCTATTCTATTTATGTTTTAGATTAATTAAGTTCATTCAAATGGCATCTTGTCTTTTTAGATGTATGTATGTCATGAATGGTTACAACTTCATTTTGATGCACAAAATAACCTTTGCTTATGAAACTTTTTGGCTTATGATCAATTGCTTCAGTTTAGGAAAGGTTCTTGAGCGTTACCAGATACATAATGACGAAGAAAATGCTGCTCCCAAGAGTGTTGGTGGTACTGGCAAGGTTAGTCAAACCTTTTGACCCTACACAGTCTTCTTTATTTTGCTTTTTTTTTTGTTCTTTTTTTTTATTGACCACAACGGCAGTCCTTGCCTCTACTCAAAACCATCTCCATCCTTGTCAATTGAAACTTTAGGATCTAAGACAGCCCGTAGGATAAAAGGGATCAAACCCATCTTTTTCTTTTTTGTCACGAAACTAATATATACTCTGATCTTTTAACATTTTCCCACTTCTCAATCACCATCTGAGGTAGCCCCAGAGGCTTCCATTAATAAGTATTATTTTCAACGTTGTGTTGAAATTGAGATTATAGACTGGATTGGCCTATATCTTAATCCACCAAAGTCATATATCGAGTTCCCTAATAATACATTTTTGTGCAACCACCATTCCTATTTGACATAAAAAGATTCCATGACCCACAGCTGAACTTATTTGGATAGCAACTGCCGGATTTTCCGATGAAGAATGTACGTTTGATATACATTGTTGGTACGCTTTCTTTGAGCTTAAGCTGTTGATCCACTTTCTATGAGCTTAAGCTGTTGATCCACTTCCCATGAGCTTAAGCTTTTGGGACTGGTGGCATCTACATTGTACCACAAACCACACTACAAGTGGTTCTATACAAAAGTATGATAAGAATACAATGTAATCAGATAACGAAGAGAAATCCGACATGGGATAAGCATAGACACGAGATAGAGTCCTGAGTACAATAGTCATCTAATACCCTAGTCCCCACTTTGTTATTTGTAAGGTGAAGAGGGTGCTTGACCTATGTGTTATATATCTCTCCAAGTGCAGGATTGAGCTGCACGTGTGGGAGTTTGTAAGTCACTTGACAATTGTATTTGATCCACAGAGTCTAATGCACCTGCCATAGGTTAAAGGATAAAAATGGATATTGAAAACAAGAAAACAAAAATACAAAAAAGAGAGCAGAAAAATGGATATTGGCAATTTGGCATTGCAGATGAATGATGATGAAAATGTTAAAAGGACACACACTCTCTCTTTTCCAGTGCAGTTACTGAAATGAAAGTCATACCAATATACTGTATTTGTTAGTACCACATGTTTTATTTTCCCTATGTTCTCTGGATAAGAAGAGGTTTATCATCTATAACATGGTCTTTTCTCACTCTTTTAACCTCGAATGCAGAAGAATCCTTCAGAATGGAGTGGTCTCTGCGCAGGCCCTAACCGGTCACTGAAAACAATTCAAAGGTATGGTACATGTGCAGACATTTCATTCTGTTCATCCACATGACTTGGATTTGGTTTTTGAGTTTGTGTTTGTGTTTGCAGTGAGTTGGAAGCACAAAACATTGAAAATCTGGATGTGACAGAGCTCACCCAACTTGAGAAGCAATTGGATACACTATTAAGACAAACTAGATCAAGAAAGGTTGCTAATCTTTTTTATTTTATTATCAGACCCTCATTAATTAAACTATCATATATTCTGGTTTATGGTGACATCTCATTGAAAAGAACTAGGTTTTATGGTTTCACTTTGACTGGTTACAAGGGCTCTTCCCAATAAGTGAAGTACCTATTTTTGGGATCTAAACCCGCATAAATAGTTTCTTCTTCTAGCTAGAATCACATTGATGATCAGTAAAGTTCCAAATGCATGTTCTGTATGCTTTGTCCTCAAGTTTTGGAGTTGGTTGATCCTGTGAACAGAGTATTAGTTCCTGCACGTTCTGTATTTAATTTTAGAATATATATAATTCATCCCTGAAATTTGAAATTTCATGTGAAAGAGCATCAATAAGCATCAATGGCTTATGACAGAATTGATAATTGGAGATAAGGTTCTTCCAAAGAAACACCAAAAGTTTAGCAACTTTTTACTCTTGAACTATTAACAATATGGAGTGAAGGCTCAGTTATTTGATAAATGGAGAAAGGATTATCTCTTCTTATTCTTCTTTTTCAGCGCATAATAAGTGTATACTCTAAATTCTCAATAACTGGTAAGAGTAAAAAGTTGGCAATTTGTGTCTGTGGCATGCAATTTCCTTGTAGACTAAATTTGTGGTGGTTGTTTTATGGTAAGAGTTTGAGATACTGCTAATTACCCGGTTACACTAGACTGACTTTAGTATTAAATTAATGAATGCAGACACAGCTGATGATGGACAGCCTAACAGCTCTTATTGAGAAGGTAATCTCTCATGTTCTTAATTACACTCAAACTCCATTTAATTTGCATTAGAGTAAATTAAATTGTTATCTGCCAATTATGTATTCAATTCAACTGTGTATATGAGCAGAAACTGAGTGATTTCTTAGAATTGAAGGAAGAGTGTTGTTTGTTGTCATCAAGTAGCAGAATGGTTGGTGTTTAATTGCTTGCAATATCTGATTTCTTCATAGGGTTTTTGTGGAGTCTCCTGGCAGGGGAATTTTTGTTTTTGTTTTCTTATTTTGTTTTTTTTTTTTTTTTTTTTTTCCTGGATGAATTAAATGTTTAAGCAGAAAAGCATTGTTTTGGTTCTCAGTAATGTGGTTCTTTTTGTATTTCTCAGCTATTATTTTATGTAGGGTTAACTTATGTTGGTTGAGTTGAGAGAGGTAACCAAGGGAGAAACTAATTTGTATTTGTTAACTCTACTGAACAGGAAAAACAACTGCAAGAAGAGAAGCTTCTCATGGAAAAGGAGGTATATGTTGTATAATAATATACTAGAAATTGAGAGAGAAAGAGAGAAAAAACAAGTTAAATACACAACTCACCGGGACTTGATGGTGTATGTATGTAATTTAAGTGAGAAGGTGCTTAAAATTTTGGTGGGTTTCAGATTGCAGAGCTGAAGGAGCAGAAGAACAAGGAACAAGCTGAGGAAGCGGATCAGCAGAGTTGTTCTGCTAACAACAACAACAACAGCGATGACAATGCTCCTCCCAGACAGACGATGCTCCATTTGTTCTGAATTTTCTAAGGGGAGGGGGAAAAATGTGGCAACACCTCCAGTTGCCACGCCTAAGCTCGAGTGGACATTTGTCTCGAGATTGTCCGGTCCGATAGGCCAATTGCAGGGCTCAGTGGCTCAGTTTGTATGTTTGTATCATATAGGTGTGATTTGTATGAGTTGAATTTGTAGGCCACCGCCGTGTAATAATAATAATATGTATGTATCATATCATATATATCACCGTCGCTATAATTAACTAGTTTTTCTTCTTTCTCTTCTGTTTTTTTTAAAATTATATATATTTATTTTTTTATGCTTTTGACTGAGCAGCTGAGCTGAGCCTATAAGTAGCGAACCGTACTGCTTATATCATAATAAAAGGGCAACTGGACGGGACCACTATGTGAATAGTGTGTATGTAGTGTACTATGATTATGATGGATTGGGTGGTTTCTCGATCCCGCAGCTCAGGTTTCATCCTTTATTTATACACAAGGACAAGACAATTACGTATTTATCTATTTCCTTCATCATCGGAACTTCCTATGAAAGTGACCCTTGGGAAAACAGAAACAAGTTTTTCACATTTTCAATTACATTATGTTAAAAATGAAAACAAATCAAACAAATGGAGTTTTTTTTCTCTGCACTCTGGGTTGTTGAAAGCAAAGCAACATTTGATTTCAGTGGATTTAGAAAAATAATACAAGAGAGTAGAGAAGATGAAGAATTTCACGATTCGAGGTCGGCTTATATCACTATGTGTGTGTATATATATATAGCTAGTTAGGGGTGGGTATCAATCCGGCTGAACCGATGAAACCGGCCGAATCAAATTGTAATTACCAGTTCGGTTTTCAAACCATTTGACTTTTTCTTAGTCAAAATCAAACCAAACCGGACTGTATATGGTTTGGTTTAATTTGATTTTGAACTTTTATAAACCGGTTTAAATCAAACGGACCGTTTATGTGTATATTTATTTATTTTATTTTATTTTATATGTGTAATACTCTAATTAGTTAATAATTATATATGAATATTTAAATTGAGCTATATTAGTTAGTGAAATATGAAGTTTTATGACATTTTGAGCTTTAAGACGGTTTGTACTTTAGAAGATGATTTATGTAAGAGGTAAGTTGTGAATTTATTGGTTATAATTGGGCTAATAATGTTGAAAAAATGCAAATAGAAAGAGAATTGGGCTTAGGCCCAAACCGTCTTAAATTGATTTGAATTGATTCAGTTTCATTCATTTCTACGTGTGAAACAAGTGCAATTGTTAATTGCAATTGCATCTCTTCTAGTTTCATTCATTTCTATAATTTCTTCTTATTTATTTCTCTTATACAATACAAGCAATGAATGTACGTGTGAAATTAACAAAGCAAGACGTGAAAACCGTTTAGGAGACCAATGACCAACAATTTCTCTCTCCCTCGTCAAGTTGTAGAGAGCGTTTTCCCCAAGTTTTGTGCTGGGATTTGGTTCTCTGTCCCTCAGTCTTCTTGAGGTCTGTATGGTGTCTTTTGGGCTCGGTTTTAGGGATCTTTGTAGATCAGCCACTCTTGGCCTCTCAATTTGCAGGTTGGTTTTGATATGCTATTGATCTCTGTGTCTTTGGAGGTGGAGTTGATAGATCTTCATTTAATGGATGTTGTGCGATCATGTGGGGTGCTGAAGGCACTATGGTCTTCTTCTTCTATGGCCAGTTGATTGCCCTTTTAACTTCTTGGTGTTTCTAGGCCCTAGCTACTGCAAAGTTTTCTCTATCCTGGTCTCTGTGAAACACTGAGGGGGCGTCTGGTATCCTAAATATTCTAAGGGGTTTTCTAGATCCTCTCTCATTTTTTTTTTTTGGTAACAGATCCTCTCTCATTCAACTCTCAGTGAGCTGCACTTTAACGTGGGATTTTGTTTCCTCACTATCTTGCTGGCTGCTTTTCCAGTTTTTTATTTTTATTTTTTATATATATTTAATGCAAGAACCTCGTTTGGTGTGTGTTATTGTCAAATTCTTTTGTTTTACCCATGTTATTAATGAATTTCTATTCATTTTTATAAAAAAAAGACTAACAATATAATATAATAATGTATATAAACGAGGAAATTTATTCCCCAAATGATGATGGTATCAAACCTATGTTATTAAGATGTACGTTTTGAGGCTTTCATTTGCAAGTAACTGCTTAAAACATACACAGATATCATCATCCTCTCCTGTCATAGTATATTACATTGTATCATTCATTCTAAAATTCAATTGCTATGTTACTATATAAGTTTAGGAAAATCCCAACTCTGAAGCTGCCAATCACTGAGCTATATAAAACTAAATTCAAATATGATTTAGTCTATCTTTTAGTAGGAAAATACGTTTTTTCTCTGATACTCATTTCATGAAGATGCTTCTTAATTATAATTGTAATCATCCATAAAACAGACTCTAAAGAAGAGTTCATACAAAGTATTTGAGGAAAAAAAAATGCTGCTGAAATTAAACACACTGACTGTACTCAGAAATGACAAAACAATTGATGTATCCCTGAGAAAATCGAATATATAAATAATTATAGCTTGCTGCTAGCCGGTGTAGATGTGAACACCAATAGCAATGAGGAAAATGGTGACGAGGCCAAAGTAAATGATGGTATGGACCAAGATGGAAACCCCACTGGTCTGCATGTTGTTAAACTCCACCACTCTGCTATTCCCAGGCAGCTGAAACAACAGCCCCGGCGTCAACAGCACAAACAGCACCACTGCTATCACCACCGGACCCCAATCCGCCATTTTCTACCACCCTTCCCTCACAATTTAATGAACAGGGAGCTACGAGATTATCATACAGTTATCAAGTTAGAAGATGATATGAGAGTAGGGTAGTAGACTTGCTACAACCCAGTAGCAGTGGAGTGTAGAAATATAAATGAAAGGGCAACAAGAAGGAAGCACCATAAAAAGAGTGAATGGAGGTGTAAAGAGCCAAAATCGGAATTGATGGAGACAAAGAGCCACAAGCTCCGCGACGAAGCAAAGGGTTACAAACTAAGCAATCAGCAGACGGTAATATCTTTGGAGCTTGGACTGTACGGCCTCTCATTTACCTCATTGGACGGCCATCACCTCAAGCTGGCATCTCTCTTTTGTTTCGACCTTCGAATTGGACGGCAATAATTTGAACTTGGACATTCTGGAAAGCCCAAATATACAGTGCTTCAACTTAATTTTGGTTTGGGCCCAAAAAACTTATCAGTCAATTCTTGGTAGCACAACGGACATGTCTGCATTATCGTTTCCTCGTGTTTCAACTTTTGGGTAGTCCCTGCATTTCTTAATGCATGCTTCTTTAGCTTTTTCTTGTAGAAACAGGCCAAAAAAACACTGCCTTTTTTTCCTGTTGAAAGTTAAACCAAACATGCATAAGCTAACCACAACTTTACACTTCATTTTGCTACATTAGTTTACAATATTTCTGTAAAGAAGACTCCACCTTCATCAATCTCCAGAGAAAGCAAAAAGAGCCCATGCTAAATGAATAATTATTGGAAGCTTATTATGAAAGCAAAGAACTTTGTTACCATCTCCATAAAGCAAACCCACCACCTCCTCCTAATACCTTTCCTCTCTTTTATCCCACTGTCTTCTTTCTCACTAAGTTTAGCATCCCTGTCTCCTTCTTCACTAAGATAATAGGATCCATCCTTCTACATATTAAGAAACATCATAACAGTCTGTTTATCTATTTCAAGGGAAGTCTCAAGTTTCCATACCTCAATTCCATTTTGGAGAGAGAGAGAGAGACAGAGACAGAGACAGAGACAGAGACCGAGCGAGAGACAGAAGGACGGAGACAGAGACATAGAGAGATGGGTGCTGATTGGGGACCAGTCATTGTTGCCGTGGTCTTGTTCATCCTCCTTTCGCCAGGGCTGCTATTCCAATTACCGGCAAGAACTAGGGTAATGGAGTTCGGAAACATGATGACAAGTGGGATTGCTATTCTGGTTCATGCTGTCATATACTTCTGCATACTGACCATCTTGATCATAGCAATTGGTATTCACGTACATGTCAACTAATCCATATCATTTTCAGCCACCACCCACAGTGGTGTTTGTTCTTTTCTTTTAATTTTTTTCTGAAGTGATTCTTCCTCTTTCTACTACTGTGCTCCTTCTTTAATGTTGTCCTGCTACCTGATTGGTTTAGTTCACTTCACACTCGGCATTGACACATTGTAAAGGAGCATCTCAATGAATTGGTTCATAGCATCAATCAGCCTCAACAACGCAAGGTTGTTCCATATTAAGTTTGATCTGACTAAGTTTCCAATCTATATTGTTTAAGTTTTATAGTAACAGCTACACAGAAAGATCTATCTGTAATAAACCTACTTTTATGGAGTTGCTTACCATTTTAACACGAAGCATTGTCATCCAAGCATGTGTAAGAACCTAAGGGGCAAAATATCTGGATAAAGATCTATCTTTTCTATGGGTATTGTGAAACCATGCACTTAGAGGGCACATATCCTATGCTGGAATTTTGCATATCAACTATTAGCAAAATGATTTCCTATACCGATAACCACAGACATTCATAACCAACTAAAAGAATAACAATAGAAAATTAGCTACGCATCTCTAAAATTGTCTCTAATTCAAAGTTCAGACCACTTCTCAAATATAATATGAATATCTAACAAATAAGATCAACAAAAATAGATTAAAGAGCAGTTAAGATGGTCTTGAGACCACATGGTAGAGGTGGATATACTCATTCTACATTTCTAGTCCTTCCCCTATGTGGCAAAAGAGGTTTCCACTTATTCACCAAGAAAAATGAAAAAGAACAGAAAGTGATTTCAAGTTGAGGCCACCTTGAGCCATGAAGCATGAGCCTTGAGCTCAACAAACACCAAAAACACCCTGACTTCACGACCTCTTTGGCTTTTTTATCATTTTTTTCCCGTAGTATTTAGAAAGGAGCTTAAGCTCAGCAGTGGATCTTGAAGACTCCTACTCCAAGAGGAATATATTGCCCCAGAGATCCAATGGAATGATTAAATCTATGTACATGTAGAATAAACTAGAATCAATTTATGCCGGTTTCTCAAATCCAAGACTATAACAAAATGGAAAACATCAGGGACTATAACCAAGCAGCTTCATCTTCTTCAAATCAATTAAAGATTTGTGCTTTATATTAATAATTAAGTTCAAAACCAAGTACAGCCATTAAGTTACAAGTTACTCAGAAAAGAGACAGAGTGTACACAGATCCAAAGCGGCGAGAGTACTGGATCAGCCAGTATAGATGTGGACGTGGACGGCCAAGATGAGAATGGCATAGAGAGCGAAAAAGATGAGAGTGTGCACAGCTATGGCCTTGCCATTCGTCTTCATGCTCCCAAACTCCACCTGCCTGCTGTTTCCCGGTAACGAGAAGAGAAGTCCCGGTTGCAGCAGAATGAACAGAACCACCCCAATCAATATGGGCCCCCAGTCCGCCATTATTACTTCCTACAAATTGATTTTCAAATGAAATTTCGGATTTTTGGATGAGGGTTTCTGGGTTAGGGCCTAAAGTTACTAGCTTTCCTTCGTCGGACGCAATGGGGATGAAGACGGAAGTGAAAGGATTTTGATTTGCTTATTTTATTAGGGTTTTCTGAGTGAGAGTAACACTTAGATTCGGAATTGCAATTTTGCAATTTTAATAAGCAAAGCAACCATGACGAACGGCAGAAGAAGATACAAGCAAGCAAGTGAAGATTTGGCTTCTCTGCTTTGGGTTACAGATTAGATCAGTGCAGTTGGGTCCACTGTCTACCCTAGAATAAACGAATAAGTGCAATTGGGTCCCACCCACTAGCTCAAAGTTTTTTCCTTTGTTATTCTTTTCCTCTTTGACTATTGAAGATAAAGCTTGAGCCTTTAGTGGCAGAATCGAATTGAGTAGACCTGGCGGTGCTGAAATGGACAGTGATTGGAGCTTTTAACAGCCAGCTCTTCCCTTTAAATGCTAAATGGAACTACTACTGATTGCAAACAAAACAACACAATAATGCAATTTATATGACTGGCTGGCTGCACTCACTGTCACTGCTTATGTTATGTTATGAGCTATGTATGTATGGTCTTGACAACAATTGAACAATAGAAAATGAAAAGGATGCTCTGCCTTATCCAATAAATCCAACCAAGCAACAACAACAGCTTTTATACCAAGAATTTAAAATTGAAGCAAGGGCTAAAGTGGATGGTTGATAAATATTTATGTTCTTTCCCGCTTTATGAGATTCCCATTCCCCTCTTTCAAGGGCTTAAATCCAAATCATATAGCATCCAAAGCCCTTTTTTATATGCTCTCTCTATTATTCTTCTGCTGAGTCTGAGCCCTGAGCTGATCAAAGAAGGCTAGGCAGGAAATCTCGGGACAGAGGCTTTATTTAGAATGAAGAATTGGGCTGCTCCTCTCATAGCTTCAGGGCTGTTTGCATTTTTGTCACCAGGGTTGGTGTTTCAGATGCCTGGCAAGGAACGTCCCTTCGAATTTATGAACATGAAGACCAGCGTGGCCTCCATATTCTTGCACGCTGTTATCTACGGTTTGCTCATCATTCTGTTTCTTGTTATTCTTGACATTCACATCTATGCTTAGGAAGCAGCTGCCATCTCAATTGTCATTTTGTCAAAGAAAAGAAAAGGTGTGGTTTTTAGGATTCTAGCAGACCAGCTTAGTGCTTTTACGTGAAAGAAGGATTTAGTTCTGTTGTTTTACTCTTTTCATTTACTACCACTGGTTCTGTTGTGCTACTTGTATGTATTATTACCCTCATGAATTCTCCTTTGTGCAATGAAAAAACTATAATTGATGCAGCCTTGACAATCTTTCTTATTTTCTAGGGTATCTACTATGCTTGCATTTCATTTACAAGCCAAATCACTCATAGCATAGGAGAGAAGATATTTGTTTTGCTTTCCTTTGGGATGGCAACTTGAATTGCAATATGCAGGAAAACAAGCAGAACTTGTGCTGTGGTCCTGCTCATGGCATGCTAGCTTCCCAATTTGCTACCATAAGTCAATAATCGGCGTAAAAGTAATTCTCTGAAGACGAAATATAGCTTAACAAGGATCTAACACCACAAAAACATATGAACTTGACATGGAACAGAGAGTCAACCAGATTTTTTTGGACTTTTCTTTCTTTTTTCTTTCATTAGTCCATGAATTTAGGTGATCCCCATTAAAGCTTTACAGTTTAGCAAGAAACACACATCGTAGGAGCATGTTGACTACTTGTGCATAATGAAATTACCAAAAGAATATCCAGTTACTATATGAAACTCCACCATCCAGCAAAACTCAAAATCAATGACAAACAATGTGGGACCAAGAGAACAGAATATTTTACCTTAGCATCTGATCTGACTAAATCAATCATGTAAGAATGCACAATCCAAACTAGCCAATTAAGTACATAACTGACCATCAACCTGAAACGTAAATGAGATAAATTCTTAAAGGGTACTACATAGTAGAGTTGGGATGAGAATTGGGTGTGTTATCTGTGGCAGTTTGAGTTGATCATGAGCCAACATACATGTGGACACCAATAGCTAATAAGAAGATGCAGATGAGAGCAAAGTAGATAATGGAATGAACCAGTATGGAGATTCCACTAGTCTGAAAGTTGCCAAACTCTACGAATCGGCTTTTTCCAGGCATCTGAATCAGCAACCCTGGAGTGAGCAGTATAAACAGCACCACTGCTACGAAAACCGACCCCCAATCCGACATCTTCGATGTGGTTCTTGCACTTGATCTCTTTGATCCCTCTCAAGATCCAAATCTGTTTAGTTGTGATCTGATCTTCTGCGAATGATTTGTATAAATTAGTGACTAGTAAGTGGGAGAAGGAAATGAGGATTGGTTGGTATGGGGGGGGGGAAGAAAGATGAAAGATGTGCATGATTATAAAGTTGAGCTTTGGGAGGAAGAGACAAGGGATAGATGACTAGGAAAAAAAGTGAAGGTTAGAGGATCAAGCTATTCCCTTCCCATCTGTTCCACATTTTAGTATTTTGGTAGTTTACAGCTCACATCACATGCATCCCAAGGAAGTTTCCCACATAACACTCAACCCGTACAAACACTTTGAATTGCCATAACTGTAAATTTGCCTCCTGCGCTATAGAGGGTAAGTTGGGTAACCATCCAATGACTTTCCCTTCACCAAGTTTCTGATATCCATCTACTTCTAAGTTCTGTGCATCACATGTTGTGGAAACCAGCTGAGCTGCACATGTTATAGAAACAAAAAATAACCAAGAAACTGAGCCCAAAGGGGGCCAACCGAACAACCAAACTGCAAAACTCAAGAAGAGAAGAGCAGAATGGGCCGCTGCATGATCCAGTCCACGAAAGCAAAAGGGCTTCGATTCGATTAATTAAAATAACAAAACATGAAAAGCGATCGTCGACAGCAGGGTTCGAACCTGCGCGGGCGAAGCCCAACAGATTTCAAGTCTGTCTCCTTAACCACTCGGACATATCGACTTTGATGTTAAGCTGAGCGTAGATAGTGTTATTTAAACAAATCTCTTCCTTTATTAATATGAAATAATCTTTTGTGTTTTGCTAATTGATTCGTGTCTCCTTCAAATTGTACTATTTTGGTCTATTTAACTTTGCCCCTTTCGTTTTAGTGCGGATTTTGTGTTGGGCTTTTTTGTGATTAGTACTTTAGATGTTGAAGTTTCTCTTTTATTTTAGAAAAACTCTACCCCTTTCTTTTTACCATCAAATTACCTTGGTGTTTTGACAATTGATAAGTGTCTCTTCTAAAATCCAAGTTTTCTTAGTTTCGTGTGCTCGTCACCACCACGTTATCCCCGTTATATGAGTTTGATTTAATTTACCCATTTCGTTAATTTCAAAACTTAAATTTATCCAATAGTCAAGTAAGCTGTAAGAAAAATGAACCCAGACGTATAAAATGTCTTGCAATTTGCAAACCAACTCATTGCATATGACTATTACTATAGTCATGTGCAGGGGCGGAGCCAATGCAGGCCCACAAGGGTCAGCTGACCCTCTTGAAATTCCTTTATTAACCCTCCATTCAATATTATTTACCTTTTGTATATAAATTATTATTAATATATGACCCTTCTCAATCTCAGCTTTTTTTTTTCCTTTAATTTTTTTAATAACTTCTTAATTAAAGAACTACTAACCTAAAAACTAAAGGAGATAACTTTTTGCACTACTTAAATTAACCATATTCTATTTCAACTTTGCAGTGCGTGAATTAAACCTATTCTATTTCAAGTCTTCGTTTGTATCAATCATTCAATTCTTTTTTTTAAGGTTGACCCTCCTTGATGAATTTTCTAGCTCCGCCGCTTGTCATGTGACGTTTCAAGCTAAGGAAGGGGTATTTTTATATGTGTTCCCAACTCAATACCCAGAGTCTTTGTTCGGTGTGTCCGGTCCAACAAAATGCTGCATATATTGATTGATATGAAGAAAAACAACAACTACTGATGTCGGATATATTATATTCTGTATTACCTACCGATCAAGCCGAAAAATAATTATATATGGGAAAGCATAATTATTGAGAAAACGACATGATCTATGTCCACCGACCGCATGTTCCGCATGACGTTATTTTCGTGTAGTTATTCCTAAAACGACAAACAACTTCACACGAGGCTGCTCATTAGTTTTTTTTTTTTAAAAAAAAAATATATAAAACAATCGGATTCATAAAACTTATTTTCAAATGAATCCAAACTGACGTTAGATTCTTTTAAATAAACAAATTGAAATTAGATTGCTCTTTTGCAAAAAATTTGAAAAATAATAACTGAAACATCAACAAGTTGTCATGAAATCGAGTACAATGAATCACACCGACTCCGCACATGAATTCGGAGATTTTCATATAGAAATCTTTTTTGAGACAAGGCGATAGAAAAAAGACATTTCAAGTAGTTTAGTAACATTTGACACGTACGATATTTTACCTTAAAAAAAATGTAGTTGGATTATTGGATTAATTTCGTATCATTAGCTATTCATTAAAGTAAATCAAAATTGTGCAAAAAAATAGGACGAGAATCAATCAAATTAATCTTTCATTTGTAGCAATGATTTGGGTTCAAACAGATATAATGCCAAAGCATTTTTCTATTTGTCTTCATCAAGTATGAAATTGGTATAAATTGGTCGTCGGAGCAAGTGGTGGGCCCAAATGTCTCAGTCGGAGTGGGCTAAATGATGCAACTCTAGGGTACAAAAACATGGTCAGACTATAATGAGTGGAAAGTTATAATGGGTAAGTTATGAGGGGTTCATTTTATAGCCATCAGATCAATCCAAAGGCTGAACTCGTTATGCTACAATCGGGTTGCAATTACCCGTTTTGAAAACAACTTCGTCAAGTGGAGGAACGTTTCTCCCAGAGCGTGAATCTCAAACAAATCCTTCTTACACTCTCCCTATCTAAATCTGTCCTTCCTGCCCACTTTTCCCTATGTTCTCTTTATTCCCAAGCTCTTCTCATTCACCACTCCTAGTCCCATCCGTTCCTCTTCT
Organism: Prunus fruticosa; assembly: GCA_018703695.1. Taxonomy (NCBI): domain Eukaryota; kingdom Viridiplantae; phylum Streptophyta; class Magnoliopsida; order Rosales; family Rosaceae; genus Prunus; species Prunus fruticosa. Next base: position 38,489,057 of record CM031919.1, on the reverse strand, counting down.
TCTTTTGCTTCTTCTTCATCTTCTTCTTCCTCTGCTTATTCTTCGGGTGGTTTTGTAATTTAATATATAGATAATTTATGAGTTTATTTCTAAATTTTAAATTCTAATTTAGTGATTTATAAATTTAGAGTTTCTTAAGTGGTTCATAATTTCTCCAATTTAGGGATTAAGTTCAATCCACTGTGCAATCCAGTTCTCTACCCATCCATCGTCATAATCCAGCTCTCCTCAAATTTGGAACCCTAGTTTGACCCTAGCCAAGCCGCCGCAACTCACAACCTCCGTTGTCGACCTCCACAGCGAAGCCACTGTCGCGACTCCAAAGTCAAGCCACAGTCGCGACCTCTGTCGTCGTTCTCCAATTTGTTCACCCCAGGTAAGATTTCAATCGTTTTCTAGAGTTTTTTTGTTTTGTGCATGCTGTTGTTGTTATTCAATCCAGGTATTTTCAGTTGAAATGTTTTTGTTTTTCTAGTTCTGATTAATATGTTTTTGGATTTATTTATTTATTTATTTATTTATTTTGTTAAATCGATCCTTGGGGAGGCTATGTGCTGGTATGTTTGGTTTGGTGGTTGATTAAATAATTGGTCCGGTGATGATTTTGTACTTGTTGGGCATTAATTTTTGCCAGGTATTTAGTTGATTGGTTGCAATTTGATTACATTTTTTTTCTTGATGACTATTGTACTGAAATTTGCTCGGATATTAAGTTTTTGTTGATTCTTATGCAATTTGATTGATGCAATTCTATAGTTGTATTATAGTGGATGGAGTTTTGGCATTTGGTAGAACATTTGCTTCAGAAATTGTACTTTGCTATTGTTAATTTAGTCAATTGTAGTTTTGGCCCCAACTTCTTTTATATCCCAACCCATTGGATCCATTGAATGGAGAGGAGGCAGCTGCTATGCATGATCGTTCTGCTGGCGTGATTGTAAGCATTAGTGGAAATAACCTTAATTAGCAGCTCTATATGTGTCACTTGGTTTGTCCAATTAGTATATGACATAATGTAGTTGGGTATGTCTCAACTCAGTGATATCTTTTTGCATAATGTTAATTTTTCCCTTATTTGTAACATCCCGGTCCTAAAAAGAAGTAAAAGAATTAAATTAAGAGAAAATAAATTGGAGTAAACAATAAAATAAAATTATTTGAATTAATTAAGTTTTTTTAAAAATTTAAAATATTATTTAATATAAAAAGGGGCAAAAAGGTCATTTTAAGTTCGGGAAGGAATTTGAGACTTCCGGTTGTACCGTTGCGTAGAGCTCGTCGATACGAGTTCGTAGACATGCGGCATGCCCAATTCCGATTTGTAACGAAGGAGAAAAAGTCTGAAAACAAAAGGGACATAAATGGAATATTTTTAAATTGTTACTGTAGCTGCTACAGTACCGGCGTATTTATATTTTTCTTCTTCTTCTTCTTCCTCCTTCCTTCCCTCCCTCTCGCGCGACCCCCTCCCCTGGCACTGTTCATCGAATAGTTTTTGGGCCGCCACCACCACGTCCGGCCACCAAAGTTGACGGGGCCGGTACCAAAATGACCGGGCCGCCATCCTCTTCCCACCCCAGCCAGGTCCCGCCGCCAATCGCTGTATTTTCGCGGAATATCGAGAAATGTCGCCCTTTACCCAAAACTTCACGGAGCTCGTTCGGGTGATTCCGGGCACCAAATCTTGCGAATTTGGTATGTTTTTCTAACCTCTTGACGTGCTCTAGCTGATGGTTGGGTAGGAATTGTGAAATTTCTGCGTTATGGTAGTTAATTAAGCGATTGAAAAATCTGCCAGTTTCAACCTCCGTTTTCAGCCACTTCCGGTCACTTTTTGGGGTGTGCCCAAGAACAAAAGTGACTCCAAATTAGGTGTATTACCTAGAGTAGGAGTTTGGAGTCAAGATGTTAAGTTTTTCCGGCGAGTGGTTATCGCTTTGGACACCCACGTGCTGTCAACGCGTGTGGCGTGGGCACTGTAGCAGAGAGACATTTTTATCCTAAAATGATCTCCTGGTTGTCATGAGCGCGTAGGAATTTACGGAACTCAATTCGGATAACGTTTGAACCCGAACGGATTTTACATATTGTGTGAATTCTGGGTTCGATATGTTGGAACCGTTGGATCGCTTCGAATTTAATATATGTTAATCTAGGCATTCCTAGGATTGTGTAGGATTTCACGGATCGTGAATCGGAGCCCGGGGCATACCTTAACGGGGTGTCGCTGAGACCCTTGATTGGGTAGTCTGCGCGCGTATGACCGCTTTTCAGACGTACGGGTCTTGATTCTTCGTCCGTACGGGCTGGTTGAGTTTCAGTCCCCAGTTGGACGGCTCGTCCCTAGCCACATGGACTTTTGAGGGCCGGATAAGTGTGAGCTAGTCAACAATCCCCGGTTGGATTGTTTCCCCCTGGTACATGATGATGGTGAGAGGTGGGTGTATGTGGATGTATTTATGTATATATATAAATATATAATTATTTTTTTCTTGTTATACATATTACATATATGTATATGTGGTTTTAATTCTGGTTTGAGATTTGTGAGCCTGTACATGTATGAACGTATAAGCCCTGGATTTGGGCAGTGTTGTTTGGCGCCATACGCCTTGGATATGGTATGGTTGCGGGATTGAACTCTAAAAAGGGGAATAATTGGATGATGTGTTTAATGTACATACGCCTTGAATAGGGTATGGGTACGAAATTGAACTGTTACAAAGGAAGAATTCGAGAATGTGCTCATTGTGTTTTTGTTGGAATTGGGATTGTGTTAGATCTGAAATGTATAGATGGTTCTGTCATAAATAATTGTTTATTTTCGGAGTTGTGACCGTTGAGATGAGAACTACGTGTGGCTTGATCCCTTGTCCAAGGGTACGTAGGCAGCCTGGGGTCTCACCAGGTGCAGCCGCGAAGTATTAATGTGTTTAACATATTTGTTCGATTCTGCGTATGTGATTGTTGGATGTGAATCCAGTTTAAGGATTTCTGTGGTGTTTGTAAAGTTGTTTGAAGACTTTAAGTACATGGTTTATGTAGTAATTGACTCGAGAATATTGTTGTTTCTGTTCCGAATTATCTGAAGGCCGGAGGCCGATTATATGAATTGCATGAAATTATATTGTGCGTGCTGCCTGTTGGGATATAAAAATGTGAATTTTGTGCAGGTTGAAATTTGGGAAATGTCCAATTTCCAGGGAGACTCTGCGAAATTTCGGCAGAAAGTCTCGTGGCCTTCTCCTTTTCGGTAAAGAGGCTCGATTTTTGTAAGTGGGCCCGACATCGGTGTGATGTCGAAAAATTTCCACAGGATTCGTCTCCAGTTCCGAGGAATTCGGGGCCGGTCCTGTCATTATTGTTGCTTGTGAGACTTGCATAAGGTGTGAATGGATGACACAAGAAGAAAGATTTAACTATAAACAGATATGAAGAAGCAAAGACATTTTCCTGGAATCCAGTTGATCCCATATTTTCTTTTTTATGTTAAAGTATCTCATGCAACTTAGTTATCAGAGTTGTACTTTTGCAGTTAGTTATAAGAGTTGTTATTCATACCTCCATATTTGATTACTATTGCAGTGAATTGTTTTGGTGTCCCCGCTGGTGGATGTTACTTATTGCTGTGGTGAACTTATTAGAATTTTTGTTTGCTCCTCAGGAAAAATTGGCATATTTCGAATAAACGAGCTCAAGGATGTTCTCACCCAATTAGGCCTTTCCACTGCATTCTGTGCCATAGGAATAGAGAAGAGCCTTGAAAAGTCAAAACATTCATAATCTACAACATATTACAAAAAGGACGTCCGTAATGGAATCACATAAAATTATATTTTTGGAGTTTTAGAGCTTAGAGAATTTCATAATGAGTTCCTACTAATTTTCGGTGTACTTTTTGGAATTTTATTTTATTTGTTATGAATTTTGTAAGTTAAATCATAGAAAATTATTATTAAATGGTATGGAGCGACACATGGTGGATTTTTATTTCATTTATTATTATTAAAAAGTAATATAATAATATTTTAGGGTAAATAACAATATAATAATAATTTAGGATAAAAAGCAATATAATAATCATTTAGGGTAAATAATAATATAATAATAATTTAGGGTAAATAACAATATAATAATAATTTAGAGTAAAAGATAATATAATAATCATTTAGGGTAAATAATAATATAATAATCATTCACAATAAAAAGTAATATAATAATATTTTAGGGTAAACAACAATATAATAACAATTTAGGATAAAAGTAATAGAATAATAATTTAGGGTAAATAATAATATGAGAATAATTTAGGCCTCCATAATCATAAGGAGTTTGTAGTAATTTTTGATGTATTTTTCAGATTTTTAATTAATTTTTTATAATTTTTTTAAGATAAATTTGGAAAAAGTAAACAAAATGACATGTGGCGCAATCATAGGATACCACCAATTGAAAAGAATGACTGCTCTCATTTCAGCTGCAGCCACGTGTGATCCTCTATATATATATTTTTTTTTTGGATTTCACTTCTAAAATTCATAACAAATAAATTAAAAATCCAAAAAATATACCGGAAAGTCCTACGAACTCCGTGTGACGTTCTCTACACTATCAAGCTATAAAAATACAATTTAACTCAGAAAAATATAAATTGATGACAAAAACTCACATTTATTTCTAAACGATTTAAAACACTAGTTGATGCTCTATAATATAACACTCATGTTCTTTGATTCAAGGATTACCATGGACATAAATATGTGAAATCATGATTTTAGACCTCTATAGTCAAAGACAATGTCGTAAGGAGTTTGTAACAATTTTCGGTGTATTTTTCTGATTTTTAATTAATTTTTTATGATTTTTTAAAGATAAACTTGGAAAAAATAAACAAAATGACATGTGGCGCAATCGTACGACGCCACCTGTCGAAAACAATGACTGCTCTCCTTTCAGCTGCAGCCACGTGTGATTCTCTATAATTTAATATTATTTTTCATGGATTTCACTTCTAAAATTCATTAAAAATTAGAAAAATACACTGAAAATTGATACAAACTCCTTACAACATTGTCTTTGACTATGAAGTCTCAAATCATGATTCCACATATTTATGTTCGCGGTAATTGTCGAATCAAAGAACATGTGTGTTATGTTATAAAACATACTTTAGTATTTTGGTTTTTTTTAAAACAAAGTTGAGTTTTTGTTATCATTTTTAAATTTTATAAGTCAAAATTATATTTTTGAAGTTTGAGGTCGTAGAGAATGTCACAAGAAGTTCGAATCAATTTTCGGTGTATTTTTGGGATTTGTATTTAATTTATTATCAATTTTATAAGTTAAATCCTAGAAAAATAGTATTAAATCGTGTGGGGCGACACATGGCGGAAGCTGAATAGGGCGCAGTCAGTGTGTCTGGTGGCTGTCCCCATGTCAATGCGCCACGTGTCAGTTTTGATACTTTTATCAAATTTATGTTTAAAAATTCATAAAAAATTATGTCAAAATTATATTTTTGGAGGTTGAGGGCGTAGAGAATGTCACAAGAAGTTCGTATCAATTTTCAATGTATTTTTTTTGATTTGTATTTCATTTATTATCAATTTTATAAGTTAAATCCTAGAAAAATAGTATTAAATCGTGTGGGGCGACACATGGCGGAAGCGGAATGGGGCGCAATCAGTGTGTCTCAACGAATTTATTACTTTTTCTTAGAAAATTCATAACTAAATACACAAAAATCACAATAATGTTCCGAAAATTGCTACGAACTCATTGAGACTTCATCTTCCTACTGAATTCCCTGTTTCATGGTTATGCTACATTAGTATTTTATTATTATTTGTCCTAAATTATATTATTATTATTATATTACTTTTTAGCCTGTACATTTGTTAATTATATTTACTCCAAATTTTTATTTTTTATTTTTATTTTGCGTGCGAATAGACCATTTCTGGTGCTAATCAGTTTCTCTCTTCTTCAATTTGTTTTTTTTTTTTTTTTTTAGGGTTAAGGGATGTTTTGAAAAATAAAATGGAAATATACAAGCCATGCATTCTACAACATAAGGAAAAAATTATTAAAAGTCATTCACTGTTCAAGTTTTGCTTAAGAAACGTGTAACCAAATCGTTTGGGATATGCTAAGTGGGAAAATGTCATTCCCAAGCACCGGTGAAAAGACACCTACTCACTCCATGCATGCCTTTTCGTTTACCAAATATCAAGATTGCAGTTGTGCAAAATATATGTGTCAGGAAAATGTCATTCGTAGCCGTCTATGATGTCAGTAATCATTCCACTATATAATATATATTATACATTTATATATAAAACGGTTTATGACAGCACAAACACCAAACAAAATAGATTAAAACCCAACATTTAAACAACATTTGTACAATGTAGCCAGCCAACCTTTTTAAAGAAACTGAACCCAACACTCTAAAACTCAAGACAAGAGAAGGGAAAACGTCATCGAAATGCAAAGAGAGTCAAACAGTCAAAAGGTCAATTAATAACCTATTTACATAGCCATTTTTAAGATTTTCCCGCCATCAAATTCATTGATACAAATGTGATGGATTACTGACTAGTCACAGAAGGTCCCATCAGATACTTTTTCATTTTCCCACACCAAACTACCCCTAGTAATGTTATTAAAATGGAACCAATGATGATGGATTCTTATGCAACTAGTTGCCTTAATGAAATATAAATAAAATAATATATTTAAAGCAGTGTCCCCTCAATTTTCAGATTAATATTTGGTAGTGAAATATTATATTGCTTTTCGGGGTAAAAGGTGTCACAATTCTGACGGTACAGGTGTCCAGATCGTGACCAACCCACCCACACACAGAAAAGAAGGATATAATTCAATTTGGGCAGAGATGAGAGAGAGCTGGGTGAGAAGTTTACGGTTATGAGTGAAGGGGTATGACTGAGAACTATGAGTGAGAAGGTATGAGTCGAAGAGGTTTCAGTGAGAAGATCTGAGTGAGAAGAGGTACAAGTGAGAGGATTCAACATGTCTTCGTCTTCATCTCCCGCTCAAACAAAGAGGTGTTAGTATTGTGGAGCTGCAATGGTGCTTCGGGTTTCAAAATCAGATAAAAATCGAGGGAAGCCATTTTGGAAGTGTCTAACCTCCTATGTAAGTTTTCATTTCCAGAATATGTATGTGGGTGAAAAAAAACCCAGGTCTAACTTTGACAGAATTATTTTGCATATATGATGCCTGCAATTAGGGAGCCACCAGTTGCAATGGATTCGAATGGGTTGATGAAGCAGAACAACAAGATGACACGTATGATGCTACAATGCTGAATATACTGAAGTCCATTAAGGGCTTGGTATTAGTTTTATTACTTGTATCAATTGTCATATTATTTGTTCTTTTAATGACCAATTAAGTGAACGGTTTCAAGGATTGTAAAAGTTCTCCCCAAAAAGACAAGTTGCATGCACCACCAATGAGTTTAAAACCCATTTTGTAATTTTTGTTCTTGAAATAGGTGGATTGACATTGAGTTTAAATTATTGTTTGAAATAAAAGCATTTATTTGTTGAAACCCAGCAAAAACTTTCCAAGACTGACTTTTAAAAAATAAAGTCATACGAAGACGATAAAATCACAATACAGGGCCAATACGATGCAATAATAAGACAATACATTTTTTTTGAAAATTGCACAATTATTCAGTGTATATAGATTGTTTATTTGCGTATACTTAAAGTTTATTGATTGTTTACTGCATGTATATCGCATGATATTGAAGGTTTATTGATTGTTTACTGCATGTATTTCGCATGTTATTGCGCCGATATTGAATGTTTATTGAAGGTTTATTGATATTGTTTACTGCATGTTATTGAATGTTTATTGAAGGTTTATTGATATTGTTTACTGCATGTTATTGAATGTTTATTGAAGGTTTATTGATTGTTTACTGCATGTATTTCGCATGTTATTGAATGTTTATTGAAAGTTTATTGATTGTTTACATGTTTATTGAAGGTTTATTGATTGTTAACTGCATGTATTTCGCATGTTATTGAACCGATATTGAATATTTATTGAATGTTTATTGATTGTTTACTGCATGTATATCACATGTTATTGCTCCGATATTGAATGTTTATTGATTGTTTACATGTTTATTGAAGGTTTATTGATTGTTTACTGCATGTATTTCGCATATTATTGAATGTTTATTGAAAGTTTATTGATTGTTTACTACATGTATTTCGAATGTTATTGAATGTTTATTGAAGGTTTATTGATTGTTTACATGTTTATTGAAAGTTTATTGATTGTTAACTGCATGTATTTCGCATGTTATTGAACCGATATTGAATGATTATTGAAGGTTTATTGATTGTTTACATGTTTATTGAAGGTTTATTGATTGTTAACTGCATGAATTTCGCATGTTATTGAACCGATATTGAATATTTATTGAAGGTTTATTGATTGTTTACTGCATGTATATCGCATGTTATTGCTCCAATATTGCATGTTTATTGGGGGCAAAAGTACCACTCAAGTAAGATTTAAGGAGTTATATTTAAGGGGGAAAACAGTCCTTATTCTTTCTTTTAGTAGGAAGAACAACTGTTAAGTATAATTTCATATTCAATACGGCTTCCTTATGGTTGGTGTAATTATGGAGTGATGTATATTGCATGTCTATTGCGTGTATATTGCATATTTATTGCGTGCATATTGCTTGTCTGTTGTGTGTATATTGCTTGTCTGTTGCCTGTGTATTGTTGTTTATTTCATTCGTAAGCAATAAACAATCAATACACACGCAATAAATGTAAGATATGCACGCAATAGACAAGCAATATAGATGCAACAGACATGCAATATAGACGCACCAATATACATTATTTTTATGGAACATAATTTAGTGTTTTGGTTTGTTTTGAAACGAAGTTGAGTTTTTGTTATCATTTTCAAATTTTATAAGTCAAAATTATATTTTTGGAGTTTTGGGGCGTAAAGAATGTCACAAGGAGTTCCTACCAATTTTCGGTGAATTTTTTGGATTTGTATTTAATTTATTATGAATTTTGTAAGTTAAATCCTAGAAATTATTATTAAATGGTATGGAGTGACACATAACGGAAGCTGAATGGGCGCGGTCAGTGTGGTCACTGACTGTCCTCCAGTGATTGCACCACTGTCCATTTTGATCCTTGTTTTGTATTGTCCTTCAGAAAAATACATTGAAAATTGTTACAAACTCCTTATGCCATTATCTTCAATTACAAAGGCAATTGGGGCAATACAAAGACAATTAAGGGCAATACAATGACAATACAAAAGTAATTATGGCAATACAATGGCAATATGAAGGCAATTGGAGGCTATATAATGGGAATACTAGGGCAATATGAGGCTATACATTGGCAATACGAAAACTCCAATAGGCCATCTGAGAGAGAGAGAGAGAGAGAGAGAGAGAGAGAGAGAGAGAGAGAAGAGGAGGAGGAGGAGGGGGAATCCAGGGACATAATACACAACGTATACAATGTTCTTTCTTCAATGTATAATATAAGTAAAAGTAATTTTCCATTGTTCTTTGAAAAAAAAAAGTATGTTTTTATTGCACACACTTGCGAATATAAAAAGAACAAATTCAAGACTGAGCTTTCTCAAGTAAATTGAACTCAATTTCATTGAATGAGGACTAAATTACATGATTAAAATATAGTTCCTCAATTACATGTTTTTTTTTCCATATAATTACAGCACACTTCCTGTGACAGAATGGAATGTTGTCCCACGCCAAATTGATGATGATTCTCAATAACAACAATCTTCCATAAGTCAAAAATCTAGGTCCAACTGTCATTAAAAAAAAAAACTGCAGAAGAGATGGCAAACCAAGAAATTAGCAAAAAGGAGAAACAAAGACCAAAAAAACAAAATAGAAACTGAAGACAAGAAAACCGCAATCAGAAACTAAAAGACCTAAGAAACTCATACTAATAGGCAAAGAGCTTCCTAACCTAGAACACAAGCAAGAGAAAATCGGAAAAATTGGAACACATAAAGCACAAAGAAAATGTTAAACTAAATAAGAGGGACAGAACCAAACATCAAAACACCTCAAGGGGTGAACTTAATCAACCAACCAATAATCAATATAACCAAACAACATCCATAACATCAATACAGAACAGATACAACTACAACATCCATAATAGAAATACACAGAACAATGAAACTAAAAAACAGCTGCATTCCAATCCGATAAGATTGAAGAAAAGTAACTATTCCTCTGGACAAAGTGATATTACGGGAACATGATTAGGAACAAAAAGAACCATTAAAAAATCATCAGATGGTTTGGCAAAAAATGGGGCAATGTGGAATTGTCTTACTCAAGAAGCTCCACATGTACTTTATATAAGCTTCCTAAAGAAGGCAATAGTGAACAGAACAACCACAATTTTCTGAAGCTGTTCAATATTCTCCATTTTCTAAAAAACAAACAATTCCAGATAAAATAAAAACAAACCAATCCAATGCTTCTATATAGGTGTAAGAGAATCATGAATTGAAACAAATAATCTCCAGGGGCAACTTTAGAACAAGGAATTCAGATCCATATGTTACATTTTATAGCAAGCCATATCAAGGGAGGTCTACTTAATGCTCTTGAAATACTTCAAATTTTGCTCAAGCATCTCATGAAGATGCCTGTTTTCAACTTTCCCATGTTCCAATACTTCAAATATTAACACCAAAATATGTGTATTTCAAAGGCTAATTAGCATCACACTCACACAAAATCTAATAGCATAAGAAACAAGCACATTCCCATTCATTTCAATTACTAACTCCATTTCCTAATATCAGCAAGTGGGTTCATCGAATAGTAAGCTAATCTTACAATTCAGAATAACCATGTCAACCAAGAGCGTAGCTACTGATAATTTAGTAACACAACTTTCATTAATACTAGAAGAATTTAATAACCTGTCTACACAAAATTGCAAGCTGCCCAACCACTAAAATTGTAAGGCTAAAATATGAAATATGCAAAGATCAATTAAAAATTACAATAATACTATTATCAATGATCAATTAAAAACAAGTAGTCCACTTGATAATTCATAAAGCCACAGCTCATAAATTAGGCATTGAATGAATCGCTAAATTAGAATTTCAAAATTAACCCAACTGAATCCCTAATTCCTAAATCCCTAAAATAGAATTTAGAAAGAAAAAAAATTGAAATTGAATGACATGAAGAAGAAGAGAACCAGAGAAGTAGGTGGTTCAGGTTAGTGGTAAAGAGGATTCCTGAAATTTGAAGACGGAGAAGAAGAGGACTTACATAGAATGAGAGGGAGAGAGATAGAGGACCGTAGCCAAAAATGGAGCCCATGAATGCCCCTAATGTTGCAATAATAGAGAAAAGGGGATCAACGAATTTATAACGGACAGAGAGTACAAAACTAATATCAGAACTCACCGCTGTCGAGAACGACGACGGAGGTCGCGACTTGTGGCTGGGCTGTGGAGTCGCGATAGTGGCTTCGCGGTGGAGGTCGACAACGGAGCTCGTGAGTTGCGGCGGCTTGGCTAGGGTCAAGCTAGAGTTCCGAATTTGAGGAGAGCTGGGTTATGACGATTGATGGGTGGAGAACTGGATTGGACAGGAGGGAGATGGCTGGCGAGCTGGAGCTGAGGCAAGATTTGAGAGAGTGCGAGAGAGGAGAGGAATTAGGAGAAGTTGGGCGTTAGAAAATGAATTTTTGAGATGATAAAGTGTCAATAATTAAAAAAAGACCCAAAACCCTCTGTTGTGTCTGTGTTGGTTGCAAGATATTTGCTAAATGGATTTTGGTTCTTTGATAACCACAAACCAGAGATGGCGAGAGAGAGAGAGAGAGAGAGAGAGAGAGAGAGAGAGAGAGGAGGGGAGGAGAGAGAGAGAGAGAGAGAGAGAGAGAGAGAGGAGAAAAACATATTGCAGAGTGGGTGGCTTGGGAGGAAGGAGGGTTAACCAGGATGAGAGAGCGTGCTTTGCACTTTCGGATTGCATCTTTTTGGTATGGGTAATTTCAACCCGGTTTTACCAAAAAGCCAATATTGAAAACTCACCGTTGGATGAAATCCAACGACTCTTACATACCCCTCAAAAACACCCCTTATAACTTTCCCCCCACTATAGAAGCTCCCACAAAAAACAAGCATTGATATTATTGATCCAAAAGAAGAAAGAAAAAGCAGCATTGCCAAACAATGAAAAATCAAGTGGACCAACAAATAAAAAACAACATGACTTTCTTCTTTCACCAAGAAAAAGCTTCGAAAAATATACGATTTTTGTACTAAGGCGGCCATTGCCGTGCTTGTAAGTTGTAAGTTGTATTATTTCTGGTGGCGTTATTTGGAGATTGACAGACTCGCAGTCAGTCACACAAACAAGTGTGTGTGTATGCGTCAGTGCCATTTCCGTAAATGTTGCAAATATCAAATGCTTTATTATTTAAATCATGTCGTTCCTAAACAAAATAATATGTCAGTGGTCCACGATCGGTGACCCAATCCCGCACAGCCTCTGGTCCATCGTCATCATCATCACCACCACCCTATACCTTCCACAGGAGAGACCAGTCACTGGTGTTGTATATATCTGTTTGCTTCATAATCTTCATACAAATAAAACCCAACAAGTTCAAAGGCAAAAACAAAATTGCCAAAAGTATATATATATATATATATTTCTTCAAATTCCAATAGCGCAGACCCAAACAGAGATTGTGGGCAATGATGGGTCGGCTGCAGGAGAATTTCAGGTCCTTCTTCAGCAACAGATGGCTGGTTTTTGTGGCTGCAATGTGGGTACAATCCTGTGCGGGTATTGGGTACTTGTTTGGGAGCATATCACCGGTGATAAAGAGCTCTATGGACTACAATCAGAGGCAGATTGCTAGGTTGGGTGTGGCTAAGGACCTTGGGGACAGTGTTGGCTTCTTGGCTGGGAGCTTGTGCGAGGTCCTGCCTTTGTGGGCAGCTTTGCTCATTGGTGCTTTGATGAATTTTATTGGGTATGGCTGGGTTTGGCTTATTGTTACTGGTCGAGCTCCTACTTTGTCTTTGTGGGCTGTGAGTATCTAAAGGAGACTCCCTCTCTCTCTCTCTCTCTCTCTCTCTCTCTCTCTCTCTCTCTCTGTTCTTTTCAAGCATTTGGTTTTCCTTTTATTGGTGATCTTAAAATAGTACAAGGTTTGGTTATTTGTTGACCTAGTTTGATCGTATATTTTGCCATTGTGGGTTGGTTTTCGATGGCCCTTTTCTCTTTCTCAACGTTGATTTCTCATCGATTTAATTTGATTTTTCATTCGATTCATGAATATACTGATTGAACAGTTTGAGGAAGATACAGGAATGGACGGTTTTTCTGGAAATGGATATTCTTTCTGGTATCTTTGGTTTGAGTTGATGATAAGACAGTTTAATCATATATGTCCTTAAGAAAGGAGCAATCTTTTGCCTTAAACTGTGCTATTTGTTAGTTTTAAGTAAATTTTTACTCTTCCTTGTTGGCCACACTCGGAAACATCGGATTGAAGAATTGAGTATATACCCTCTGTTTAAGGCTCTGTTTGGATCCTGGAGAGGTAAAGAAAATGGAGAGAATTTTCAGAATTGCTATAGATATCAGGGTCCCTGAAGGCTGGAGTCGTCATTTCTGCAATTTTCAAGATCCTCTAAAAAATTTGCTTAATTGGATTTTAAAATTGATATGACAGACAAAAGAAATGGTCATCCTGCTAGAGTTCAATGGTGAATTTTATGTTTGCTTTTTAAAAAAATCTTCTACTGCGTTAGTAAACCTCGTTCATGATAACTTTTGATAGAGCAACAAAGTTCGTAACAAATTTAGAAACCATTTGAACACACAATATGATTATCAATGGGCAGGGGTGCCATGCATTCTTTACACAGATTATGAAAATGATTCAATGTTCTTTTTGTCACTTTGCTGTTGTTAAACCGTTGCATTTTTGCAGATGTGCATTCTTATATTCGTGGGAACAAATGGTGAGACCTTCTTCAATACAGTTGCTCTGGTCTCTTGTGTGCAAAACTTCCCAAAAAGTCGGGGTCCTGTGGTCGGAATTCTGAAGGGCTTTGCTGGGTTGGGTGGTGCAATTATGACTCAGATGTATGTGACGATCCATTCCCCAGATCATGCATCTTTGATTTTCATGGTTGCAGTTGGTCCAACAATGGTTATTGTTGCTTTAATGTTTATTGTCAGACCAGTTGGAGGTCACAGACAAGTAAGGCCAACTGATGCCATGAGCTTCACGTTTATTTATAGTCTGTGCCTCCTATTAGCTGCTTATTTGATGGGGGTCATGCTAGTTGAAGATCTAATTGATTTGAACCACACTGTGATCGCTATATTTACAGTCATTTTGTTTGTCCTCATCCTAATTCCCATTGTGATTCCTGTTCAATTGAGCTTTTTCTCAGAGCCAAGAGCTCTAGAAGAAGAGGCACTCCTACCTACGCCAGAGAAACAAGAAGCTGGCAAATCTGAACAAGATGCTAATGAGGTAATATTCAGTGAGGTGGAAGATGAGAAGCCTAAGGAAGTAGACTTGCTTCCAGCTTTAGAAAGGAAAAAACGAATTGCCCAATTGCAAACAAAACTATTCCAAGCAGCTGCAGAAGGAGCAGTGAGGATTAAGAGGAGGAGGGGTCCGCATAGAGGGGAGGACTTCACCTTGACACAAGCTTTGATCAAAGCTGACTTTTGGCTTATTTTTTTCTCACTTCTCTTGGGTTCTGGATCTGGTTTGACAGTGATTGATAACCTGGGTCAGATGAGCCAGTCTCTAGGGTATGATAATACACATATTTTTGTATCCGTGATTAGCATTTGGAACTTTCTTGGTCGGGTTGGTGGCGGTTACTTCTCTGAGATTATTGTGAGGTATGAACTGCTTACATTCTTATCTAGATGTTCTGTAAGCATTACTTAAATTTTGGTTTTGTAACTTCTCATCCATCACTGTACATTCAATAGGGACTATGCTTATCCAAGACCGGTAGCAATGGCTGTGGCACAACTCCTTATGGCAGTTGGGCATATCTTCATTGCTTTTGGATGGCCTGGAGCAATGTACATTGCTACCATCTTTGTTGGGCTAGGCTATGGGGCTCATTGGGCAATTGTGCCAGCTGCTGCTTCTGAATTGTTCGGCTTGAAAAAGTTCGGGGCTTTGTACAATTTCCTCACAATAGCAAACCCTGCTGGTTCGTTGCTCTTTTCTGGTGTGATTGCTAGCAGTATATATGACCTGGAAGCAGAGAAGCAAGCTCATCAGCACCATCACCTGCATACCAGTCCAGGATCAGTTTTCCAAGGCATGCTTAGACTGGATGCACCAAAGTGTGATGGTGCTATATGCTTCTTCTTAACTTCTTTAATTATGTCCGGATTATGCATTGTTGCATTTGCTTTAAGCATGATTCTGGTACATCGGACTAAGATTGTATATACCAACCTCTATGGAAAATCCCGTTCAGCTGGCCCTTCAAAACCAGAGGTTTCCAACTGAATCATCCTGTATTTCCTAAGTTGCCATTTCAAAATAGAGTGCATTTGTTCCAAATTGTTGCTTACATTCCTTGTCTGAGGTTGTGTAGAATTTCTGTGTTTCTGTAACCATATATCAAGGATGATGGAGGCAATTACACACTCTCCAGAAACTCTCGAGGGTCAGAACTAGAAACCCAGGTTTTTCCTTCCCTTCGTGTCCCAATTCAGCGCTATGTATTGGTTATGTAAGATTGTCCTTTGATGTGTAAGAATGTTGTATTTAATTTGGAGATTCAATTGACATTGAAATGTTTTGAAATTCAGAGTCAGTTTGTGCCCAATATTCTCCCATGATTGAATAGAAAGATTGTCACTTATTTTGTTTTTCCTGAGTTTCTTGTCTGTAGCTTCGGATATTTACAGTTTTCTCAAGCATATTAGCAGCTCTAGCCTTGTTCTAAATAATCAAGAACTCCAACTATCAATTAGGAACCATGACGTTTTTTGACTTCTTTTTCACATGGTAAATCCATTTGTATTTGGTGCCGGCTCATTAGTCGAAAATAACTGAGTACTGAAAGTCCAAGGGAAGTGCAGATACTTGCCCAGGTAGACAAAATAAATTATGAACAGATATTCTTTATAAATAAATGGGTCATATTGCAGGTATTCCTTCCTATACTTTTCAATCAACGACTACCCCATGACCATGACAATTGTCACGAGGACAAACAGATATTAGTATATTACTGAGAAATTAGTTCTTCTCTGGAGACTATTTTTTCACACAATGTGTTGTGTTAAGTAGAACCAGCAATTTATACTCCCAAGATCCATCGTTCCTTTCTGGCTATCAATAGATCATGAATTGAAGGTGGTGCAGTCTTTCCTTATCTCCCCTTGGTCACCAGTCTTAACGCCGACCCTTCCGAGCTTCCTCATGGCAGTAATGAAGGCTCCATTGAAGTTACCAGGGTTGTTAGCAAAATCAATCACAGTAGGCTGAGATGCAGAGTCAGAGAAAAGAACTTGATCCGAACTCAACAACCCCTTCCCTGCAACCAAGTTTCTGTAATAGACGTTGTCAAAAGTGTCTGGGGTTTCAGGGTCCAAGTTGACAACTGGGTCTGCATTTATGGGACAGGCTCCCATCAACTGCTTGGCATAGCCAGGATCCAAAGAAGGGTCTACAGGAGAGTTTGATGAAAAGTTGTAGAGGCGGTCTGAAAAGCGACCGCAGTGCGAAAAGCCTATAGTATGTGCTCCAGACAATGCAACAACATCAGTTTGGGAAAGATTGTGTTTGGCGAACATGGTATTGAGCTGGTCGAGATTAAAGTTTGGTTCTGGCAAATTCCCAGCGACCCGAGAGGCTTGTGAAACCAGTCCATCACGGCGTCCCAATTCTACGCTGAATGCAGTGCCTCCAGCCTACAGAGAATTTGAAAGTGGAATTAACATGTCATGAGATAAGTAGTGGATTGGATTGTTATTTGTTAACAAGCTTTGAGTTAAGTTTGTGCATCTGCCTTGCACGAGCCATGAGTGTCATGGTATGACTTACGAGGACTACACAATCCCGGGCAGCGAGAGCCAAAATGTCAGCACAAGAGACGACACCGGGGCATAGTGCTTCCACTGCTTGCTTGGCCTTGATGACGGTGTCAAATCCATCTCCTGCTAACGAAAGATTATCCGTGGAGTCCTTCTCTGCGTCCCCATTTGCTGAAGCGATCATGACCGATGCATCGCATCCCTGTAAATTGATTGTAAAGTTGAAGATTGATTAACCAAGAAAAGGATGAGTATATTGTGACATTTTAAACACCATGCCCATTGACCTGCTTCAATGCTTGCAACCTACCTCAACAAAGCAGTCAAGGAAAAATAGTCGCAGAGTAGCCGGAATTGTGATAGGCGTCTGGCTTAGTTTTGTAGAGACTGCCTGCTTCACTATGAATTCAACATTTGGACAAGTAAAGCTATAGAAGTTTTCTGCTAATTGTCCCTCTGATTCCCTCCCCTGCATAACCATCAAAACCAAAACCAACAACAACCCTTTACATGCCTCCATTTTCCTTCTCTAGCCCACTCTCTCTGTCTCTTTCTCCCTGTGCCTAGTCTCCATTAAGCTATGAATCTTATTTATAGTCAGAGAAGATAAGAGGAAGTTGAGAAAGACAATGACAACCCTTCTACATTGTAGCCATGCTCTGTATTTGTTGGCCTCCGTTGTATTGGATGAAGGGTGTTGGGGGTTGGTCATTGTCTTGTAGAGGCATCTTTATGTCCAAGTTACATATGCAGAGCCTCCTTTTTTAGCACACTTTGTAGCTATCATTTATTTATATTTGCATGTATGCTAATTCATAGTACGAAACACAATCTTATAAATTACTTGATCATTTTGATCCAACGGCTTATGCTTTTTCTTATACGTACAAGCGACATCGGAAGAGGGGGATTCGAACACATGACCTCGGGTGTATGGGTAAATGCTCTTAACTACTTGAATTACAAACCCCTTTTACAATAATTATAAACCTTTTTGTTGAACCTTGCAAGTCAAATTCAAATACGTGTAGCATATACCACCATGCATCTATTTCCCCGTATTTGGTATATTTCTTTGATGATTTGGTTCTTATTAATTGTTGATTTCCAATTGGCCCTCAACGCAACAACTCCCTTAGTCATTACTTGCTAGTTTGAATTGAAAATGACAAAATAACAAATACTTATCTCCAACTTACGTAAGTTGGAGATAAGTATTATCAAACAGGTTTTCTATTATTTTAGTAAATTCGTCAGATAAGTATTGTCAAACAACAGTAGGAAGTTAGGAACGTTACTTTCATTTCATGCCCTGCCTGCCTGGGGCCTGGCCTAGCGTGTGCAGCATGTTTGTCAAATAATTATTGTTAAATCCAGTATTATCTCTACCAACTCTTATTACGATGTTATTAACTACTTCCTAAAGTGATTGACTCATTACTTGCAAGTTGCAATCAAAGAAAAACAAACCATCGGCAGTATATGTGGGCTGTATGCCAGCCCCCCTTTTTTCAAATTTGAACTACCTTCCAGTACATAAGAGTAATTTATAATAGTTAAAAAAAGAGTGCTGCTAAACGAACTCTAAAATTAACTGAGTACACCTTATGATCTAAGTACACCATAATATTTTAATTAAAATATAAAATTAACTAAGTACACCTTATAGAACTACCAAAAATACTCATGGTACACCCTAATACTTGTAGCATTATTTAATAGTTGATTTTCAGCTTGATTTTTTTAATAGTGTTTATAAATCTTTGACTTTTCATATGGATTTATGCTTCTACTAAAACTGTTCACACTTTTTTTGCAATTCCAAGTTCTTGCAATCACCACCTCTTTCGTTAATAGTGATTTTTTATGCATGTTTCAGTTATATACTACTATGCTACTGTGAAATTTATTTGTTCTCAACTTTCCCAACCTCTCTAGATGGACTATTCGTAGTTAGAAACCAATAACTTGTATGTTGTACGTGAATGTATTGGTGTAAAGTGAATAAGAACAAGTGAAAACTGATACAACTGGAATCTACTGTCATGGGGAAGCTAGGATCTCCTCCCTTCGATAAAGAACCAGTCTTTGTGCTCATCAATATCTCTCATTTATGCACACAGAGACTGAAAACTACTCAATAAATTTAGGGTCACCAATAATGTCACCAATATGATGCTTCACAAAACTACTCAATAAATATAGGGTTATTATCATAAGGGTCTGCTACACGGTACACCAGCTTCATATCTAAATTGACGTATACGATCCTGATATGGCGTAAGCCAATCTGATGCAGTTATGGTTGCACATCTCAACCAACGCTCAACCAACGCGGGATTCATAATCTCTTGTAACTTCATACTAACATGTCTCTTTGTCTCAGAACTACAACTTTGAAACCACTTCACAAATAATTCTAACTGTGCATTTTCTGGAGGATTGTTCGGTGTAGCAATAGGTCGGGGCTCCAAAAAATCTAACTTCCTCCAACGAGGATGAATACAATCAAGTGGAATGGGTCTATGAGTCCGTTTGAACTCTTGCATCTCATGTGCACATGGTAATTCGTGTGTGTGTTTTATTATGCAACCACATGATATCGGATCAACCCCAATATAATCTAACCGTTTTAGCTCAACCATAATATTATCCAAGGGAGAAATAGATACAAAACCAATCAACTCCTTGAAGTCTTCTTTCATGCAGTCATGTTGCACAAATGACAGACTCTTCTCAAATGATGCTTTTATCTCAATGTGTTGCAATTCTATTAAAGGATGAATTTTGTCCCATGATGTTCCAAATGTACACATGATATTACCAAGTTGTTTCTTCAACTTTGCATGTGCAGTCTCCGCCCTGTATATTGTAGCAACATGTTTCATGTGAAGTAATAAATAATGTATGCTATATAAATATTAACTGAAAATCAACAATAAATACCTATTTGATGTTGTATTCCCAAAATGCATACATGTGTTCGTCCAAGCAGCAACAAATCTTTCTTTATAAGGAATCAACCATGTCTCATTCACATAGTTGATGATAGAATTGTGATCTTTGAAGTTGGTCTGCAAGGCCAGTAGATGTCTTTCATACTCGGCTTCTGTATTTGATGAAACAAGCATATTCCATGAAATTAAAAATTTGTCTGAACTAGCTTTGTCTTCAAATACATTTTTGCACTTTCCTAAGACTCCCTTATTAATATGCCATGTACATAATAAATGTCGAACACCTGGAAAGACTTCATGGAGTGCATTCATGAAAGCTAACTCTCTATCTGTGACAATAACACTTGGAATCGAATTATCATCCATAACACTCCTTAATCTAGCCAATGCCCATCTGTAGATGTCTTCTTTCTCAGCACTAAGATAAACAAATGCAATTGAGAATGTAAGATGTGTAGACGTCACCCCCACAATCTCCAAAAGTGGATAGCGAAACCTGTTTGTCTTATATGTGCAATCCATAATCAAAATATGAGGAAATGCGCGCAGTAGCTTAATACTTGTAGGGCGAGCATAAAACAAATCACTTACAATATTAGCGGTACCATAGCTTCTATGCCACTCTACATACTCATGGGCAAACAACTTTCGTATCAATACCTGCATCTCTGACATACCTGCTTTCTCAATCACCCTATTCTTTTTGTCTGGCATTGTAGATTGTCTTCATTGTGGTCACATTCAACCTATCTCTCACAACAAAATAGAATTCGACCGGTCTTGAATTTACCAACTCCTCTAATATCAGACCTTTTAATGATATCAGACCTGCATCTTTAATGGCTTGTTCTAAGCCCCACATTGAGGTGGACGTGCATGAATAAGCCACCACAGTAGGGTCAGAGTTTTTCATTCATGTTGTTAGTGAACTAGGCAAAAGTAATATGCATAAATTCTATTTTTACAATATATAAGTCAATTCACCAGAATATTGTTTTGACAACTTACTCGATTGAAATTATCGTGTCTCTTGTCAGGAATTCAATGATTAATCAGGCCTTCACATAATCTCCACCATTGTGCTTCCTTTTGGACTGCGAGAAGAAGCAAATTTGAGCCCAAGTCTTCTTCTGCTGAGCAGGTTGTGCTTTAACTTCTCTTTTCACGACAAGCTCAGTCATGTATTCAACAACAACCTAAGATGCAACAAGAAAGTACAGTTAGCCTTGAGATAAAACCTGCAGGACGTACCTATTGTAATGCCTCTATTCTTCTCTCTTCAAAAGTAATCTCTTGATTATGGTTGAATACAGTTAGTAGGGTAGGCCTCATCATTTGGCCCGCGGGCTCATGGGCCGATGGGGGCCCGCCCGGCCCATCGAAAAAAAGCCCGGCCCGGCCCGTTATGGGCTTTGAGATGGCCCGGCCCGCCCACAAAAGCCCGGCCCGTTAGGCCCGCATACATATATAATTATGTATAAACAAGAGTTTAGGATTAGAATTATATCACTTAAATCACATATATAATTTGTTTCATTTCATTTACTTTTCTTTACTCATTCCTAGTTTATAATTGGATGATTAGCACATTAATTTAATTTGTGTCAATTATTAATACAACAATTATATATATATAAATAAGATGAACAACATATCATATCACCAAATATAATCATATCACGAAACATAATCGTACCACCAAATATAATAATGCTTTTCTTGAACACATCACCAAACATTTGCATATTTATTCATACAATCCTTTAAAAAAAATATTTTTTTTATACTTATTATTTTTTAAAATTATTTCTTAAAACGTATTATGGTCTAATTATGTAATAACCTCAAAAACAATACTTGGTTTTATTCTTTTTGTAGAAAATCTTATTAAGTTGTGTGACTTTATTAGGTGTTTTATAAATTTGGTTTGATGTGAAAATATTGGAATTAAGTGAGTTTAATCTCAAATTTGGACTAAAATGCCTTTATGATTAAATTTATGATTTTTTTCGATTGAATTAAGCCCGTTTTGGCCCGGCCCGTTTTGGCCCGGCCCGAACCGGATGGGTTTTCTTAAGCCCGACTCATGGGTCGGACTTGGGCTTTGAATTTTCTAAAAAAACCCGGCCCGGCCCGTTATTTCTCTCTTCTCTTTAAAGCCGGCCAAACCCAAACCCACAACCAGCCGGCCCGAACCCATTAACGAGCCCTATAGTAGGGTGTACTTATTAAAATTATATTTGTTTCAGAATTCCATATATCCTTTTTGGTCATTTTATATTAGGGTAAATCAGTAATTCAATATATACTTTTGGTAGGTGTGTCTTGGTTAATTTTAGAGTTCGTTTAGTGGCGCTACTAAAAAAACTATAAAAGAAATGCAAACCCAATACTTCTTTGACTATGCAAATAGGCCCATATGGTTTTGTCTTTATGCCCAAACGTGGCTTGAGAACGATGATCTATAGATGGGCTAGTTTTCAGGCCTCTCATTGAGAACCAAGCCCGAATTTCGTACCCGATTTAAGTAATTCACTAGAACCCGCTTAACGTTCCGTTCGGTTGGAGAGAGTACAAATTACGATTGTCGATCAACCAGTATCGCTCAGGGCTCACAGTAGCAGAGAAAGCCGCGTCTAGGACAAAGCCATGGCGTCGATGGATGTAGAAGGACCACAGTTAGGGTTTCCGCACTGGAAGCCTCTCCGTCGAAGGTTCGGCCCTGAATCTCCTTTTTTCGCATCTGGCAACATCGAAAGGGAACTGCTTGCCAAACAGGTTCTCTTCTTTTCCTTTCTTTCATATTTGGTGTAAATCGTATGAAGTGTGACGTTATTTGAGATGATTTGCGTCTATTGAGTCCGAATTTTAACGAAGTTTCTAAGCATCAAACACAATTAGCATTTCAAAATTATGCTTCGACATTTGGCTGAAATGAATTCAAATTTGAATTTGAATTTTTTTTTTTTTGGGTGCATTTTCCTTAATCAATTTACTGTAATATTCCGTAGCTTGCATTGGATTTAACTGAAGATGAAAGGCATCAACTTCGGAATATGGTAGATGAGGAAGGCAGGTATTCATAGTTACATGAAATTTATAAAAAGAGTTTGATCAAGAAGACACATTTTGGGTTTTGGTTGCTTTTTCCTTAATGTGAAATGTGAAGTGTGTGCTGTGCAGGTGGGTTTTCTGTACCATTGTTGGTTGTGGTGCTCGCTTGAGTTCCTTGGAGGATTTTGAAGATCACTATAATGCACGGCACACTGCATCTTGTTCTGTGTGCTCTAGAGTCTACCCAACATCACGGTTGCTCAGCATACATGTATCTGAAGCTCATGATTCTTTCTTTCAGGCGAAAGTTGCACGCGGCTATCCCATGGTATTTACTCTTCATTTTCTTCCATGACTCATGCTGGTATTGTCTGTATGATGTTGGGCTTTTGTCTACACCACCAGTTTTTGTGGCTGCCCTCGTTTATTTTTGCGAAAATGTTGTTGATTTAAAATATGAGAGTTTTGTGTTAAGCAAAGAATAAAAGGAAAACATGGCCATAGACTGGGAGCTAACTTAAGTCCTTACCTGACAACTGAACATTATTATCCTTTAAATTTTCAAATCAAGTATAAGTATATAACTAGTTTTGCTTAAGCATGAAGAATGGATCTGGAATTTTTCAAAGCTCATGGTTTTGCTAGATGATATCTTGTCTTTACATATGCCTTCTGGTTTATATACTGAAATGATGATCATAATTCAAAGAGTGAATCATTTCTCCATCTTGCTATTAATTTGGTTTGGATGTGTGTGTGTAACAGTATGAATGCCTTGTAGAAGGCTGTGATTTGAAGTTCAAGAACTATAAAAGTCGGCAACAGCATCTGGTGGACAAGCATAAATTCCCCACTTCATTCGAGTTTTTCAAGAAGGCTCAACCTTCCAAAAAACAGAGGCAGAAGAACCAACGTAAACAAGCCATTCCTAAGAAGGCAGATGCATCTTGTATGGAAGTAGAAAACGAAACCATTGATAGCCTTGTTTCTGCTGTCTCCAAATTAAGCACTTCAGACTCCAGCCCCTCATCCATCAGTTTTGGTCGTCGACCCACACGCGGCTTGACATTTGTCCCACGAGCTGTTCAACGTGAGAAAAAACCAGACTCCACATAGGAACAAAGAGATGGCAAACCTACAACACAATGTGCTTAGGATTTTTTATAATGGTTTGCCTTCTTCCCGCACCTGTAGGTTTGGCTTCTTGCAATCAACTTGGAAACAGATTCTTTGAAAATGTTGTAGGTGATGATGGTTAATTGTTCTTTAGGAATTTCCTATGTACCTATCGAAGGTTGAACCCGTTAGGAGTCAGCAGCTTGCTATTAGTCTGACACCCTCTGATTTCAAGGATATCTTAGGTTCACCGATGAGGGCGATATTGTTGTAATAATTGTACCGGAGAAATCACACCTTGATTTAGCTGAATCTTTTCCTGGTATTTGCCACCTTGGGTTTCTTTGTTTCTTTTTCGGTGTACCTTGTTTTTTTCTTCTTCATTTTTTATTTTTTTCCTTATTCATCTTCATCTTCATTTTACTCCAAGCCTACACTCTTTTGCTTGATGGCACAAAATATAATACGTGTGTAAAAGTACAACTTATAGGAAGAAACTATGAAGATTATGACTGATGAGCCAGTAAAAGTTGATACATAGTCCATTTGTAATTCACATAAAAAGTTGGGTTCAAAATTTTATTCGAAATGAGTCTGAAGTTTGAACCCCCTCTTTGGTCAATATAATGTCCTTGCATTCGCATTTTACACTCGAGTTCAATTTCCCTCTCTGTATGTTAGTGTAGTTTGATGCATTCTTACACTCGAGTTTAATTTCCCTCTTTGTATATTAGTGTAGTTTAAAATATTCGCATTGTATAAATTTAAAATAAATAATAATAAAAAAAAGTCATCACAATTGAAATTGCGGAATTGAGGTGGAAAATTGCTAGATCAATGAACAAAGATTTTGAGTTCCTTCTTGAGTAGGGTTACGCCAAAACGACTGTCGTATATTGACTGGGACGCGCAAATTGCAATCGAGGGGTATTACTGTCTCATTGCATAGAAACCCCTGTTTCCTCTCAAATCAGCTCCTAACTCAAATTCTTGATCGTGTTCTTCTCTCTGAGGCTCTGACCAAAACAAAAATAAAATCTTGGGAATTCGTCGGAAGGAAAAAAAAATGGACGCCATTGATTCAGTGTTTGATCCGCTAAGAGAATTCTCCAAGGACAGCGTTCGCCTCGTCAAGCGCTGTCATAAACCCGACAGCAAAGGTAATTCCATCCATTTCGAAACCAATCTTCACTCCGATCCATTTCGTTTTTCGGATAATTAATCCAATGTTTACGAAATTGTAATGTATTCCTGTTAATTTGAACATCTTTCATATGAGATCTGTGTTTTGAACTGACTAATCTTTCCCGTGCGATTTTCTTTTTTCTATTTGAATGCAACAGAGTTCACAAAGGTGGCGGTCCGTACGGCTATCGGGTTCGTGGTCATGGGGTTCGTTGGCTTCTTCGTGAAGCTCATCTTCATCCCGATCAACAACATCATCGTCGGATCTGGTTAAAGTAAGACTCTCTTCTTGACACACAGAATTAAACTTGTATTCGTTTCTTTCTTCTTTGATGATCGCTTTGCATGCAATGAGTTTTGCAATTGAAACTCTCATTTCTGCTTCTTAATTACCACTTGAGTGTTTGATCATCGTGTTGAAGAATCGAACAGATTTTGTAGTATAGACAAGTTAAGGATGTTGAGTTTTGATTATTTGTCTGCGAATTAAGCATTGGTAAAATGTTTGTGGCGCAGGTCATTTGGCATTTTGATAGAAGATGAAAGTAAAGTTAGCAGTGAACACTAGGGATGAGATGTAGCACCACCAATTGCATAGGATGTTTACAATGTTTTAGACATTTGTTTCTTCAAGCGAGTTGAAATGATGTTTCTGAAACAGAACTTCTCACTGTACTCTACTCTCTTAGCTTGTGCTACTGTAATTCCAAGCATTTTTTGATCAATTTGCACCTTCTCTCTTGGTCCTGCCCAGCATAGCTTTTTTGTTCTCAATTGAAGCCAAATTGATTGGTCCTGCCTGAATGAGTAATAACTGAGTTTCAAATTGCTATCAAGGGAGAAAAGCTCAGTAGGGAGCGGAACTAAAATTTGCGAACTTGATACAAGACTTGAGTTTTTCCAGTAAAATTTCATTCATACAAAATTATACAAATGGGAAACAGGAAAGGCAAGGCAAAAACTCATTGGTCACAATGTAGAGTAGAAAAATTAGCATTAAGGACAAGTTCAACTTCCAAGGATCAGCAAGAATCAACAAACTGGGGGGACATCTGCAGCATCAGCAGACGCAAGTACTAGCTGAGGTTGGTTTCGAAGGATGTAGCCTTCCTTTCGTGCTTTCTTTTCGTTCCCGTTGTAGCCTGAAGTTCTCCCTCTTTCTAGCCCTGTAGCTGTTGGGGTTCTCAGGCTGCACTTCTTGAGGGTAAACACTCACCTGTCAATTATACAAGTCCCCGATTAAGTCTTAATCGTGTTAGTATACAGCGCCAAATTAAACCCGGCATTTGAAACCAGTAACTTTAAAGGGGTTTAGGGACTCCAAATTAAACCTTCTTCTTGTCAGGTCCATACTTCTCAAACTTAACCAAACCATCAATCAAAGAGAATATGGTGTGATCCTTGCCAAGCCCGACATTCTTCCCTGCATGGAACTGAAATTGACGCCAAACGTAAACATCCGAAGGTCATAAAAAGATTTTATACGTCAATCGAAGTGGATAAAAACTAAGTCTTGGTCTTGGTGGTTTTAATTTAATTGGCTAAAAATCACACTGAAATTACTCACCCTCTATTTCTGAGAACTTCCAGAATCCTTAATAATTCAACACACTCAAAGAAGGGACATTCTTCACAATCCATCCACCCACCACTGGATTTATCAAACATGCATCTCTATAATCTAAGCTTCACGGAGGTACCAAAATTCGAGTTCAACACAAATCATTTTCTGGTAAAAATGGTTTCAATTTATTTATGCCACTCTTCAATGTTGAGCCAATAGCACACAAACTTTGGGCTCAAAATCAGTACAACTTTAACCCCTTAATATAAGATTGATTATACAAAATTAACAACATTTTGGTTTGGTTTGGGTGTAATTGAGTGTGTACCTTGGTGCCACGCTGGCGTACAATGATGGAGCCAGCCTTGGCAGCCTGGTCACCGAAAATCTTGACGCCGAGCCTTTGGCCTGGGGAATCGCGACCGTTCTTGGTACTCCCAGCTCCTTTCTTGTGCGCGTTTTGAATCGTCAAGGCCAATCTCTGGGGGTTTGACACTAATGAAAGCTTGGGACCCACTTGCAGCGAACCCAAATCGCCCCTGAAGAAGGAGGACGATGATGAGCTTGAGCTTGAGCTTGAGCCCGAGCGCAGAGAAAGCCCTCTGAATGCACCGACTAGGTTGAAACTCATAGACGCAACCGCCATTTCTAATACGAACTAATCTTTCATAAACAAAAGAATATGATTTGGGAATTGTGTAGTTTGTGGACAGCAGCCAAAGCATATAGCTTTGAACGAAGAAGAGGAAGAAGCGATAGTGAAACCTTATCCATGGAGGCTGCTGATTGGGTTATCACTGCGGGTTCTTTTCATTCTTTGGGCCTGATTCAGTCTTTGACTGCAATATTGCTCCCTTCTCTTATTGGGCCTTACACAGCTGATTTGATCTATTATGAAGGCCATTGGACTTGGGCTTGTACTGGTTCATAAAAAAGAAAAGATAACTCAATTGATTTTACTTTATTTTTATTTTTTTACAAAACAATAGTCTAATGACTCTAATGAACTCGGACGTACTGTTTTGGTTAACTGATCTAATTTACATCTGCTTTGATCATGCCTTTAATTATTGTGTTTTTCATGTTATGAGATTGAGAACACATCGACTAAAAGTGAATTGAGGAGAAGACGCAATTACCAAACATTCATCTTACCCCTTATTCTATGATCTATAGACCATTCCAATATATATGCAAGGACAAGAAGAAAATCCATGTGTGTTTTTTATTGCAAATCTGGCATTATTTTAACAAGGGATGAATAGGTTGTTGGAGAAAAAGAGAGAAAAAGGTATGAATAGGTGTCATCTGCCATGGGTTTTGGGTTGCCTAAGGAGGAAACTCACACACACACACACGGATACCATGAAGGTTTATCCAACTAACATCATATTGGTGCTGCATCCTCATGTCTGCTGCATGCTAATACAGTCGTTGTGGACACAATCTTGAATCTTCCGTTGATAATCATGATTTGCACCTTTCGGCATAGGTGAATATGAGTTAAGGTAATATCTTTCTATGACATACTTCTGTGAATATTTTTATATATATATATATATATATATATATATATATATAAATGGAATTCATTCATATAATCAAAGTAGTGTACATAGAACGACACGAAACAGTGGCCTCGTTAAAACCTTTCTGAATAGTAAAACCCAGGTAGGAAAGAGTACCGCACACGTTATTGACTAACAAGAGAATCCGAAACTTTTCTACTTATTAATTAATTAAAAACATACCAACTAGCTGAACCCGAGTTAGTCTGACTCGTTGAGTAAACGGAAACGAGGGGTGGCGATCAGGTACAAGTCACTCTTTCTCCTACAAGTCACTCCAAAAGTCTCAGTCATGTCAACTTCTTCTGGTTTGATCCCATTGGCCAGTTTCCAATCAAAGTGGCAGAGCAACTGAGAAAGTGCAAGTTCAATCATGGTAACCCCAAATGCTATGCCCGGACATATTCTTCTTCCAGCTCCAAATGGAATGTACTCAAAGTCAAACCCTTTAAAGTCAACGGAAGAACCATGAAATCTCTCTGGCTTAAAACACTCAGCATCAACCCCCCAACTCTCTGCATCTCTTCCTAAAGCCCATTCGTTGACAATCACTTTTGATTTAATTGGTAATCCATATTCACTGATTTGGCATGCTTCCCTTGCTTCTCTTGGGAGCAATGGGGTTGGAGGGTGCAGCCTCAGAGTTTCTTTCACCACTGATTTCAAATAATCCATTTTTTGAACATCTGCTTCTTCAATTCTGTTTTTCTTTCCTCCAAGGGCTACTTGTCTTACTTCAGCTTGGGCCTTCTTCATCACTCTAGGGTTTCTCATCAACTCTGACATTGTCCATTCTATGGTAGTAGCTGATGTCTCACTCCCTGCAGAGAAGATGTCCTGCATTGCCAAAAAAATTAAAAAGCTGATATCTCAAGTTTAAAAAATAGCTGGTTTACGTACCTACCATAATGACATCTTTGATCTGATTGGTTGTGAAGTTGAATTCCAGCTTATTGGACTCTTGAAGTTTTAGAAGTACATCAACAAAATCTTCCTCCTCCTCCTGCTCCTCTGCGTTGTCAATGCCTGTTGTAGTACGACTGGTGATCAAGTCTTTCGATCTTTTGATCATATGATCACTGATGATACTTTCAAGAATTTTACTGAGCTTGTTGCGTATCCTTTTCATTGCAGGAATTTTCCCAGTAACATACCCAAGATATCTGAGGGAAGGAAACAAATCAGGAATGTCAAACCCTCCAGCAAGTTCGGTTGCTTCCTTAAGCAATGAGGTGAACTCTTTTTGGTCTTTGCATTTTTTGCCAAATGCTGCTCTTGACACTATGCCATTTGTCAAGCTGAAACATTTCTCACTGAAATTGATGGCAACTCCCTGCTGGGATACAGAGGAAATGGACTCAACAAGAGCCCCTACCTCTTCTTCTCTTATTGATCTGAATGACTGCACACGCTTTGCGCTGAGAAGTTCAAAAACACAAATCTTTCTCAGCTCTTTCCAGAAGTCTCCATAAGGAGCGAAGGCAATACTTGCTTGACCAAAGGACATAACTTGTACTGCCAAAACTAGAGGCCTCTGAGAAAATGTAAGCTCATGTGTCTTCAACACCTCTTGGACTGCTTTGGAGGAGGAAATTATGACAGCCTCCAACTGACCCAGCTTTAGGTGCATAATGGGACCATGTTTCTTGGCTAAGTCTCTCAATGTATGATGTGGTAGTGGACCAACCATATGATGCAAGCTTCCAATAACAGGCAGCTTCCATGGCCCTGGAGGAGGTGACTTGATGCCTCTGGCTTTGAATCTCTTCCAAAACAGAATCAGGACACAGAGGAAGAGAGAAGGGAAAAGAGGAAAATAGGGTGTTTGGAGCATTAGGGACATGACTGGATCTAGAGAAGCTGTGTTTGGTTTGGTAGTGTGGAGAGTGGTGGTGTTAAATGGAAGCAACCCAGAAACTAAAATTTAAAAAAACAGAGTGTGGAGAGTGGGATTTGAACCCACGCCCTTTCGGACCAGAACCTTAATCTGGCGCCTTAGACCAACTCGGCCATCTCCACTTGCGACGTCAGTGTTACAGCCTGTTCGTAATATCCTGTTCTTATTGGGTCAGAATGCATCAATTAAGGAGAAAATGAAAATTTCACAATGAATTTCAATTAAGAAATATAGGTTAGGTAAGTTGGATAAGGCAGTATTGTCATCAGTGATCGGACCTACATAGATCCTAGTGTGGGCAGCCGTCTACACTTAATTTCTTCGTCTACACTTAATTTGTTCTTCAACCATGTAGGCTACAATAAATAAGACATTTGGTCAATAAATAAATAAATCCTTTAAGATTTTAACCCAAATTTCCCATATTCAAAATATCAAGGCCCCAAAATTGACAAAATATCAAGGTCCAGTTCAAGAAATGACTTACTTTGTCCTCTCTCGCACATACATTTTGTTGTGTTCATAAAATAAATAGTTACATAAATATATAATATTGCTACATAAATCAATATTATTATATTATTATATAATATTTATGCCCACAAGATGCTAAGTCCGCCACTGGTCACCATTACATTTGAATTCGAACCCATTTTCCAAACATCATAAATATTTATATATAATATTATGATACTGAGCTCCTGCCGCAACGTATTATGTATATATATGTTAAGATCTCAAAACTACACCAACAAGGTCCCATGGTCTAGTGGTCAGGACATTGGTACTCTGAATCCAGTAACCCGAGTTCAAGTCTCGGTGGGACCTTTTATTGTCCATTTTTTATGCGTTTAATTTTTGCTCGCAGTAATAGGGTGCAGATCAAAAAAATTGTTTTGTTTTGTGTTTTTTCACTGTTTTTAAGCGAAGTCTGACCAGTTGTTCATTGATCTGTTACCTTCTTAAAAACAAATTTACTTCACAACCGAAATCCAGTCTACATATAATGAGCAATTACTACAACAAACAACAGCTACATAGAGAGCCTGGACAAAGTAGCAGTCTGAAACAAACTGCATTGCATCACTGATACATGTTCCAATCTACCTTGGCTTAAATAAAGGCGACCCCCACCAACACAAAATGTATGCCAAAAATAAGAATAAAGAGACAGTCAAATATTCCATTTATCATTCTAGAGAATGAGAGATTGAACAAACAAACATATCTATTATAAAATTAAATTTTCGAAAAAGATTTAAAAAAAACTCAAATATTACACAAACACATCTCATCCCTCCCCCCCCCCCCCCCCCCCCACATCGCTACATCTATCAGAATCAGCGGCTTTTAGAAATCCGCATCCATCTTGAAAACATGCGAATCGACATTGCCGTTGATGCTATTCATCATTGAAGCCTTCTGGTACTCCCCAACCCTCTTCTCGAAGAAATTGGTATTCCCCTGCAAGCTGATCACCTCCATCCATTCGAACGGGTTCTGCACATTGTACATCTTCCCGTTGCTAAAATATGATATTTGGGTTTGAATATGTTAGATTCTTTTATTCTTCTCCATAAGGAGGTATATATAAGAGTTTACATGAGTGCTTTATAAGAAATTAGATCTAGTAAAGAATTAGGAAAATATCTCCTAATTATACAATGATTTGACAACTATATAAAAATAGGAAAGTAAATCCCTTAATTAACCAAGGAAATAAATATATAAAATAGGAAAGTAAATCTCTTAATTAATCAAGGAAATAAATCTCATTGATTAATTAGGAGACTCACTTCAACACTCCTCCTCAAGTTGGTGCATATACATCACAAATGCCCAACTTGGTAAGTGAGTAATGAAATTCGTAGCACTCAAGTCAATAATCCATGCAATTCAGGCAGAGTCTTTGGCGACCGGTCGTTTGCTTCGGCGCGTCCGGTCGTTTGCTTCAGGCGACCAGTCATTTTGAGTCTACAATAAGAGGGAGAATCGTAGGGATTCCTGACATCGCAGCGGAAGTAAGATGTGATATGAGAATGTGAGAGATTTTGATTTGAGGAATTTTGATGTATGAATTTGATGTAGGAATTGGATTTGAGAGGTATGTGAATAAGATTTGAGGAATTTGATTTGAGTATGAGAAATTTGAGATAAGGCATTTGAGGACTTTAGATTTGAGGGATTTGGATTTGGATTTGTGGTTCAAGAAAATTCGATACGATACGAGGAATGCGATATGAGGAATGTGATTTTGGATACGAGGAATGCGATATGAGGAATGTGATTTTGGGTACGAGGAATACGATATGAGGAATGTAAAGAACACAGAAACCTTGTGAACACGGCTAAGAACACAGAAACCCTGTGAATTCGGTTAAAAGAACACAGAAACCCTGTGAATTCGGTTAAAGGACACAGAAACCCTGTGAACACCGGTTGAAGGACACAGAAACCCTGTGAACACGGCTTAAGAACATAAAAACTTCTCTTCAATTTTCTTCTCCCCTGAAGAGAAGGGTATGTCGAAGTCAAGAAAGAGGCAAAATCTCCATGATAATGAGAAACATATCCTTTTTCACTCCCCCTCCCATTGAAGAGGAGGGGAGGAGAAAATTTAATATGAGAATTTAGAGACAACAGAGGATCAATTACTCTGATACCATGCTAAAATATGATATTTGGGTTTGAATATGTTAGGTTCTTTTATTCTTCTCCATAAGGAGGTATATATAAGAGTTTACATGAGTGCTTTATAAGGAATTAGATCTAGTAAAGAATTAGGAAAATATCTCCTAATTATACAATGATTTGACAACTATATAAAAATAGGAAAGTAAATCCCTTAATTAACTGAGGAAATAAATATATAAAATAGAAAAGTAAATCCCTTAATTAATCAAGGAAATAAATCTCCTTGATTAATTAGGAGACTCACTTCAACACCCGTACCCAAGCTTAGCCGCAGCCCCATCCGCCACGAACTCGATGTACTAGCACATTAGATCGTCGTTCATCCCCACCAGGGCGCACGGTAATGCTTCGCACAAAAATTGGCTGCCGTTGGATTGAAGGAAAAATTATGATCGGAGAGCCCAGAACGCGACACTTGGCAAAGAGCGTTGGCGGCACTGTAGCGGATGACATCGGCGCGCCTTCGGGCTGTTCTTCCTTCGGGCCAACCCAGGCTGGGGGACCCCACCTCTTGCCTGGGCTAGCTTTTGTTGCTAGAAATGGGTTTTGGCCTTTTAACCCCCCCCCCCCCCAAGCCCTTGCCCTAGGGGGCTCCTGGAAATGGCCTAACTCATGAGGGGCTAAACCCAAATTTTTCCCCTCCAAAAACTGACTATTTGGGTTTTGCTTGGACTCAAATTGTTTTTTCTCCCAACCCTCCAAACTCAAATTTTAAGTTCGGAACTTTATTAAATTATTTAAGAATGGTTTAAGTCTAATTTTTTTTTTTTATGGAAAACTTTTCTTCATTTAATCTTTTTAAGTAATATCATAATTTAATTTTTTTGAACAATTTGACCTAAAAAAAATTGAAATTCCATAAATTTAATTTTATTCCAAAAGTCAGCAGCGTGGGCCCAGTCACTTTTTTAAGTTACTATTAGATATTTTTTTATTTTTAAAAGGTGACATTTGAATTGCAACGGCCACTTCACTAGGAGCAGACACGTGGCATGGCCCACTTCACCAGAGCTGGCCCCAGCCCGGGCTCTAGTGTTTTTCTGACGCACATGGGCTGTGCCATCTCAACGTGGGCTCTACTAAATAATTTTGGGTTTAGACAATACTTGGACTGGTATTTGAGTCCAAATTTAAGTTTTTCCAAATTTTGGCCCCTTTATTTTCTTAGGTTGGGAGAGATTTGGAGCAATAATTTGAGATATTTTGAGTTTAGATCCTTAGGTTGGAGATGGCCTTAGGGGTGGAAACAAAAAACCAAGGACTGCCACTATTCATGTGAATAGTGACAAACCCTACCTTGCCTTTTGGGGTGGAGGTGCTCTAATAGGGTGCAGATAAAATTTTTTGTTTTGTTTTGTGTTTTTTCACTGCTTTTAAGCGAAGTCTGTCCAGTTCTTCATTGATCTGTTACCTTCTTAAAAACAAATTTACTTCACAACCGAAATCCAGTCTACATATAATGCGCAATTACTACAATAAACAACAGCTACATAGAGAGCCTGGACAAAGTACCAGTCTGAAAACAAACTACATTGCATCACTGATACATGTTCCAATCTACCTTGGCTTAAATAAAGGAGACACCCTCCTCCGAACAATCTCTTGAATCTGCTCTGAAGACAAAACTGACGCAGCACTGTCAAAATCGGCATTTTCCATCTGCTGACGCAGCTGTATGAACAATACCCCGAAACAATATGTTATTCAGAATACATTGGCTTTGTTGTTCTTTGAATCTCAAGTTGGGATTGCATTCGCCTTCCTAAACTCCCATCCAATTAGATAAAATAAAACCAAACTTTCTGTCGTTCAAATTCCAAATTCTTAATCGAATGTGAGCTAAGGGATAATATACAGCCACATACCTTCTCAAGGATTGCAGATTGATCATCCAAGGGAAATTTCCGCATGTGCTTTAGCATCTCCAGTTGCTGAAAAATATTTACCTCTGGTGCTTTAGAAACATCCACCTTTACCATTATAGTTGTTATATTTGAACAGACATTACCTGCTCCTGTAATTTTTCTTGACTATGCATCCTTTCCGCAAATTCATCTGCTCCAAGCTCAGCTTCATCACAGGCCATCTCCTCCCTGACATTCCATAGATGAGTACCACTAACAGCAACATGCAATACAAATATCCGAACCTTTCTTGTTATCCTTCCCCACCTTTTAAAGGTAAGATTTGTAGTTTTAGCCCAATATCTAAGGCCAACACACATGAGCACAAGGCTTACAAGTTACAATGAATTCAAGCACTCCTTGTGATTGTTACTTCAAAAGGCAATAAGAAATAAACACTAAGCAGAATTTTTAACTTCAAAAAAGGGCAGAAGAGGATTACCTTGCAATGAACTTATAAAAGCGGATCATCATATCCTGATCATTCTCATATTTTTCATTCACCTTTCCCAGGGATGACATGCCAAACCTTGGATCTGTAGTAAAGAAACCATTTACTACTTTAGTGAGGTTGTACCAGTGGCCATAGAATACTAGGTTTATCTGATGTATAAAAGATCAACACTGCTAAATCATTTTTTTCCTAACTAGAGACAAGTTCTCAACTGCAAGTATCAGGCACATACATTTACAGGAACTGGATCTCAACATAAAGAACGAATTGAGTCGATAAATGTAAAACTGCAGTATGATATTACATCATTTGTTGGGATTTCCAGTTAAATATAGATGAACACAATCAACTAACCAATCCCCATCTCCAGAAATATGCATAATTAGCATTTCAAGATAAAACTTACCAATCCCCATCTCCAGAAATATCTCTTCCTGGATGGCAGTGGTTATGGCAACAGCTTCCTGCGTATTGTAATTTTACTTATTAGACATCATCAGATAATGAAAAGAAAATTAAACAAGTAACAGTTAATTATCACATTCAAGCTGAATTTTCACTAGCCCGTAGTGTACTGTGTTGGATAAACTCAGGAATTAAATCAAATGACCTGTTTGTCCTCAACACCATCTGCGATTCTTTTCTTCACATCTGCAATTCCAAATAAAAGGATTTGAACCACCGCCAAGAAACACCACCCACCGAGTAATGAAGGAAAAAAGATATATTTTTTGTTTTTGCAGAAAAAGGAAAAAAGAAAAAGGGAAAATGCGTGCGTGCGAGGATAAAAGAGGAAAATTGTACCGGGCTGAGAGGTGAGGAAAGAGAATCGATCGAAGAGATGAAGCAACTGTTCCCTCGAAGGCATTTCTGAGGAGCTCTGCAACTGCGAACCCATTTTTGGAGATTATTATTAGAGACACACCCTTCCTTGTCTCTGTTATTGATAAGGTCTATAAAGAGACACCCTCCCTTTTCCCAAGCCATGGCATTTTTCTTCTAAATTAAATTCCCAATCATTTCAAATTTTGAAAAGGCAAAAATAAAAAAACACACACCACCCACCAACCAACCCCCACAACACAAAATGTATGCCAAGAGATAGTCAAATATTCCATTTGTCATTTCTAGAGAACAAGAGATTGAACAAACAAACATGTCTATTATAAAATTAAATTTTCGAAAAAGATCTTTAAAAAACTCAAATATTATACAAACACATCTCATCCCTCATCCCCCACATCGCTACATCTATCAGAATCAGCGGCTTTTAGAAATCCGCATCCATCTTGAAAACATGCGAATCGACATTGCCGTTGATGCTATTCATCACTGAAGCCTTCTGGTACTCCCCAACCCTCTTCTCGAAGAAATTGGTCTTTCCCTGCAAGCTGATCAGCTCCATCCATTCGAACGGGTTCTGCACATTGTACATCTTCCCGTACCCAAGCTCAGCCAGCAGCCTATCCGCCACGAACTCGATGTACTGGCTCATTAGATCGCCGTTCATCCCCACCAGGGCGCACGGTAACGCTTCGCACACGAACTCTCTCTCTATCTCCACCGCGTTTCGTATGATCGACTTCACCCGATCCTCGCTCAGCTTCTTCCTCAGCAGCGAGTACAGCAAGCACGCGAAGTCGCAGTGCAAACCCTCATCTCGCGAGATCAACTCGTTTGAGAACGTCAGTCCAGGCATTAACCCGCGCTTCTTTAGCCAAAATATCGCGCAAAAACTCCCCGAGAAGAATATCCCTTCCACGCAAGCAAAGGCCACGATCCGCTCCGCAAACGATTCTGAGCCGTCGATCCAGCGTAGTGCCCACTGGGCCTTCTTCGTGACGCAGGGAATGGTATCGATCGCATGAAAAAGCCTGTTCTTCTCGTCTGAGTCCTTGATGTAGGTCTCCAGGAGGAGGCTGTACATCTCGGAGTGGATGTTCTCGATGGCGATCTGGAAGCCGTAGAAGGCTCGAGCCTCGGAGACCTGGACTTCCTTCATGAACCTTCCGGCGAGATTCTCCAAAACAATGCCGTCAGAGGCAGCGAAGAAGGCGAGCACGTGGGTGATGAAGTGCTTCTCGCCGGGGGCTAGAAGTTCCCAGTGGCGTAGGTCCTGGCATAGATCAACCTCCTCGGCGGTCCAGAAGGAGGCCTCGGCCTTCTTGTACATCTCCCAGATTTCCGGGTATTGGATCGGGAACATACAGAAGCGGTCCGGGTTCGGAGCAAGCAATGGCTCTTCTGGGAAAGCAGGCATTTTTATGACGAGGAAGATTTCAGAGATTCAGATGATCGAAGAAATTTGATTGGGGGGTTTTTGAAGCTTTCGAAGATTGTGTATGGATGGAGGTTTGATAATTTGGTGGGTTAGGGTTGCATATATATATACACACACATACAAAGGAGGGAGGGTTTTTGAATATTGAATTGAGGTTTTTGGGAGCGGGTGATTCAAATTTGTGAAAAGCTTGCGGGAGAATGAACCCAAACAAGGGCACTTTGGGGATTCCGGAAACTTGTATGAGTAGGCGCGCAATCGATTTCTACGGTCTGCGTTTGCGGCTAGTGGATGAGGACGGTTTGGACCATATGGTGGACAGGGGTGTAACGGTCATTTGAGGGGCATGGTCAAGAAATTACCCTTGGATTTGAGGAGAATAACGAGTGTGGACAGTAATAGTGGTTTGAATTTTTTATTAGGTGAAGGGCTTTTCTGGTAAATGAAAATTGACATTTTTAAGGGAAGAAGCTTGCGAGGGAAGCTTTTGGCTGGAAATTTTTATTTTGGTTTCAAAGTTTTGATATTGTAGCGGGAATCCTCTTGGCGCGAGTTTGGAAATGAACGGCTTAAAAAGATTTGGCTCCTAAATCTATACAATGAATGAATGAATTTATTGATTGCCTCCAATTTGTACAATTTGTACATATAAAGGAACTTGGTCCCCCACAAAAATAAAATGCAAACTGTAAAGCCATTACCAATTAGACAAATTTACAATATTGTTAACTCTATTATTACATTTATTAAATAAAATAAAAAAATATCTTTCTGTTGCTTATATATAATAACCGATCTGATGAGAAAGGAAAAAAAAAACTAAGATAACAAGTAATTAAATAAGTTGCAAATGTGGATTATGCTGGCCAATGTAGTGTGCCGGTCATTACACGGTTACACCCGAGTTTGAACCCCTCTTTAAACATTAGAATAGTATAAAATGCGAATTGTCCACACAAAATAAAATAGGTTGAAAATCATGCAAATTGTCTGTCTCTAAGACTAAGACTATAATGTAATGTGTTTTATAAAACAAAGCAATGGATACAAATTAACGATATTGTCATTTCTAACCCAAATTAACATTGACATGATAATTGCCACTAGTATCTGCGAAATGCCATTGTTTTAGAAAAAAAAACACACACGTGACCAATTGTGCAACCCACACTCGCAAACTTACACGCACGCTTCCATATGGACAATACACGCAATTTGTATGTGCGGAGCACACGCTTTATTCGCAATTGGGCTTCGGAGTTTAAGCCTAAGTTTGGAGCTGGACCTTCATTTGTTTATGTTTTCATTTTGGCCCATCATTTGCTTAGCCCAATGTGATAAAGAGGACTGGGCTCAATTAAGATTTCCTAACAGGGAAGCTAAGCTTATGTTGAGAGAGAGAGAGAGGGAGAGAGAGAGAGAGAGAGAGAATTTGTTTGGTCATGGCTCTAAGTTCTAACCACCTCAACGAACTAACAAACTCATTTCTTGATTTCCCGCCCTTATAACTCTCAGCCTTTCCAGAGTTTTTTAAGTCCTCTGCTTCAAACCCACACTAAACAACACAGATTCTCTTTCTAATTCTCACATCGCTGAAACACAGAAGAAAAAAACAATCCAAGAAACACATCGTCCCTTGAAACCAAGCTAAGCTAGTCTCCAATGGCGGCCTCGTCTCTCTTGATCCTTCTCATCACTCTCCTTTCGCTCTCTGCTTCTCCGGCTCTTGCTACCTCCGTAACCCTGTTGAAAGCAGCCAAGGTCCTCTCCAACTCTGGCTTCCTTTCCATGGCTCTAAAGCTTCAACTCGTCTCCCATTCCCTCGATTTCGAATCTCCCACCGCCACCATTTTCGCTCCTCCAGACCTCGCCTTCATTCGCTTGGGGCAACCCTCTCTCCCTCTTCTTCTCTACCACGTCTCCCCAAGAAGACTCTCCCTCAACACCCTCAAGTATCTTCGTCCCAACACCAAAATCCCAACTCTGCTCCCCAATT
Source organism: Prunus fruticosa (assembly GCA_018703695.1). Taxonomy (NCBI): domain Eukaryota; kingdom Viridiplantae; phylum Streptophyta; class Magnoliopsida; order Rosales; family Rosaceae; genus Prunus; species Prunus fruticosa. The sequence continues at coordinate 38,449,244 of CM031919.1, read as the reverse complement.
ACACCTTGACCCTCACTGGGTCTCCAAATTTCCAAGGCTATTTGTCCATCAACAACCTCACGATTGATCCAAACGCTGTTTTGGATGATGGGTCGGTCGTCATTTACGGAATTGATGAGTTCTTCAATTCGTCGTTCTTGGTCGATGCCTCTTCAACACCAGCTCCTCCATTGATGAGCTCTGTTTCAGGTGCTCAATCACCAAGCCCTGGTCCCAGTGCTAATGAAGTTACGGAGTTCGAATCGCGCCGGCCTGGTCCTGAATCTTTCCGTTTCGTTGCGGATTTGCTGAGATCTAAAGGGTATTCAATCATGGCCGCATTTCTTGATGCGCAGCTGGTGTCGTTCAAAAGGAAGACCAGGCTGACAATCTTCGCTCCGGTCGATGAGGCCATTGAAGATTACCAGAGGAACACCACCGATTACTCGTTGATCTTCCGGCAGCACGTCGTTCCAAGAATGCTTTTGTGGCAAGATTTGGTGGGGCTTGATGATGGGACCATGCTGCCAACTTTTGAAGAAGGGTTCATGATCAATGTGATCAAGTTTGGTGAAGTTCCGGCGCTTAATGAAGTTGCTGTGGTGTCTGAAGATATGTATCAGAATCGGTGGCTTGTTGTGCATGGCCTCAATCGGTTACTGACATCGCAGGAGCCTAAGCAACAAGACCCAGTTGATGATATTTACACTAATGCATATGTTGCTCAGAGCGTGCCTCATCATGATTATGGTGACTTTCACTGAGGCATCAATCTTTGCCGTCCCTTTTCTTGATCACAACAAGCTGTCTCTGTTTTCACATCAAGATTTTGGGTAGATAGTTTTCACCTCAGAGGCCATGAAGAAACCCTGGTTAATTACCTTCTCTGATCGATGTATGTTTTCATTTCATAACCCACTTGTGATAGATGTAATTGTTAGATTTACGAGTGGTATTTTTACCTTGTAATCAGTAAACTTTTTTGTAGACAGCAGGCATTTTGTTCCTTTGAATCTTCAATCATATTTTGCTGTTTCAAATGTGTGAATTCTTTCTGCTAATTGTCTACTGATATGAGAATCTTGGGCTACTGACTTAGCATAAAATTGTCTGCCAGATTGTAAAGTGTCTGCCAGATTGTAAAGAACATTGATAAACAGAAAATTGATGTGAATTGGCAGTAATTTAAAAGCTGATATGACTTTGGGAGAAAAGAAATTGTGTGCAGAAGTAAACTTAAGCAAAATGCCCAATCCCAACCCTTACAATTTTCATACTAGCGTTTAGTTCTAGAAGTAGAGGCTTGGGGAGTTTGCAGTGAATGTTCACCAGATAAAGGTTGCATCCGAGAACAGTAGCTAGTGCTAGCTTCCTCAAAAATTGAGTCACCTGAAAAACTTGCCCTTGCCAACTCCCTTAGTTTCTTCAGATCACTTTTAGGCTCTAGTTTAAGTCCCTTTTGCCGCTTTGCTTCCACTGCTCTCTGCGTACTGATGGTTGCCTCCACATTAGTGGAACCTGCCATTTGAAGAACATCAAGGCCAGGGGATCCAGGACTGATCACAGGGACTACAGTTGCAGTCATAGCGCTAATTGGGCCAGTGCGTGGTGCCCTCGTATCTCTTCTTTCAAAGTTTGTGTCTGGACTTAAAGGAAGGACTGGAGCTAGCCCTGTTTTTGGTTGGGAGGATGCAGGTATGACTCTAGACCATTGCTTCCTTGGAAGGAATGGGAGGACAAGGCCCTTAGCAGCAAACTTTAATCCAATCATGAATGAATTCTTTTGAGGCTGTGAGAGTCTTAATAGGGATTTCATCAGAGCATGCCACTCGTTTATCATATGGGTGACAAAGGTTAGGAAGAGGAGAGTTAGCATTACAAATCCTAAATTTCTTGCTTTGACAGGATTTGAGCCATTAATGCTGATAAGTAGAGCAAATATGCCCATCTCACACAGTAGAGAAACACTTTCTGCCATATGGACTCCTCTCTTGATGTATGGTTTCAGAGTAAATAGATACATGAACTGTACCAGCGTAATGGCCAGTGCGAAGTGGCTTTGGCTTGATTTCCTCGATGAGTAAGCTCCCGATATGATCCCCAAGCAGACCCGTCTCGAAAGATCAACAATAATATAGGAAGATCTAGCACACCCCAAGAGCCTTTTGGACAATGGGGTCTTAATTTCTTCAGTGCTGTCTTCCAAGCTGACTGGTCGCATTCTCCCAATACCACTATGGCCACTTCCAGTCCATTTGGATATGCTGTTTGGTTCATTTTGATCAACAAAGATGAATAATGGAGGACCCTGAAAACTTTCAAAGAGAATTCCAAATAGTGAAAGGAAAGATGAAGGTAGGCCTTCCTTATAAAACCACTTTCCGGCACTAGGTCTCCCTGTCAAAAAATACCGAAGCTTAGCAGTCCATGGTTCTTTTCTAGCTACATGCTTAACTTCCTTGTACTGAACAAAACCGCCATAGAAGATTGCAATTATTTGAAAAAGGCACACAGATAAAATAAGAGCTGCAGGGATAGCCAGCAATAAAGCCCCAGTAATGATTCCCCCAGTTGTACCACCTGTAAATTAGAGTAGTTTTGAGTTCAAAAACGTTGTCGAGTGGCAAACAAAACAATTGGATTTAGAAAGAACAAAATTGGCTCCTTACCTTTCATAACAAATGTTGAGGACTGAGTGATACATGGTAGCATGAGAATCAGAAGAAAGAGCTCGAATCTGGGCACTGAGAGCATACCATGAGCTGGTGGTCCTAATCTCCATCTTAGGAAAAGTAATATCAACACATGGGTTATGACTAAACTGCCTCCTCCAATACCAAGCCAAAACAAGTTCATCTGTAAATCTTCCCACCTGTTAAAAGTTCGTTAGGCATGATAACATTAGGTTAGCCCCTATATTCCTGTCACTTTTCGAGTCGTCTGATTTTAATGTAAAAGCACTAAGATAAAGGTAATTCTGGAGCTACCCTTTGTAGTTCTCCATTCCCTTGATGACATTGCTAGTAGACAATGGCTCTCCTCTCTGTAAGACAAAGGATTAGCACTAGAGTGGTTTTCATGGATGAGGAAAATAAGCATTGAATACTTAAATAATGGATACTCACCAAGAAATAAGTGAAGTATTCGTTGGAATGAAGAGGTAGTCCATAAGGAGTCATACGCATGCTATGGTGCCCATGAAGCCAACCAGGCTTGGGGTCCACCTCAATTGGCACTGGTACTTCATGCTGCATATAAGAAGAGTTGGAGAGATAGAAGTCAACTCTGATTCTTGTCCCTTCATGTGGAGATCCTCGTACTGAAGAGGTACTGAGTTTCCTCTCAAGCTTCCCTTGGCAGGGCCAAACTAAAGTGCTATCCTTTTTCCATGGAAGCTTTTGACGAGGTATGAGCCACCTAAGACCTTTTGTTGTCTCTAAATAATCAATTGGTTGATTAACTGAGAGCCGGTCTGAGAGAACAAAAACTTGAAGGTGTCCAACCATCCCCTATGTTAAAAATAAACAGACATTTTAGTTGAATCTTAATAACTAAAAAGGAGATGCACAATGAAGGAATGAAAAATGGGATATAGCAAAAGCTATCCACTTGGATATTGTATCTAATAAACAATTTAAATCTCACGTGTAGATTCATTGAATCAGCAGAAACAATGTTTGAACTCTCAGAAGCAAGAGTGCCCACTGCTCCAAGATTTGCAGTTGAAATTGAAAGAATGGCAGCTGCTAGTGAAGTCGCTAACATACCCACAGTAACAAAAGAGTGCAATGCGATTGAAGTTGCAGGGGTTGAGTCTGCGCAGAGAAGCAGCCATGTGAATCTGTGTGTGTGAGTGTAAAAATATACATCTTGTCAAACACAGAAGAAGCCATGTGAATCCGTGTGTGTTTTCTAATAATATATATTTTCTTCTCCAAGTCTCTGACAAGTATTAAGTTCCACTGATTTATTAAATAAGACGCTGTAGTGAGAATCGGCTATAACCATTAACTTTCTTGCCTATCTTCCTATCTTGCAAGTAAGTTTCAAATCTGGCTAGAGAGTAAAATTTAATGTATCATCCCCAAAAAATCCTAGCAGAAAGGCAATGCGAAGAATGAATAGATATAAAGAGTACCGAATAGAAGGAAGAAATGATTCATACAGTGTTTCACTTCAAGTTGGTTAGATGCCATGTTAAGATTTCCTGATATATCATATACCTTCCCTGAAGGGACGGCAACTGACACCGTATGCTCAGTGACTGCCAAAACATTCAATGAGTACAGAGCTCTTGAAAGTTCCCTAAACCTACAAGAAGCAAAATAGAAAATTTTGACAATCTTTCAAGTGCATGAAGCGAGCTATGACTATGAATGAACATTGTTAATGGTATTTCAAGAGTCACCATATGCACCTGCCTTGTTATTCTACCGCCGACCACTTGTACCATGGAGGCCTGAAAGCCAAAGACCGGTTTTGTAAACTCAACAATCACATTGATATCGTGGTCCTTAGTAACATTTGGAGAACTAGTGCTCAGCCCTACACTAGTCTCCATGGAATCTGAGAGAAAAGCAATTCAATTAGTTCCATCAAGCTACCGAAAAAAACTAGCAGAACTAACTCTGGAGCATATTAGCGGTGGAATAGATACCATAAAGAAACGTAAATGAGGGAATCGGTGACACGGGAATGCCTGTCCTGCCAATTATTAATCCAGCTTGTAACTCAATCTTGATGATTTCAGTCCTAGATATATTCCTTAGCTACAGCAGGAAAAAAACTAAACATAAATGTACAATGCTAACACAAACACACACACACAATAATTAGCTACAATAATTTGATAGATAACAATGCTTATATGGAAATTGCTTCCAGAAAAAACCCTGCCACTGCATTATTAGTACTAATGAAAGCTGTAGTTGCTTACCTGGAATTTAAATCGGCGGTTTCCTTGATTTCTGCCATGAATAGGTACTAAGTTACCTGAATTCACAACCAATGCATTCAGAATCTGCTCTGTTGTGTTTATAATGGGAATGCTGAAGTCCAAAAATATGTTCAAGTCCTCCATTTTGTTAGTTGCAAGGATAGTTCGAGGGACCCCATTGATCATCAACTCGTAGGCTGGAACAGAGGTCCACAAATCTGCAAGAACTGGTCTTCTATCTAAGGCATTCATAAGAAATGTGAACAATCTGTAAGATTTGGAGAGTCAAAAGGACATTTTGTTTAGAAACATAATTGAAGTACAAATGTGACATATGTCTTACCAAAGTGAATGATTATAGTGGAACCATTTGTCCTTGTAAAGCTGTTTCCTGCCTGATCTGTACAAAAATCATCTGCCATTCTGATTACGACACGCCCGTTCATATTTGCCAGAGAGAGAACTACATCAAGGCTATAACTGATGCTAGGTTTAATCATGCGTAAGGAAGATGGCTGTACACTGCCAGGACCATCTACTATTACCTACACACAAAAAAAAGCATGCAATTTACCTTATGCATCGTTTTCCATGGTATACTATGAACGTCGTTGAATAACATCATGCATGGGTAAAAACGTAAGCATAGAAATCCACTTACATCACAGTTTGATGAGTTGAGGCACCTGAAGCCACCTTTTCCTGTGCAAGCTTCATTAAACGTGATATCAATGGCTATTTTTTCCGCACTTGTGTAATTCTTTTCGCTAAAAATCATTGCAGTTGGTGGTATTGTATCTATCAGATAGATGAAAAAAATAGAGTAAAATCCCCTGTTCAGCATTTTAGAAAAAGAAATTAATGTAAATGTAAAAAACTTTACAAGGATGAAAGAAAGTCACTGACCAATAAACCAAGAATAAGCTGATGAGTTTCTGTCTCCATCCCAAGTTGTGACGTTGAGAAGAAATATGTGATCACGGTTGACGGTCAGGTTTTTGAATACCATGGCCTTAGCTGGACATGGACTCAGAGTTTGGCCATCAAGCTGTTCATATTAAACAGATTTAATCACTCTCCTACTTAAGAAAACTGATAATTACAACAACATTATTGAAGTAGTTGTTAATACTTAATTATGAGCTTGTAAAAACGCAGCGGTTAAAAGAAGAACAGGACGTACCTGACAGTGAACGGAACAAATATTTTTGTTGCATGCATTGGAGCCATTCAGCGTCAAAACTGAGTACCGGAAAACTGCAGAAGAATACCGGGATCGTGCCGGCGGAGCTCTATCAAAACGAATGAGGACCGTTGACTCGGCTGAGTTTTGTACATTCACCAGAACAGTAACTAGAACAAAAGCATACTGAAGAAACTTGAACAAACCCATTTCAGGGACGGCCATGTAAATCGCATTTAAGGAGGAAAACAAATAAAAGAAGGCTGAACTGGGAGGCCAAAGCAAGCGGTGGTTATTTATTGCAGGGAAAATTAAATGTTGAGTGTTCTGTTTATTACGGCTTTAAATTGAAGACCACGTATGGGAAAGGGCAGTACAACCACCATAGCCCTTGTTCACAGTCTCATAACTGCTTCTTTAATGAAGTTCACAAACATCATTTACTTCCACTCACCAACCCATTGGCGTCTTTTTTTTTTTTTGGGTACTTTGTAGTTGTGCCACATTAAAAATGCTAAAACCAAATTGAAATATATTGTTTAGCTCGTCCCGGTTTCTAATGAACATGGTACGCAAATAGTCAATTCAGTCCACTATAACCATACTTTTATCAGTGTAGTTGCTCTGTACTTACAACTCGGATTGACCAAAGGAAAGCTAGTGCTGACACATGGAAGCACTGTTAGCTCTCCTTTTGGGTTTCACACACTCTACTGTTCAATTTTCTACTCAACCACTTCTTTACAAGGCTATACAGAAGATACAGGACATGACAGCTGCAAAAACCAGTGCGACATTCAACGTGGTTCTCCACAGGATTTATCAAGATGATTGATTTATCGTTGTACTAATCTTCTGCAACCATCCAGTGTAATTTAGGTCCCTGGATACAAAAGAATCACTATTTTAGAAGTGATAAAGATAAATAGACCAGATATCAGTGGCTATTATCACTGGTTCAGAGGCCCACAAAATATTGCAAAATGAAGATTAGGAAATAAGTTTAACGGATGGCCATAGGGAAAGCCCAAAATCATTAGGTTCCAGGAGCGCCAGTCTCATATTGTTATGAGAAAGTATTGAAACCATAATTCATGGATGACCCATTACCTTTCCTTGTCGTATGAGTTTGGGAGGGATCACTGTCATGTCAACTACGGTTGATGGATCAGCCACTCTTACCGCGCCATCAACGACAAAATCAAGGCCCTATAATGAATTTGAACACACAATTTAGGGGAGAGCTCAATTTCAGAATACACTAAACAGCCTTCATGTGCCAAACCCATACCTCAGGTCCATATATATCAGCTATAACGACAGGATCTAACAACCACTCATTCTCCTTCGGGCACTTGACACTGCCAACAGGGAAACTTTCAGTACAACACCATAATAAATTGGATTGTAACAGAAGAATAAGCTCATATAGATTGCTTAAAACTTCATCATGCTAAGAGCTTCCCATATTCCTACAGTTCTCCACGTTATTAATGAAGAGAAGGTATACCAATGTATACAAAAGAAAATCAGAGTTACCTTGTGGATATCAATGGTGAACCCATCTTCTCCAGTATTGCTTGACATATGGGTTCATCAGGCATACGAACACCGACATTTTTCCTTATAGTGTATTTGGCTTCTGCCGTCCCGTACCTTATACAATGTTTAGGCAGTTCTTTGGTTGCAGTTAAGATGAAAGTATACTGTTACACAAAAAGTGCTGTTATAGGCCAAATTTTAGGAATCTAGAGAACCATCATAAGTATTATGTGCTTGCTATACAATGAAACATTGTCTACTGGTGGTAGTGTTTAGTTTTAGTCAATGCTATAGACAACTAGGTTTAAAAAATAAAACAAAAAAATGTTCCTATAGGCAAATAATAATAGTAAGAGAAGCAAAGAAGAAACTTACAGGGCCAGGTAAGCAATGCTTAACAGCGCGGAATAAATTTGCATGACCTTGGCCATCGCCACGAGGGAACCCTGTTGTAAACGTATCAATGTCGTGGAAGGAGTGGCATAAGATGCTAAGGGGCTGCACCAGTAAGTCAGTCACACAGACAGCCATGTCAAAAAAAAGCAGAAATCAAAAATGAAAATTGGAAGAAAACCCAATAATCACAAAATTATCTAGTGATTAACAACAGAGTTAATGAAGCAATGATAGTTAAGTGATCATGAGTAAAGGGATTCCGTGATGCTTGCCTTTTGAGGATCAACGTTCTTGATTCTGCAATGAAAGAAAGAAAGCATCTTTTCTTTACCAGTAAATTAATATTTTCAAATGAGTAGGAACAACGTAGACAAGGAAAGAAGAGGATCTTACCTACGAAGGCGTTCAATGGCTGAGTGGTTTCTGAGATCACAAACTATTGCATACCTACAACAATATTGCAATTACAATTCAAATTCAAATGAGCAAGAAAGATTGTTTTGTTGGGCTGTGACTTACACAGTGTCAGTAGGAATAACACCAACACCGCCCTGTTTCAAAAGATGAACAACTGGTTCCAATTTCCAGCTGTCCGCTCCTGATAGTGATGGATCAACTTCAATGTAAAGCAGCTCATCCTCCTGATATTATCAGTCAATCAATTTCATAAGCTTCGGATGCTCAAACGCCCAATTTTTGCTTAATTTACATTTTAAACAGTGAGAGAGAGAGAGAGAGAGAGAGAGAGAGAGAGGACCTTGGTGAAGCGAGGAGTGGCGTATTTGAGACGCTTGGGGCTCCGCTTGACAGCGAGAGCTAACACTTGGAAACGCCGGCGTTTTGGAGCGTCACAGCATACACGGCGGCTTGCATTTGAAATTGAATGAAGGCCAAGAGTTCCAGGCGCTGCTGCCAAAGACCGCGAAAAGCTGGAAGACGAAGCTAAGTCGCCACTGTAAACTTTCGTCTGGATATTACAGTAAGCCATTATCTCAAAGATTTGGAGGTACAAAAGTACAAAAATTTGGAGATGCAAAATTACAAAGAGCCTAAATTAACATTGTTTTTCGGAGTTCCTACCACCAATCTTAACAGACATCAGCAGCCATACAGAAAGTTCTGGGTTCTTCGGGCGAAACGGCGCCGTATATAGGAGATGCAGCACGTGGACATTCGGAATCGGGACGCCTCATTGCCTCATAGGCTCCTTGGCCCATAGTTTCGTGGGCCGAATTCTGGGGCGTTTTAGTTTAGGATCGTTATCCACTGCAATTTAATATAAAGCCCATAAACGGGAAGCAAAATTCTATAGTGAGGGTGTTGATTTTCATATACGGATCATATATGTTGATTTTCATATTAGCCAGACAATTATTTCATTAAACTTAAGTGAAATTACTATTTAGATAAATCGTGTGGCTAAGATGAAGATTTACATCTATGATCCTTATATGACACCATCCCCATAAAACGACTCAAAATGGGGAAAAGAATGCAACCGACGCACTAAAATACCCAAAATTGAGGTTGAAATTATAAAAATACCCAACACCCAAAATACTTTATAAACATACCCTAAAACCCATCATTACACACACTCAAACCCCATTTATAAACACACCCAAAAAATATACAATTGTTGATTGTGGGGTTGATTTTGGGTATGTTTCTATGTTTAAATAGTAATTGGGTATTTTTATAAATACATGTCTAGAATTGGGTATTTTTATAAATATCTATATGAGGGATCGAAAGAAAGCATGCATCAGAACAAGTAATTGCATGCTGGAGAAAGGCATAACCAGATTTACCCCCATCTCTATCGTGATGGGCATTCGAAACTAAGGAATTGAATCTGCAAAGACAAACCAACATCCACAAAACCAGCTGCTCAACCGTCATCAATATTTGACCATGAGAAATATGCAAAATTGTTATCTATCATCAGTCACATTGGCGAAGCCTCACTATATTCACTAGGGCAAAGCTAACTATTTAATCTTATGGATGGTCTGCCACATATGATATGAGTCCATTTCAAATGTACATCTCCACCTGCTGATGAATGATTCATCTCCAAACCACCTTCCAGAGTGCCAAAAACTATGTCTAACTAAAGCGCGGAGGTGGGGGAGGAGGAGGAGGAGGATGGGATTTTGCAAATCCTAACCAAGCAACAATTCCGACAGCAAGGATTATCCAACCAAATATGTCATACTTGAGATCGCTGCTGTTGCTTTTCTTTGTAGCCTGTAGAGGGAGGAGGGACAAGGGGATAAAGCAATAATTCATCAACAGATCAAGAAAACAACCATAATGAAAGCACAAGGAGTGCAAATGTGATGCACTGAGGTTAACAATCAATGAACTATTGAATGACATCCCCATGAGACGGAAAAATCACCTTTGCACCTGATGAAGTAGAAGGTCCAGCAGCAGCAGCGCCCTCCATCACCTGTTGACCAAAACCATGCTTTTGGAATTCCAAGTGCAATTGCGGGGCCTATAAACACAGTCATTAATAACTTTGAAACAAGTCTCACATTCTTGGGCTGTTAAATCCAGATACAAGTGTAAGAAAAATACAGTTCCAGAGATACTATAAAGTATAATTGACTTCTCAAGAAAACAGCTGACACCACACTAGACTTGGAGACAACCACTAAAAATCAAGGTTCTAATTGCCAGTCCCCCATGCTACCGCAACTAAGGATGCCAATACATGATTTCAACAACAACAAAAAAGCGTTTTCACCAGATCAAGTTAGAGAGCACCTTAGCAGCCACTTCCAAAGACTTTCGATAGATTTCATTTCCCGGATCCTGCAAAAAATAAAAGAAAATACTCATCATACATCCAAGTTGGAAAAACAATGACATACTTCGACAACAAGCATACAGTTTCTTTGAGATTTGGCAGGTGAAGTACCTCGTCAAGGGCTTGCTGAAAGTACTGCGACGCCTTATCAAAACCATGATTTGCCTCATTCTGGTCCGGATTAAAAAATGCACGAGTAGTATGAGCATTTCCCAGGCACCAAAGAGCATCATGTTTCTTAGGATTAATCGACAATGCCTCCTCCAGCTTTGAAATTGCATCTGTGCAACCAATCACAAACCCATATTTACAAATTTAAAACTTACAAACTACTCAATTAAACAATACCAAATATGAAGGCTAAAGAGAAGAGATTACAGTCTCGCATTCAAAAGATAGACGAATATTTGGGGGAAAGTTTGCACCTTGAATCATCTTGTTTGACTCTACGACATTCTGAAACTGAGACAACTCTAGTAGAGCTCCAGCCCATCTCGTCAAGTTCTGCAATTACAAAATAGAAAAGTAAAATATAAGTTGTTTAAAGGAAAAAGGTGAAGAAGGGAAAGAAGTTAGAGCTCGAAAGCTAGCAATCTCCAGGTTCAGAAAGGAGAATGAGAAGGATGAAGAGGGAGGAGATACGAACACCGGCATCGAGAGGGTTCTTAGTGTAGGTGGCTTCGGAGGTCTTACGGGCGTGTTCGAAGAAGAGGATCCGATCGAAGTCGTTTTGCTGCATATCCATGGAAATGGAGGGTTTTTCTTTGTGCTCTGTGCGGACAGTAAGGTTTAGAGAGATTCCAGAGCGAGGCGACTCCTCTTCGAATCCACAGAGAAGAGGACTGGACTAGCTGTCAAGGTTTAAGCGGTTTTCTATTTGGGCTGGAATAATGGATTTCTTCTTTTTCTGTCCCTCTTTTTCTTTTTCTTTTCTTCCTTTTGAAGCTAAACGTTCAGACACAATCATAAATTAACTATTTATCACAATATGCAGTGTGCTTTTTTTGTTACTCTCACATCTTAGACATTACCTCATGCTACTAATTCACATATATTAATACAGTAAATTTTTAATATAAATGTTTTTATATTTCATAAATGGAAGAAGTCATGAATCGGAAAACTTAAATAGATGAATCAAAAAATTAGAATTGAATCAACTGCGCATCTAATCGATCAAATTCTTGATTTTGAATGTATTTAATTATGATTTTTGACGTGTAACTCACATAACTTTTTATTTCATGAATTTAAATAATTCTAATGCACATGTGTAAATTTGAATCATTCCAATATACATCATAATAAACATGCTTAAACTAATCATTCCAATACATATTCGTAGTAATCATGCTATATAATTGATAGTAGTTAGATGTTAGTATTGTTTGGTGATACGTGTTTAGTATTCATCACGTTAGCGCTCATTAACTTGAATCCACAGCACAACAGCTGTGCATGGTTGTGCATATCCACAAATAAGGAGATGCGGGTATAATGACAAATTGACACTTCACACGGGGAAATTGAGGCCAACGCTAAAGTTCATCATGTCTGATAACATTAGCCCAAGCCCATCACTTGCTTACAAATTAGGGAAATAGCGGTATATACCCCCCATTTTATAATCTCAATTAAAAATACCTCATCCCTCTCAATTTTTTTACAACTAACACCTATAAATATAAAAATATTGTACACTTATTGCTGAATTTTCACAAGTTCAGAAAGTTTGTTCTCTCTTAGGTCACTCAGCTCTCTCTCTCTCTCTCTGACACAGCTCTCTTTGGTTTCTGTCTAACGCAGCTCTATGTGTTTCTCTTGGCTCTCTCTCTCTCTTGGCTCTCTCTCTCTCTCAGCGCAACTCTGTGTCTCTCTCTTTGCTCTCTTTCTCATAGCGCAGCTCTTTCTCTCTTTCTTTCTCCCCTATTCGGTCTCTTGCTCTCTGATTGGAATCGGAACCCCTCCCTTTAGTTATGTACTTCTGAATAGCTGCTTGCAACCTTGAAGCTTTAGTGGATTGCCGACCTCGAAAAGGTAGTGTTGATGGTTATTTTCTTAAAATTAGTGGGATTATGTGAAATGGGTTATATTTTGATTATTTGGGTTTGGCTTTAATTGCTTTGGGTTAGGTTTTGTTGAATATTCATGCTCAGTCATCTGGGTTTGTACCAATTGCACTTAGATTGGTTTGGATATGTGAATCTTGAAACTTGGGATTTTCCATTTGATGTAGGAGATCTGTATAGTGTGATTCTGATGTGTTATTGGTATACTGCCGTTGTGTTCCTCTTATTTTACCGTCGTATTGCGTTATATTGCTGTTATATTGCCATTGTATTGTATGGTTATTGTGGTTATTTGTTCTATTTCTAAGTTGATTCAATTCTCTTATGAAAATTTATTTGAAGTCTTATACATAGTTTTTGCTCTAATTTTGAATTTTGAATTTTTCGTTAAAGTTTATTTATTTATTCATTTAAAATTTTGGAATTGATGAGATATCTGGTTGGGTTTGAGATTACCCTAATTTATTGTTCTTTATTGTGATTGTGATTTTAGCTAAGGATTGGGTGATGTGTTTTTGTTTTGGGTCATTTGATATGGTTTTTGAGATTGGTTTCATATCTATGATTTTGGTTAGTGTTAAAGTAAATAAATGGGTATTTCATTCCTTGTGACACCATGTATCAACTTATTCTCTTATATGGTCATAATGATTTGTTTGGTCAAGATTGGTTTGATAAGTGCATGAGCTGCTAACAAAAACAAACAAACCAATCACAAGTTGAAATGCCTCACAAGGAACATGGAAAATGTGTTATTGATCTTCAACTTCATAAATATATTGTGGAGTATATTATTGTTTGGTTCGATTGGCTTTTTCCCAAAGGAAAGGAAATTTTTTTTTTTAAAATTTAATATGACATGTTAGCTCATAGGTTGTCTCCCATCTGTGGTATTTCAACCGCTTCATGAACAGAACAATAGTTTGGGGCTCACCTTTTAGCCTTGGATAAGCTGAAAGTTCACCTATATCCTTCTTGGTATGGACTGTCATCCAATGTTGCAAACTGTGATAACTAAGTGATATGTCTCTGGTAGTTTTGTTAAGAGGGACTCGGTAGATTTTGTATTACTGGGAACTGTTGCAAATGTATGATAAATGAAATTTGTCAATGATTAAGGTAAAATTCGATATATGGAGTCCTATTTGACAATTTAATCTAGAAGGTGTGAGTGTTTTTCAATAAAAAAAAAATTAAGACTTTTACTGTTATACATTAGAAGAAGAACTCAAGGTTAAGGCAGGGAGTTAGCTTAGGAACTATTCCTCAATGATGACTTGGTTAATTGCAAATCGTGGAGTCAGCAATGACCTGTTAAATGCAATTGGATTCCTACCATTCTAGTGCACATACCTTTTCCATCTGAAGTGTCTTATGTGAAATGAAATTGCTTTTAAAGACCTAATTGAAAGGGTTTCTTTATATTCATTCACAGCGGATAAGTAATATCATTGTAAAATTCTTAACTTCAAACCTTTTAGCTAACAGTCTATTGAGTGCCTTTGTGTATTTCCTGCATGACTTGTTCATGGAGTTGACTAATGTGACTAATGCAATTTCAGGTTGGTGACTACCCCTAACGAGATCCATTCGAGGAGGATGAAATCTAAGCAGGTCTTAGGGAGAGTACTTATGTATTTCATGTTTCTACATAACCTTTTTGGGGCAATCGCCCTGAAGTTTCCTTATATTGTTCAAGTTGTTATATTATTGGGAGGGAGGGTCCATGAATGAAACTGAGAAACCTGTTGAGGTTTGAATAAGAACTCTTTTATCTAGTATTTACATCATTCTTGAACATTGTAATGGAGCCAATCTGCTTGTATGCATATCTAATGCTTTCTGCGAGGTTCCCATTGATGTCATGCCTCTTTTTTCTTTTTTACTTTGCTTTTTTTCTTTTGGCTTGTCATATATGTGTGCCAGATAGCTGCATTTGGCACTATGAACTGACTCGGTGGCAGTTACAATTTAACATAGGTCTTAATTCTAGAACTGCCATTCATAAACTCTATCTCTGGACTTAACCCAGTTTTTTGCAGGTCGGTCTCAACCAAGTGTTGATTGCAATATTCTAAAGAAGATGACCATACACTGTTATTTTATGTAGGCATACGTATGAGATGGCTTAGCTTTAATTGGTTTGGTTGTTCCAAGTTTTATGTACACAATCTCACAGTCACTTGCCGAGTTGTTTTTCATTTCATGTATTTCTCCATGGTTTTTTTCCCCCAATATTCTGATTATGGAGATGAAGTAAATATTACTGTGGAGCTTATAGCATGTTTAGTTTATTTTGTGGGCTTAATTGTGTGAGAGATGCCCTTATAATGTCAAACAAACAGTATTGACATCAATCTTTTGAAATAATTGAAATCACACCGTTTATTATTATTATTATTTTTATTTCTTCCTCCGAGAACAAGCAAAGTGGTTACAAATATGAAAGATTCCGAATAAGTTTTCTTCTTTCAAATTCCGCATGGACCTAGAGTTCTACGGTACCATCCAATGATACTTCACACTGGTGTTGGAAGGACATGTAAAAGGGTTATTGTGCGTTCCATTATACAAGCTTGAATGGATTTTCTTTTGTGTTGTATTTGGCCCTTCTCTTTTCAAGCATGCCAAAAATCATCTTGGTTTTGTAATATGTGGTTTGTGCCCAATTAATTTACCGTGGATATTGCATTTTTGTACCCAATATTTGATAGCTGCCTTCTTTTGAACAATGATTCATTGAGGGAGAGAATTACTTTCCTTTTGAATATGAATCGATGTGCAACTTCAACTATCATTTGAAAGGTCAACATCAATTCATGGTAATATAAGGATGGATAACAATTGTCGTGTCCGTGATATTTGAATTCAGGATTACTTTGAACGAAGTGGAGACTGTTATTAGACCAAATGCCATGACATACGATATAATAGCAATATTAGGCCAATATACTTACACTATATAGGCAATATTAGAGCAATATAAGGATAATACGATAGTAATAGTATTACAATATACATCCAATAGGGTGGCAATATGAATACACTATCTATACAATACAAAGGCAATATTAAGCAATATACATACAATATAACATCAATATTAAGTGAATCTACATACAATAGACACACATCCATTACAGACTACATTTTACACATGCAAAACAAATCGCCACCGAACCTTAACAATACTATCCCGCGAAGGGAAAACGAAGGCAACAAAAGATCCATGTACTCGGGTGAGATGAACTGAAGCAGCACTCACCCTTACTCAGGTCCATCAAAAGATCCATGTATTTGTCCTTTCACTTGGGAAACTGTCTTCGGATCAGCCTTCCTCAGTAACAAGCCATGGACAATTGGCGAAGTCCACTTCAGCTCCTCAATCAGGAGGAGATGACCAAAACAGCTCTCTTCAAACCTTCGTAGCTATTGCTGACTGAATTTCTCCTTCATAGTACTGATTCCAGTCTTTGTATTGGATAGGGACAATGCTTTTCCTTGGAACTTTTCTTCCTCTGCAATCATCAACTTAATTGGAGAAACCATATTTCCTTACACGCCAATATTATAAAAATAATTTCAGTCCGTTGCAATCTAGACAATAACAAGCAATAAACAATTAGCACTTATCAACAGCCTATTATAGGATATTAAGTGAAAAATAAACAAAAAATACAGAGCATAAACAAAACCCCGGCTATTTACAACTGACCTACTAATTCAACGGCTCAAAGCCATTTAGAAAATTGTCATATCCAAATAAATAGTGTTGGTTATAACTCTTTTATCGGTTACAACCTTCAGGAAGCCAGTTGAGGTTAGCTATAACTATAATAAGATGGTGCAATGTAATTGAACAAATCAGAATATCTAATTTCTTAGCACCTCTTATCTCTATAACCACTTTGTCAAAGTTGTGCTCACAATGGGGTCTTCTTGGACACAAATACTAATAACTAGCTACTAGCAATACCAATATCCTATGATCAAAGAGTCGTTGTTCATAATGTATGCATGTTGTTTTTTTGTTATAAATCAATTGTTCAAAAATATTCATTAAATTCATAATTAAGCTCACATATTTTTTTAAAAAACAAAACAAAACAAACTCAGCACTTATCAATAGCCTATTATTATATCATTGTATTCAAAGAGCCTATTATCCTACTATTGTATTCAAACGAGCATTTTTTACACCAAAAAGCACCTTTTGCTATGCAAAATTGTGTATTTAAGGAGCCTATTGCTCTGCATTTTAAGTTTTTTTGCCACTTTTCAGCATAGCTCATGCACTTATCAAGCCAGCTTGACAAAACAAATACATTATAGAACCATATCATCAGAAAGAGAAAATAAGCATGATACAATGGTGTACCTCCACAAAAACCACAGGAATGAAATACCCATTTATTTACTTGAACTACTCTATTATGTTGAATCCAAAGACTTGTAATTGAAATCTGCTTTTATTTCTTAGATATTTAATACATTAACCACACACAAAAAAATCACGTAAACATTATCTTTTACATCACTCTATGCAGGTTTCTTTTATTTGAACAAAACAATTTCTTCACATGCACTTTCTGTCCTCAACGTCTATCACTAGATGCACTCACAACAATAAATGATATTAACCTTGCTATGATTATTCTAAGGAAATGAGAAATTGTTAGGAACAACAGAACCAAGAATATACCATTTTTATGATTGGCACATGAGATGCCAAAAACAAAACATAGCACGAGTCAGGAGCTCACTTACATGCCATCATGCTTTCCCAATGGTTCAAAAAACACATATTGCAAATGAGATAGCTCCGAATGGAATTACACCCTGAGAGAAATCATTATTAAAGACAGACAAACCTTCATACACAACATGGCCCAACCCACCCCCATATAAATCTAAGAAATTTTGTAGGGCATGGGAAAGAAATCACAGGCATATGATTCTCAGTAGCCTTAAGCCTCCTGCTTGCATCTTGGAAAGAAAAAATTAATTGGGAATAGCTCTAAAGGAATCCCTATTTGACCTCTTTCCCTTCCCCCAATCTCATGGTGTAAAATTAACTGGAAACAAAGGGAATGCAAACCTAAAGCATAACGCTCCATCAATGCTTTACTAATTTTAGCATCTAATCGCAGTGTAATCTATAGGTTATTTTCTTTCCTTGTTGTGAAAAACAATGGGCACAGATGCTTTACATGAGTCCACAATAATTAATAAATGCGAAGACCTCTGATCAATATTTTCAACCAGGATAAAGTCAGCAACCAGAAGAAAAAAGATTCTTAGAAACAAACCATCAGACTTTAAGTTTCTGAATATGTCACTAAACGACCACGTGGATTCCCAGGTAAGTTTAAGTTTCGTCTGCAAGTAGAAAAATTAATTAGAGCAGTGATCATATATACCCAAAAATACTACATAAGAGACTATCCTGAGGGCCTCAGTAGAAGGTAAAGAACAGAGTGAGATTAAATGATGGCAGGGGCTTATCTTTCACTACGACAAGATCTTATTACTTACAGGTAACTTTGATACAATGAACATAATCTTTTCATTTTTCACAATATAAAAATATTATGAAAGTTGAAGAGTCAATAACACATTTAAATCCATGCACTGAGAGGTACAAACCTGCTGAGGCATTTCAACTTGTGTATTTAAGGAGCCTATTGCTCTGCATTTTAAGTTTTTTTTGCCACTTTTCAGCACATCTCATGCACTTATCAAACCAGCTTGACCAAACAAATACATTATAGAACCATATCATCAGAAAGAGAAAATAAGTATGATACAATGGTGTACCTCCACAAAAACCACAGGAATGAAATACCCATTTATTTACTTTAACACTAACCAAAATCATAGATATGAAACCAATCTCAAAACCATATCAAATGACCCAAAACAAAAACACATCACCCAATCCTTAGCTAAAATCACAATCACAATAAAGAACAATAAATTAGGGTAATCTCAAGCCCAGACCAGATATCTCATCAATTCCAAAATTTTAAATGAATAAATAAATAAACTTTAACGAAAAATTCAAAATTCGAAAAATTAGAGCAAAAACTATGTATAAGACTTCAAATAAATTTTCATAAGAGAATTGAATCAACTTAGAAATAGAACAAATAACCACAATAACCATATAATACAATGGCAATATAACAGCAATATAACAGCAATACGACGGTAAAATAAGAGGAACACAAAGGCAGTATACCAATAACACATCAGAATCACACTATACAGATCTACTACATCAAATGGAAAATCCCAAGTTTCAAGATTCACATATCCAGACCAATCTAAGTGCAATTGGTACAAACCCAGATGACTGAGCATGAATATTCAACAAAACCTAACCCAAAGCAATTAAAGCCAAACCCAAACAATCAAAATATAACCCATTTCACATAATCCCACTAATTTTAAGAAAATAACCATCAACACTACCTTTTCGTGGTCGGCAATCCACTAAAGCTTCAAGGTTGCAAGCAGCTATTCAGAAGTACATACCTAAAGGGAGGGTTCGAATTCCAATCAGAGAGCAAGAGACCGAATATAGGGAGAAAGAGAGAGAGAAAGAGCTGCGCTATGAGAAAGAGAGCAAAGAGAGAGACACAGAGTTGCGCTGAGAGAGAGAGAGAGCCAAGAGAGACACAGAGAGCTGCGTTAGACAGAAACCAAAGAGAGCTGTGCCAGAGAGAGAGAGAGAGCTGAGTGACCTAAGAGAGAACAAACTTTCTAAACTTGTGAAAATTCAGCAATAAGTGTACAATATTTTTATATTTATAGGTGTTAGTTGTAAAAAAATTGGGAGGGGTGGGTATTTTTAATTGAGATTATAAAATGGGGGGTATATACCGCTATTTCGCTACAAATTAAGCCTAAAGCCCTCAAAGGAAGGAAGCATAATTCACATCAGGCCCAATTACAAAGAGTAACAAAACCCACGTAACAGAAACAAGCCCAAAAGAGCAATATGTTATGAGTTGTCGCATTATTCACATAGGCCCCGTTTGGTTCACATAACGGATTTGAGGGGAAATCACTACCCATGTCATTTCCCAAGGGATTGAAAATAGAATATTATTTTCCCACGGTTGGTAATGTTGAGAAAGTAAGGAGATATCACTTTATTTCCTAATCATTTTTGTTTTGAGTATGAATGAAAAACAAAGTTTGTATAATATTTCAATTATACCCATATTAAATTAAATAAAAAAAGAATGCACTTAATAATATATTGTAATTCTAAATTGTTAATAGAGACAAAATTGTCATAAAAATTGTGTATTTAATGTTGACTCATTTTCCCAAACTTTTTCATGAGGAGGGAAAACAAAACCCAAGTTAAGAGGATGACTTTATTTTCCCCTTACTTTTCTATGAGTCAAACAACGATTTCTCATACCTGAATTTACTAAACATGATAAATAAATTGATTTCTCATTCTCAAGTCTATTTTTTCATAAACCAAACGGACCAAATAGTTATTCAACTTCCACTGTACACATATGATAGATTTTTTCATAATCCAAACGGACCAAATAGTTATTCAACTTCCACTGTACACATATAGAGAGAGAGAGAGAGAGATATTTTGGTGATATTTTTTTCACAAGAAAAGTACGGAAGGCACATGAAATAAAAGTGTCCCCGTTTTGATGTTGATTCAACAACCCATACGTCACATGCCAACCAATCCCAATCCCATTCCCGTTCCCACCAACTTCATTTTAAAAAAACACTTAAACAAGTTGTGGTCTGCAGCTCAACAGACATTTAATAGGAGACTCTTCTTCCTAATTACATTAACCAATCATTATTATTATAATTTCATTAATTATATCTATTGGTATTTGGTAGAAAGAAAAGTATTATCTGGATTATTATTATTACAAGTCGACAGTCGTCGACACTACTTGTAGTTTATACGCGACCAGGTCAGCGAATTTTATTTCATGGTTATTTTCCAAATGAATTGGGAAAAACGACAGAGCTCGTATGCGGAGGAAGCACGTAGTGATAGTATTGCTACTCTGAGACTTTCCTCTCCCCGCCAGTCCTGCCGACAGACAGACAGAGCCACATCACAACATTCCAAAAACTACTGGAATCTAATTTCGAACTCATCTGAACAGAAAAATACGAAATGAATTAAATTCGAAGTAGTTCATCTGAATTGGATGTGCACGTCGAATGCACATACCACGTCCTTCTTTTGTCATTTTGTTCCTCATTGGATTCATCCCCAAAGTGTTTCACTTAATTTCGAGGTTAATTGTTGTGTCTAATTGTTTCTTATTTGACCAACACTTTAATTAGAGACTTCATTTAAACAAGGCAAATGTTGTTGATCTGCAATTGAAAAGCTCCCGAAAACCTTAGTCCCTTCTCTTTTAAAAAAACACTTTAGAGTCGTTTTCACTTTGAGGGGAGGAAACCATTGTTTTTCCTCTCTTCCTCCTATCTTCTCCCCGTTTTCAGAATCATAAGGCTTCCCCTATCTATTTTCGTTTTGTTATGATTTTCCTCCATTTATCACATGTGAATGCGTCTCGACGTTGAATCTCCACCTGCGTTTTTGGTATCGAATCTCTACCACCATTTTGCAAACTTTTTCAATCATGTGTGATCGTTAGTGAATGAGCCCCAAACTATCTTAATTTTAATGTTAGATCTCTTCGTTATGCCCATTTTACTAGTTTGTATTGGTCCTTTTGTGACTAGTGATTTTTTGGGTTAAATTATAAATGCAATCCCACAATTTCTTCAAACAAAATAAAAAAGGCAAATGTTGGCATTTAACAAGGGTGCTCACATTGATTAAGGTAGTGAGTCCACTAACTTATACCTGACTTCAAGTCCTCCACTCCATATATTATATTAATTTAAAGTTTTTTAGATTATCGTTTGTGGGTTTTTGTTGTTTAAATGTAGTAAATATTTGGTATGAATTTAGATGAACATTTCTCTAGCATTAAAGTCTTATCACTTGAACCTAACACAAGTTATTTACTCCATAGAAAAGTTTGTAGATAATTTGAGTAATTTGGAATGGTCTTTTACAATTAGAAAGACGTAACTTGAAGTATGATTGTGGTGAGTGAAATTGTTCAAGCATTTAATGGTCAATACATTCTAGATAACTACTTTATCAAGTAAACCCGTTAATTAAATCGTGACTACTTTGTGACCACAAAAAAAGAGATTCAAAATGAAAACCCGGAGTGGCAACGGATGTGATTCACCGAATCTGCAAGGGCATTTCCGGTAAACTTTACCATATATATAACAATAAAGATCCAGCTGCTTATCTCCTCTGTCGTGTCTTCCGGGTTCACAGGGCAAAGCAGATAAAAGGTAAGGCGAGCTTCTGATCCCCAAATCTAGGGTTCTCTAAAGCTTCAAAAATTCACTCTTACCACACAAAATCAAGGCCTTAAGCCCTTCACTTTTCTACTTTAAGCTAGTAATTGAAGCTTTTGTGTGCTTCTTCTCTCTTTTAATTGGTAATTACTTGTCACATTTTGCGAATTGCATCTTCTCCTCCTCATTTCCTGTTGCTCTACCCTTCTTATTGTTTTAATCTCAAATGCGTGTTTTTGGATCTTTGAATTTGTTACATATACGTTGATGTGTAGGAAACCTTTTGGATTTATGTATTTTTGCAGCTGATTAGTTCATTTTCAGCTTCGGATTTGGAGTAATGTTGGTAGTTGGAACTTGCGTTGTTCCAATTTTTTTTATTTTCTGTCATTTGGTTGACTTTTTAGTCGGTGTAATTTTTTTCTTTTACTTGGTTGGTTGGTTGGAAAATGGAGTAAATGCAGAAAGAAAAATATGAAACTCAAATATTTAGCTTCTTCAGGTGTCTGGGTCAGTTGTAAATCATGCTGTACATTGACATGAATATCTCAAAATCATATTTTTAGATTTTAAAAAAGAATATTTGTACTTTTCTATTGATTAATAGTTATATTGCACTTATAAAATGGTAAAACAGCATGTTTATTTACTTGCGAATGTTAGTGTTACCTTATCTGCCAATTTATCTCGTAAACCTTATTTTCATCCACTTCTTTTTTCTTGTGTGCATGTATATGATGGTAACATGACTCTTTCTTTTATGAACATACTCATGATTCCCTTATCCTCTTCCGTGCAACTCAGCATGGAACCAATAGAGTTCATCTTTTCAGTATATGCTACTTATGTGAGCCAATTATGAATGTTGTCCACTTATCCTTTCTTAATTTATAGAATCTTCCTTTAATGCTGTTTAATCAAAGTTCCTATCTGCATTTGTTCCATTATCACAGCCTTTGTGCTTTTCTAAAATTAGATAAGCATGCTTTGCATTATTATACATATTTACTATATGCTTTAACTTTTTTGGGTTTAACTGATTTTTCTGTTCTCAAAACCATTTTTTATTCTTTGAGCTGTTAAGTTAATTTCCCTTTCTCCTTCTCGTAAAAAAATTGTTCTTTTTCTGGTTTCTGAAAAACTGTTTTGTAGGATCTGTCAATCTGAGTATATTTTGCAAGATGGACAGCATGAACAGCTTTTGGCAATTGGGTGATGAGCTTCGAGGACAGTCGAAAGTCGCAGAAGATCAAAAATGGTTTATGGCCGCTTCAAAGTTGGCTGAGCAGACAAGGGTAAAGGGCGAGCGTATGAATAACCTTGATCTTTCAAAGGGCCCAGCTGAGACAAGGGCAAGGGATAAATTTGGGTTCCAGGAAGATAACAAATTTGAAAGCCTTAACTTTAACATGCTGAGCTTGGACTCTAAAGTAAATGAAAATGTGAGCAAAAGTTCCTTTAGGAATGGTATTTATAACATGAATGCAGTTTACCAGAAAAACAATGCGAGTGTTGTGGGAAACATGACTGGTAACAAGTACAGCAACAAAGAAATCAACAACAGCAATATCAACAACGAATCTGCAAATACAGTTGAAAAAAGGTTCAAGACCTTGCCAGCAACCGAGACACTCCCGAGAAATGAGGTGCTTGGAGGTTACATCTTTGTGTGTAACAATGACACAATGCAGGAAGATTTAAAGCGACAATTATTTGGTAAATTTCATTTATTCTTATCTTCCATAAGAATCTGTTTTAGATTTGTTATTTTTTTAGTTTTTTAAAAAACTGTTTTTTTAAGATCGTGGTTATAACTTAAGGTATAGGTTAAAATGACTGATTCTTAGCTTGCATTCTCTGCATTTGCAGTCTTTACAGAGATAATAGTTCATGTAAAGGGATCCTTAAGTTTATGCCAGTGTTGAGGAATACCTAAAGGGGTTTGAATGCATAAAAGTTATAACTAGGAATAAAATACATTGGATGAAATGGTTTATGATGTTTGTACATATCCCTCTACCCATGCACCTTAATTAATGGAGTTACCAATAAATGCAGATTATGCGTATAAATTATATAGTTTATTTTCCTTCTTTGACACATTGAGAAATTTGTGTATGTGTTAATCTTTATATCTATATGCTAGGTTTACCTCCAAGGTATAGGGATTCTGTTCGGGCAATAACACCAGGCTTGCCTTTGTTTCTCTACAACTATACAACACACCAACTGCATGGCATTTTCGAGGTTTGTTCTCAAACTGCCTATATATTGTATTCATTCATGTGTTTTGGCTGCAATAATCTTGGTGGTATAGAATGTATGCTGACTTGGACTATCATCTTAGCTTATTATTTGATCCTTTTTCAATTGCTTTTGTGCAGGCAGCAAGCTTTGGTGGTTCAAACATTGATCCAACTGCTTGGGAAGACAAGAAATGTAAAGGCGAGTCGAGATTTCCTGCTCAGGTAGAATTTGTAATGATAAAGAAAGCTTTGTTCTTTTGGTTTTTGGCATTTCTTTTCTTTTCGTCTTTGTGTTTGAGAGCCATTTATCCAATTTATTGATGGAGACTCTCCTTCCGTTATAAATAATTATTAGGTAAGGATCCGCGTTAGGAAACTCTGCAAGGCTTTGGAAGAAGATTCCTTCAGGCCAGTCTTGCACCACTATGATGGTCCCAAGTTTCGTCTTGAGCTGTCAATTCCTGAGGTATGGCACCTAAGTCACTGGTTGCATTGTTTTCTTCTTTCAGTTAAATTTTACTGGCTTCATATGGAACCTATTTGATGATTTTTCAGACCCTGGATCTATTGGACCTATGCGAACAAGCAGGCTCTGCAGCATAAGCTAAATGTTGGCAGCAAGATGCCGATGTAGTAGGTTTTTTGTGGTGCATGTCAGCTGTGTGCTTTCAACAGCTTTTCCATGGAGCGCAAGCTTGGGGGTTAAGTCTGGTATTTACTTTATCTTGTGGAGTTATATAGTGCTTAGCGTGAGTGAGCCTGCTGAATAAGTGAGTGTGTCACTTGTGAAGATACTTGTTTAAGTTGTACAACATTTGAGAGCTCGGGTTTTATGATGATGAAAAATGAAGTCGCAAGATGTAAAAGAGAAATGACTGCTCTGTAATGTAATGTAGGAGTGGTAAAACCTCTGAAGGTCAAGTCCTTGATGCGATGTGTCTCTAATCTATTGGGTTGTTCCTTGTGTTGGTTTGGTCAATTTGCAGAGCTTCTACCATCTTCTTCTTTACTCATATATTAAAAAGCTCAAATCCGGCTTGCGTTTGTGATTTCTATCAATTCTAGGGCAACAACATAGATATTGGTAAACTTGTAAAGGGCTTTTGCGGGAAAATCGAAAAAATGGTGCATAATTATGATAAGCCAAGGGATCCTATGTAAACAAGAGAAAAAGCATCCGATGCAAAAGCACCAAAAAACAAATTTTGCTTTTGGGATGACAATTTGCCCCCGAATTGAACTTGAGAAGAGAAATAATAAAACTAGTTAGTGATATTTATAGAATTCAAATAGGGTCTATATATAGTATAGATCAACAGGTACGTATCTTCAAGCAAGCCAAAGCTTCTATATATAGTATCTCTATCAAAAAAGAGAGCCCGAGTTTCAAAATAGCCAGAACTCCTTGTCTAGCCTGTACTGAATAAAGGCTATACTGAATAAGGGTTGAACGAACCTTAAAACCCAAATTCCCCCAAGTACCCAGAGGCCTATTTATACGTGGATACGTTGTTCTGTTTGAATTGGAACATGCTGTCGTACAACATGCGCACTTGATCATCAACATAAGATTGAGATTGAGATTGAGTAGCAAACTGTTGATATTCAAATGAAAAAGAAGCTGCCGAGACTGGACAATCCGTATAACTTGGTTGCAAGGATAGAGAAAGCGGTTCATCATATGCAACATTAATCGGAGGCACGTCGAGAGGGTGTTCAAAGCTTTGTTGTTGTTGTTGTTGTTGAACTTGAGATGTAGTAGCAGCAGTAGCAGCACTGGACAATATCGGGTCGTACATATATGGTGGTTGCATGGGATTATTATAGAATGTCGGCTTCTCCTCCATATTTCCATATTGCAGAGGAACTGCATCAATTCCAAACAGGTCATAATCCCAGATAGATGTCGTGCCCTTATAATCCGAAACATTTGATGGAGCGTACTGAATGTTGTTATTGGCCCATGAAGTGCTTGCAGTTGCAGATTGATCCCAGCCACTTTCGCTCATCCCCATTGAACCATAATTAGTAGGGTTCTGATCATCAACCATTGAAAGAAATGGAGGGTCTAGGTTGCTTTGAACCAAGGCCTGCACATTATGTCAAAGAAAAAGGAGCATGTTAATTATTAGCACCAAAATAAGAATACGTAGTGAGAATGTATGTTCAAGAAAAAGAGTTAGAGAGAGTTGATAATTAAAGGGCACTCACTCACCATTTGGGGTATATAATCTTGTATTGCAGGTTTCTTTGAATCGATCATCATCATGTTGTGTATCTTGTGGGCAGCTTGAATTTTGGCCTCTAAATTGTTTAAAAGCTCATGCATTTGGTCCAATGAATACTCATTAAGACGATCGTCCCATGTAGGATACTTCTCTTCATAACTCTTGTTGCGCAGTTTCACAATCTCTTTCTTAACTTGCATTGTCTGGGTGGCATAAAAGTCAGCCAAGTTCTGAACTTTCTTGATCTTTGATGAATTGGACTTGTACTTATCAATAATTTCCTTCACCTCTTCAAATTTCGCAGGGAAGGTTTGGGGAGGGGCCAGTTTGCCCTCGGATTTCTTCTCATAAACGATTGTACACACCTTCACATCACAAAGGGTGGTTAACTCAAAAGCCTTCTTAAACAATCCATTCTTTCTCTTTCGAAAAGTAACCTTGCGAGCTTTGTCGTCCCGAATCAGCTCCAAAGCTAGCTTTGTCTTACGTCGACCCATGTCTATGTTCTTGTTCTAAGAAAAAAACAGCAAGATAAGATCATCATGTTAGAACATATTACATGGCCGAGTTCAAACCCCCTCCCCGTACATATTAATATTTGCTAGGTCTATCAAACTAAAAGGCGTTTTCTTTTTAGAACACATACCATAAGCAAAACCGATAAGTCTTCGTTCTTATCAGTTAATCAGAATATATCAATGACAGACAAACTAATTCATGAACACAACAATGCGAACATAAATCAACGTATACAGAATTATAACAAAGGATTAATTAAGACAAAGAAGTAAGAACACAAGTGTTGAAACTAAATAATGGTGCAAGAAGGAAGAACCTTAGTTTCGATGGCTTCTTCTCACTACGTAGATTTAAATTCAATGCAGATAAAAAAAGAGGGAGGTTTATGGTTCTTTATATTAGGTTTAGATCATGGGATGATTAAAAGAAAGGAGGTTTATGGATATCTCCTTTATACGGGAGGGATTGAGCTCTCCTCGTCTGGTCACGAATAAGGAAACAAAATCATAGTGATTGATTGTTTCTTTTTTTCTTTCCAAAAATTCCTTTTACGAATTGATTAATCAGCACACAAAATATTTGGGATGCTTGAAATCCCGATTCTTTCCCATTGTGTATCGGTATTAATTGAGAATAAATTATTATTTTATTTCAAAGCAGGGTAGCACAAGAGGAAACTTATTTTTAATTTCCCAAACCCCTCTCTCCCATCCCATGAGAGAAATTATTAAAATATATAAAGTACGCATGAGTCTTTATATGCAAGAAACCAAAAACAAATTTATTTTTATATGCAACCGTCCATGGAGATGGAGATGTTCGTGTGCTAGTTTTTCTTAGTTTTATTGAACAGAAAAAAAGGGAAGAATGCTCGATGTTCTTCCAACGTGCATGAGCTGTGTGACATACCGCAGTTCAACCTAAAATCCCAAAAAGAGAGCAAAATAAAAATACACGACACTATAAATTTCTTATGAAGTGATCACTTTAGAAAAAAAGACAAACCACAAGAACAATTGTAATATATATAAATATTATTACATGGGAAAAATGTGAGTTAAGTTGCTTTCCATAAACAATGATACAATTCTCATGCGTGCAGCTTTAATTCCCAGAAATAACAGTTGCCCCCACCCTCCAAGCAATTGAATAGATGTTGGCACTTTGCAATGCTGAACTAGTTTTCAAATGAGTTTCATTCAGCAAAGGCTTCATCATCATATTCCTACTATTGTCACAGTTAGCAACCATTATGGCGCATCAAAGAGCTGCTGATACGAGAAATGCGCGAATTCTTTGCAGAAGCTCCGCCTTTATGGAATCGGGAATGGAGGCTGTGGGGGAAAAGAGTTGACAAATTTACAATTGTTAGAGCAATACAATGCAAAAGGGAATAACAAATTCAAACAGTAAGATTCATTCATTTATAGGTAGGGAGAAGTGAGGATTTATTGGCAAACAGGGGATCAACAACTGCATGACATGAACGTGGGTGAGATTATGTAAAATCAAATCCAGGTAACTGAATCTCTTTTCATTCTAAGAGTCCCTTCCCTTGACTGCTCGTATCATCAAGTTGGTCAGTTTCATTGGGACAAATGGGATGACACCTTATCCCATTTGTCCAAGTGAAGCCGAGTCTCACTTACACATGATAGCATTAGAAAGAGATCCATCGAAGTTGCAAGAATAAATACAAACAGAAAGCCATGGTCTACAAATGTATTCTGTACATATAATGTAAAACCAGTGGAGATTAAAGTTAGTACTCTAGATATTTCTAGTATTAGCGAAGCCAAGAATCCACCCTATTAGATTGATTTCAGTGCTACCTTAAAGGTCAAATACTAATGAACATGGAGAGATGAAACATCATTTAAACTAATTTTGCGAGTTCTCAGACTACACTAGAGGGGTTTTTCTGTCCCTAATGATCGATATAAAAAGAAAATAGCCAAACCATCGGCACATACAACCACCATCACCAAGGTCCAGAAAACCACCACCCCTTGGCTCTGACAGAACCCACAATTGCAGGCATGCAGCTTCCTAACCTACCCATACCACATAGTATGAGACTACCACTCTAACCAACACCAAACACCCACCCGACTTCATTAAAATTCCTCAGAAACACCATCATCTAGACACTTCCTGCTCACTTGTGGACACTACCAGCGCATTTTACGGCGATGCCCAACTCTCCTCCCAAACCATCCTTCATGTCAAGTTTTCCAAGAAGGTGATATTTAGAGCAAAGTAATCATAAAATTCCAAGAAAAACATCCAATCATGTAGACAATCTGAAGGGAAGAAAAAAGAAAGATTTACCTCTGCCCTTTGGGGTGATTACATGTACAAGGTCATCCACAGTAACATTGTTCCTCCCTTTTTTCTTTATAAACGCCCTAACATAAAAAAGATACACATGGGTTGAAAGATGTCCAATTAGCAACCTTGATGGTAAACACTTGGTTGAGTGCAAATAAACCTTATGTTCAACATATAGAAACAACTTTGCACTATTCAATTTTATAACTCATGGCTGAGGCTATCTTGGCATCCAATTCTATTCGCAAACATCATTACTAGAACACTTAGTTTTTTAATACAACTATATAATCATACACTAATAGCTTAGTTAGCCATTTGGTTCCTTCATTTTCCCATATACTATGCAGCGTTGACCGTTGATAGGGGATTCCATCATGAAGCTGCTGAAATCCCAAAGACAAGATCCCAGGTTACGAAACCATCGAGCCCCTAAAACCATACTGCAATCTCCCAGAAGAAGAACATGGAAATCAGCCTGAATTAGTAGTCTTGTAGAGTAACCAGAAACCCTCAGAACCGTCTTGTGCAAGTGAGCTTAGTTTCATTAGCCACCATGAGCTCAAAACAATCTTCCTCAAGTGTATGGCAAAAGAGTCTACGTAAAGTTATGAGTGCTGGCCAAATTGATCACCACTGTAACTGGATTTATTTGATTTTTAATACCAAAGGCCATAGTTTTGTGGCATCATAAATCCAGTGAGGGTGTGCAAAGAGACTTCCAATTGTTCTGCATCTTCAGGTTCCTCATTCATTTCGAGGGTCCCCACAAACATCATAAAATATAACTCCCCCTCGGAATTACTTATCAAATAACGAAATTTATTTTTACTGAATTTCCATACACTCGTTATGAATTGATCACAGAATTGTAATTGATATCGGACAAAAGTCATTTTGCACCATAAACCTCTCCAATCATAACAATGCCATATCATTCTCATTGGTCGTGGTTTAGAAGCAGATGTGGGTCAAGGAGTTTAGGTGTAAAGAAAGTAACTGGGCAATAGTGGTGACCTCAAAACAGAAAAAAAGAAAAGAAAAAAAAGTAGTATAATACCTGCAAAGAGCTTTCATTTCATCCTTCCACCCACATTCTATTAGCCTTTCCCTCAGAAGCTCCATTAATCTCTCTTTTTCACCGCTCTCAATCAACTGAAAATTCAACCACCAACCGGAAAACGCTAAGCTAACTCAGCAAATAAAGGAGAAAGGAATAATCTGAGACTTTCAGTAAAAAAAAAAAAAAAAAGATGGAAAAAACAAACCTCGATGTTGATAAGCTCTTGAAGAGTGGGATCTTTTCCTTGATTCTCCATAACATCCGGCGTCGGCGGACGATTCACCGATTTCCTCCTTTTTTTTTAAGAACAAAAGATGGAGGAAATTCTATTAAAAATCCAGTCTTTTAACACACTATGCAAAAGAAAACATCAAAAGAACATAGCTGACTGTTGTAAACCTTAACATAATATTCATTAAATTAGTTAGCTTAGGTTAGGTTAGGGAACTAACATGGGTTTATCAATGTAAACAAAACCCTAGCTAGCTTAGGTTAGGGAACTAACATGGCTGTATCTATCACGGACCCAGAAATCTACGACTTTGTTCGAACACTCTGCGACTTGAAGAGGAAAGTAGATTGATCACGAAGATCGATTGATGAACATGAAACTGGTTAAACACTGTAATTAAACGACGTCGTCTCCGGTGGTGAAACGGAGTAGGTTAAATTGGGCCGCTTCAGCCCACTCTTTTTTTTTAGACTGTACGGGCCAACCAGATGGGTTAGTTTGGGCCGATATATGTGCTCTTTTTGGGCCTTATGAGTTATTGTCCTCTTTGCCCCTACCCGCTACAAAAAAATACCAACTCCGGTCAACTGAAAGCGAAATGGCGCCAAACGGTCACCATAAGAACGGCTGTGGACACAAACATACAAACGCTTCAGGGCTGGAGGACGCATGTTCGGTCAAATTAGACTTAAGAAGCAGAAAATGAAGTTTAGGCTTTAATATTATACGCCTCTACTGTTGCTCTCAGTTCAGAGGCTCTGTCTGTGCGCTTTCATGGCTTCCGTGTCCCTCTCTTCTCTGTGCCTGACGCAGAGCCCTAATTCTATCAGTTTTAGCTCCATAGCTTCCGATCATTTGAGGTTTGGTTCACCTACTGTTGAATTCGGCTCCGTCAAGAAGTATCGGAGAGATAGAGCTGTCGTCTGCAGAGCTTCCTCGGTTGTCTTTCGCAACCTCGATGCCGATGACTTTCGGCACCCTCTCGATAAACAGGTGTGATTAGTTGTTTACTCTGTGAAGAATAATATTTTGTATGGTCAGTGGCGTTTGTTTCTCGAGAAAAATAAGAAAATACTGTGAAAACAAAAGCCACAGGTTAACAGCCTAAGTCAGTTGATTCAAGTCCTTATTGACTCACTCTCAGTTTTCCTCTACAGAAAGTAGAAATGTTAAAGATGCATAATTCTTGCCGTTGCCAATTAATTTGTATTAGGATTAGCTATTTGCCCGTGTTGGAAAAATCGGCCTAGGCGCTAGGCGGCCGCCTAGGCGGCGTCCTTTCTTTAATATTATAAATATATATATTTTCCTGACTTTAAAGAAAACCACGCTGCCTCTCTCTCCTCTGAGAGTGACGAGGATATTGAGTTTGAGTCCGATACCGAGAGAGTCTTGGAGGGATATGTAGACTGAGAGGCTTTAGCCTTTCATTTCAATTTTTTTTTTTTTTTTGGGATGAAAAAAGTATTTTTCTTTGTAGTACTAATATATGCTTTATGCTTAACTTTTTTTTCCCATGTTAAAAAAAAAAAATCAATTATGGTACTTTATAATTTATATATCCGTTTATTTTGCATGATTTTGGTATAAATTTATAATTTATAATATAAAATAACTCCCACCGCCTAGCGATTTTTCGAACATTGCTATTTGGCAGTTACCTAATGTTTCTTCTATGCACGTAATGCTTTCTACATGGTTGGAATTTTATTTCCTTATTACGCAGAACACTCTAATTTTGAGGGCGATTCCAGGATTGAATGAGCTTGGAAAGATTCTTCTAGGTAATAGGCCTCTAATTTGGTGTGCAATTAAACTTGTGTCAAATTGTGTTTGCTAAAGACTTGGGTTTTTTTTTTTCTTTCTGAATTTGTTTTTATGGCTGTTGCAGGATCCGTTGCAGAGCAAGTCATGCTTCTTGAGAATATTGGAACATCCCTTCTTGTTTCTAAAGATCAGGTTAGTTCAGTTTATCATCTCTTGCCAGTGGAAAACTTGCCTTTGGGAAAAGCAAAAAAGAAAAGCTTATGCAATAATTTTGTATTATTTTTGTTTTATCAGCTTTCTGGTCTTCATCAATTGATGGTTGAGGCCGCGGAAATCCTCAATATTGATGCTCCTGATCTATATGTTCGTCAAAGTCCTGTACCAAATGCATATACTTTAGCAATAAGTGGTAAAAAGCCATTTGTTGTTGTTCATACTAGCCTTGTGGAGCTTTTGACTCGAGAAGAGTTACAGGTGATCAATTCTCTCAGTCAAGGTTTTCTGCTGATGTTTTTTCTTTTGGAAGTTGGCTTTGATGTTCAACTTCATTCATAAATTAGTTTCATAACTGTTTCTCTCTGGGTTTTTCCCTGCATACAGCATACATATATAATAATTGGACATGAGTGTGTGCTTTAAACACTCAATACACGCACTTAATGTATGTATGTAACCCACACTTGTGCATGTGTTTTTGTGTGTGTATGCGCGCGGGGGGAGTGGAGTGGGTGCGAATCATGTACTTGTTAGATCTTGTAGGAGTACTGTCTTCAAATGTTGCAGGTTTTAATATCCGCTGTTTAACTTGAAATTAGGCTGTTTTGGCTCATGAGTTGGGTCATCTAAAATGCGACCATGGTGTATGGCTTACATTTGCAAATATTCTTACCCTTGGAGCTTATACCATACCTGGTAAGGTGCCTGATACTTTTATTCTTAGTTAAGGTAATTTGGTCACTTTGGTTGTATTTGATTGTGTTAATTGAGCGCCATTTGCCTTTATTGTCATAGTCATAGTTGATCCATAATAATTTGCATCTCGCAAGAGTCTTCCTGAAGAGATGCATAGGTATTGTTTTGAATACTTGTGTTATTCATAGGGCTTGGTGGGATGATTGCTCAGAGTTTAGAAGAACAGTTATTTCGTTGGCTTCGAGCAGCAGAGCTAACTTGTGATCGTGCAGCCCTTCTTGTTGCACAAGACCCAAAGGTATACAACCTCATGTAGCTACTTGTTTTCCAATAAACTTGCTGTTTCATATTGGTTATCTTGATTTTCTGAGATCTACTTTTATGTGCCCACAAGAGGTGGTCGTCTCTGTTCTAATGAAATTAGCTGGGGGCTGCCCTTCTCTGGCTGATCAACTAAATGTGGATGCATTTTTGGAACAAGCTCGCTCCTATGACAAAGCTTCTTCAAGCCCAGTAGGGTGGTATATAAGGTACGTGGCAGCATACGTGTAGCACCCTTTGTTTGGTAATGCACATCCTAGGGTTGTCTGTTTTAACTCATGCTATCCAGAAATGCTCAAACGAGACAACTTTCACATCCTCTGCCCGTTCTACGCGCTCGTGAAATTGATGAATGGTCAAGAAGTCAAGACTACACAACTCTTCTGAAACGTGCAACACAGATCACTGGTGCAAAGAAAGTTTTAACAACACCACCAGGAAGATAGTCAAAATCCAAAGCACTGTGAAAAGGTATCACCTCTTTTCTATGTTTCATTTATAAGTGTACTTGCTTTTCGAAGATGTAGTCTCACAGAATTGTACTCTTTTTATTACGTATAATTTTTCCTCAGGAAACCTGTGCTTATTTTACACAGAAGAAAAATCATTGCTCTTTATCCATGGTCTTATGGAACATAACTATTTCATGTATCAATTCTATCCTTGTTCTGCCATCATGAATGGGTAGAATAGTTGCTCCTTCCACCAAAAAGAGAGAAGAAAAAAAAACATAGGTTGCTAGGTACAATATTAACCATGCACGTTATGCATATTATGCTTTGACTAGACTTCATTTTTGGTTGTTTTATTCACGCTATCCTTATTGTTTGTTATGATATATGAAGATGCTCATTTTGCGTTTCATTTAGGCAGCCCTGCGTCTCACGGCAAAGAGCTACAGAGACAAAGAGGATATGCTAAGAGTTTTTTCTGCTGTAAAAGCCTTGCTGTAACTAAATTCTGCAGATTGAGGATGCACGGGTCGCAACTCGTAAGTTGAGTACTTTGGCTTGTCAATCTTGTGCAAATATAAAAGACGTATAGGTTTTTAAAGTCATGGTGATACGTAGAGAATCAGTTTGTTTATAAATATTGATTAACGCTTTTTCTCTATGTACAACAGAAACTTTATTTGGTAATTACACTGTATATATTGCAGAGTTATTTGGCATGCCTCCACACACACACAAAATGATCAGCAGGCACGCTGTGTTGCATGCATATCCCGAAGTAGTAGTCTAATTTTGACTGGTATAAGAAGTGCTTGCAGCAATTTTTGTACTGAAAATTTGGAATTAAAGCACAAGAAAGCTGAAAACAAGAAAAGAGTGAGAGTTACAAAAAGTTTCGTGTTTGGTTGTAATTCTTAGAGCCGAAATCCCGGAGGCATGATTTGCATGAAGTTGGCTACTGCCCTATAAATACTGTGTCCACATTCAGTTAACACACACAAATCCTTAATTTCTTCGGAGCAAACATGGCCTCCACCATTTCCCACCTTCCAGCATTTTGCTCAACTTTAGTTTTCCTTCTCCTTTTGAACGCGCTCATTCCTTTTCATCGTGTTTCAGCTGGTCCAGGATTGCCTGTTCCCCATCCTCCGCATTCAAGCTCAGCATCTGATCATCAAGCAATGCCTGCTTCCAATCCTCTACCTTCAGCCCCATTATTTGATCATCAAGCAATGCCTGCTTCCAATCGTCCTCATTCGAGCTCAGCTTCAGATCATCACGCAATGCCTGCTTCGCATCCTCTGCACTCAGGCTCAACTTCAGATCATCAAGCAATGCCTGCTTCTCATTCTCCGCATTCAGGTTCAGCTTCAGATGGCAAAATCACCACAATGGGAACACAGCGGACTCCTATTCTGTGCGAAAGTGAGAAACCTACGCAACAAAAGCCAATGTCTCGGAAGCAGCTAGGGGTTTAATATGGCAGGCCATAACATAACAAATAATAATTTTAAGTAAAATGCAGTTTGATGTCACAA
The DNA here is from genome assembly GCA_018703695.1 of Prunus fruticosa. Taxonomy (NCBI): domain Eukaryota; kingdom Viridiplantae; phylum Streptophyta; class Magnoliopsida; order Rosales; family Rosaceae; genus Prunus; species Prunus fruticosa. The sequence continues at coordinate 38,413,319 of CM031919.1, read as the reverse complement.
TCATACCCATAAGAACAATATATATGAACGTTTTTTGTTTGACAATTAACTGATAATATTCGTGTTCTCTCGTATAGTATCCAGATTCTCTATCTATCATGATCTACTTGGCATTTATTCTCCAGATGCAAAGAATCCATATCCCATTATTGGTGGGTCCTAGTTCTTTTGTTGCTTGAAAATGAGATTTGAAACCTCTTTTATGCCTATGTTTGCCTCTACAAACTGACCCAATTAATGTGAAGAAAAAGGTCCATGGTCGAATACAAAATTACGCCCATTGGATTAGTATGGAAACAAAACGTGCCGATGGTTTTTGAGCAAAAATAAAAAATAAAAAATAAAAATGAAGAATAAGAAAAGAAAGGTTTTGGACCTCCGGGGCCCAACACAGCAAGCGGCAAGCGGCAAGCACCAAGTCCAAACAAACAAGTACACTCACTTGTAGAACGTCACAATTCCCGAAGACCATCATTCCCCAAAGGACCATTTGTCACTCCTTAGCCCAAAGGAGCTTTAGCTTGCTCCTCCATTTCTGCCGAATCAGAATCAGAATCAGAACCAGAAATCACAACTCTTTCTTCTATCTCTCTCTGTAAATTTGGAAAAAAACTCATCATCAAGGAAGGTTGAAGAAGAATGCCTGGCGTGAGAGGGCCTTCAGATTACTCGCGGGAGCCACCTCGACATCCCAGCCTCCAAATCAATGCCAAGGCCAGCCTTTTCTTCTTCTTCTTCTTCTTCTTCTTCTGCAATCCAATTCAATTTCATTTCTTTGATTCTATATGAAGATATATTCAAAATCAATCAATCAACTGCAGGAACCTTTCAATGCGGAGCCACCGCGTTCAGCTTTGGTTTCGTCGTACGTGACTCCCGTGGATTTCTTCTACAAGAGGAACCACGGTCCTATTCCAGTAGTGGACGACATCCACAGGTCCATATAATCAACCAAAGCTTTCAAATTCTTCATTTCTCTTTTCAGTTTCAGGGATTCTAACTCATTCTGCAACCTCTTTTCCCAAGCAGTTACTCAGTTTACATCTCCGGATTAATAGAAAATCCCAAACACCTCTTCATGAAAGATATCTGGTCACTTCTTGCCACTTTCATGTGTATCTGTGTGTATATTTATATGTCTATCTATCAGTGTATGTGTATGTATGCTTATTATAATGAAACTGAGTTTTTAAACTGTGCGTTATTAAAATAATAACAGGGCGCTTCCCAAATATAATGTCACTGCCACTCTACAGGTACGTTATGCTATTTCTTATGCATTTGGGTTTTCACCAATATATGCTTTTGTTAGACTGTGATGGGATTTGGTTGGTATATGTGGGCTACACAGTGTGCAGGTAATAGAAGGACGGCTATGAGCAAAACCCGGACTGTCAAGGGAGTTGGGTGGGATGTTTCTGCTTTAGGAAATGGTTCGTTGCTCTTTTGTGAATGAGTTTCGGCCTTCAATCTCTCTCTTTATGCATGAATTAGCACAAACTTTAGAGTTCACCCTATTGTTCTTTATGGATTTCCAACTAGATTTAATATGCATATGTATCTTTGTTATCTATTTTTCTATGAATATAGTGTCAGAGATGTGCTAGCTAATATAAGTACGTAACTGTTATAATTATTTGAATTCATTACAGCTGTATGGGGTGGTGCAAAACTGGCTGATGTTCTTGAACTCGTCGGAATACCCAAGTTGACAGGTGCCACTAAATCAGGTGGAAAACATGTTGAATTTGTAAGCGTTGATAAGTGTAAGGTAAAAACTTGGATATTTACTTACTTTTTCATCTGAAGCCTTTTCTGTTGTTTTGTGGCTTTTTTTTGTTTGATCAAAAGACTTCGCTTTGCAAAAAGAAACTATATACTCATTCTAATTGTTAGAGTAATGACTACAAATTTAGGAGGAAAATGGGGGCCCCTACAAGGCATCAATTCCACTAATTCAGGCCACAAATCCAGAAGCAGATGTTTTACTTGCTTATGAGATGAACGGAGAGGTAAGTTTAGCAGAGTGGATGGTTTGCTTGTCTATCTTAAAGTTCTGTCATTGTGTCATTCAACCACGCTGGTAGTCACATGCTTCTGGTTTGTTGCTAATGTCTCAAATTATTGTTTTGATTTACCTGGTATCTTCGTTCTTCCTCAAAATCAGGGACCTGGCAGATTGTGAGTTTTGAGTTCCAAAATAAGTTGTCAGCGTTTGTGTTTAATGTTAAATGTGGTTAACTGACGTGTAGTTCAAAAGATTCTCTATAGTTTGTATATGTACCTGTTGCATGTGTGTCTGGCATGTGTTTTTGACATTGTTTCTTTCAGCCTAATAGGCAGTTTTTGGCACATGAAATTCATATATATTAATGTTGGGTTCATATTCTTTGATCATGTCAAAGACTCTTAATCGGGATCATGGGTATCCATTGCGTGCGATTGTCCCGGGTGTTATTGGTGCCCGTTCTGTTAAATGGCTTGACTCTATTAATGTAATTACTGAGGAATGTCAGGTTAGAAATGGATTCTTCAACTGATTCTTTTCGGTTATTCTTTTGTTTGTTTTCTCCTTTCACAGTTTTATGTGATTCAAATTTCCTTCACAATCTTGTAGGGTTTCTTTATGCAAAAAGACTACAAAATGTTTCCTCCTTCGGTGAACTGGGATAACATTAATTGGTCTACCAGGAGGCCACAAATGGATTTTCCCGTCCAGGTATGAACATTTGCTACTCCTGCTAGAATACTTGGTGCTTCTTGTGCTAAATGTTGCGTCTATAAAATTGTGGTAACCGTAACCCTTCTTTAGATTATCACAGGTGCAACATTTCCTTAGCCTAGAAAAGGAAACAAAATTCCTACAAATACAAGTTCAGTACTCAGTTTTGTCTTGCAGGTTTTTATATATTCTTAATTGACTAACTTATGTGTTTGCTGATTCACAGTGTGCAATTTGTTCTTTAGAGGATGTGAATGCTATAAAGCCTGGGAAGGTTAGTTCATAATCATATGGCAATTTCAGTGGATATGTTTATTTTACTTGGGGATTATGGCATGCAAAAATATCTCAATTGTTAGCCCCAATCCAACCAGTTCTGTTGCACCATGCACGCCAATGGTCAAAGTCCCCTTAATCAATTGAATAGGCTGTGATTTTCATGTTATTCTGTTTCGTCATGAAGTGACCCTAATGATTATGTAGTTCGTTTCTACCATTCATGGCTTTGCACCCCCCCTCCAACCTTTGTTGTCAAATGATGTGAATTTTTTGTTAAGATATGATTCCTTCCCCGTCATTTCTTGATCAGATTCTAGACCATTGATATGCTGCCACAGTAACTGAGATGGTGGGGATTGGTCCCTCAATGATTTATTGGACAATCCTTTTAAAACATACATTGTGCAGGTAAAAATTACCGGGTATGCGGCATCAGGAGGTGGTCGTGGCATCGAAAGAGTAGATGTGTCTGTTGATGGTGGAAAAACCTGGATAGAAGCTTCTAGATATCAGAGGACGGGAATTCCATACATTGCAGAGCACACAAGCAGTGAGAAATGGGCATGGGTGCTTTTCGAGGCCATCGCTGATGTCCAACAGAGCACTGAGATTGTTGCGAAAGCAGTATGTTTAGTTTGTTCTGATAATAGATTATTTACCACGATTAGATTTTGTGAACTAGGAAGCTCATATTGACCATTAATATCTAGTCCTGAAAATCATTAGGATGCATACCATATAAAATAGCCCATATCAGAAATTACATAAAGAGCTTACAAGGTTGGCAAAGTTTGGTCTCAAACATTTTATGCTCCATCCAGACTAATGGTTCACCTGGACTATCAACTAGCCCATTTCTGGGAACCATTACCAATCGAAGGGTTTGGCCAGTTTGATAAGTGGTTGGACTGTCAGCCCAGAGACCATTCCCTTTGTGGTCCTTATTTCCAACTAAAAACTAAAAACATATATTTTATGGTGGAGGAATTTGTAATTTTGTACTTGCGTCGGCAGTAGGTGGGATGTCATAAAATAATCGGTATGACCCATGACCTAGTCAGGTTTCAGAGCTCAATGAACTCTCTTTTAAATAATTAGTAGAATCATGGAAGCAGTGTTTAAAAGTATTCCCTTGTGTGATTTAATTATGATTTACGGCTCAAGGGTTTTGTTTCCCCACCTATCCCTAGTGCTTCATGCATCAGATCCGATGTTTGCTGTCTTTTACTAGTCTACTTGATTAGCTTTTTCCCTTCTTCAGTAAGCTTATGCGCTTGTCTCTAGCTTACAGAATCGTATTTATTCTAAATTATAAATAACCAACATCTGACTATATCTTCCATGACATTTTTTTTTTTTTTTTGGTCGAGTGACATTTTATTATATGCTTAACAAATAAAACAAGCATATGGATGTAAAGTTTTTTATACACAACAAATATTATCCACATGTTTCAAAGTCTTTGATTATGATTATGCATTGGTCTTCGAAAATACTACTTTCTTTTTGGATGAGTTGCAGAATTACTGTGTGAACATAAGAAGCTTTTGATAGACTTGTATGATTTTTTTGACTCCAGTTCTATTCACGCGTTTGAACTTGAAAACTTCTTGTCCCTGTCATTTGCTTTGTTTTGTTGACATGTGTTGACTCGAGAGTGTTCACCAAGAGTATTCTAAATGCAATAGTGCTCCTACTGCAGCTGTATCAATGGATCATTGATGTTGAATCTTATTATCATAGCTGCAGTTTCTTTTTATACAGAACCAACCAGTGAAACAAATTATGTTCATATCCTTGCCGATAGTTGGCACTTTCTCATGTTCCTCTGTTTCATTGATGGGCAGGTGGATTCAGCAGCAAATGTCCAACCTGAAAAAGTGGAACACATTTGGAACTTGAGAGGGATACTGAACACTTCATGGCATCGCGTGCAGGTTCAAGTTGGTCATTCGAATTTGTAGACCAAACACGAGAAAGGAAATAATTGATCTATCCGAGGCTGCTGCTTTCGTGTGTGCAACATTGACAGACCTTATGCTTTCCATGTGCCAAGTAATAAAAATGCTTTTAGCATGCACTTCTTGATGTTTGGACCTGAGAGGGTTGTTGAAGCTTTTTCTAATTATGCAGAGTGTTATTTGCCTTGAATATTTTAGTTTGTGCTGGTCATCTCTAAGTTTCGGCCATGCGTCTTGACTTTAAAAATGGATATTCCCATGGCAGAAATCAATCCTCGAATCCGGTCCGAGTAAGCCAGCAACGCTAATCTTATCCTCCGGACGTGTTAGTAAATTAGGATGATTGTGGGAGCTGAAAACGATTTGTTTTTCATTTCTGGGTGGTTAGTTGCAGTCGTTAAGATATATTGTTGCAACATGATCTGATTAATCAAAGTTTTGCTTTGACAGAGTCTCAATTTAAGGTGGTGTTAATTATATATGTTACATGCTTCGTGGGAAAGAGACGAGAAGAGCAAGAGGCACAAAATTGACTCGGGTGTGAACGAATATTAAATTATTAAAGTTACTCATCACCAATCGTTTAGATTAATCAATCACCAATCATTCCCAATGTTTCCTTTCTCCATCAGCCATCAATTTTCCTTTTCAAATTTTCCATGAGCTTCCAAATGCAGCCCACTTTGGATGAACCAGCCAATTCCTCCGTCACTTTCGTAGAGTACTTTGAAGTTTCAAGCTTACCTAAGCCGGTCCTGCATTCTCACTTTTGGTCTTTTCTTTCTTCTCTTTGGCACGGTGTGTGTCTGCCATAACATAACAGTAACACTGCACATGATGTGAAATGAGCGATTAAACATTTAAAAAAAGTTTCTTAATATAGAGAGGGAGTTATTCCATGACTTGGTTTCGGTGGAGTGTGTTTTTTTTCCTTATGTTAATCCATTCATCAGACTCTAATGAAAATTAAAAATCAAAATGTCGACACCTAAAAAAGTATTAGAGTAGGAAGATTCCAACATATAACCTCGATGTAATGTTACAAGATGCTTGCTTTTCCACTCTCTAGTTTGAATCATTCAGACTTCTCAGCTCAAAAACAGAATGATCAGTTGGCCTTATCCACACTCGCAGGGGCACAGCACATACTAGTGTAGTAGTGTGTGTGCATATGACGAATCATGATCCAACAAATTAGTTATAAATAAAATAATAATAAAAAAGTAAAAAATGGGTGAATTTGATCACGTTTTTGTAAGCTGGGAGAGTGGAGACCTCTTAAAGTGTTGTCGGCTACGAAAGGAACATACAGATTCCTACTGTGTGGAAGGGAGGAGAGGAGGATAGCGTATATAATTCGGATCGTCCATATTAAACACAAAGAGACACCTGTCTGAATCTCCCTCTCTCTCTCTCTCTCTCTCTCTCTGTACAACCCCAAAATAAAAACTTGAGAAGAAAAATGACACAACGTGGGGTTGAGAGGTGTGGGTAGGGGTGGATTTGATGCAAGAAGCAGACAGGTTTGCATTTCCTTTCTAGGCCACACACGCACTCTCTCTCTCTCTCTGTACAACCCCAAAATAAAAACATGAGAAGAAAAGTGACACACCGTGGGGTTGAGAGGTACGGGGGGTGGGGGTGGGGGTAGGGATGGATTTGAAGCAAGAAGCAGACAGGTTTGCATTCTCTCTCTCTCTCTCTCTCTCTCTCTCTCTCTCTCTCTCTCTCTCTCTCTCTAATAATAGTAATCCTAGCTAGTGCATAAGTGTAGTTGTTTATACAGCTTTTCGCTGGATATAAGGGTACTGCTGCCTCATGAAGACTCCAGCTGTTGGATGGCCATAATCTCATTACATACGTATGGCGACACTGTTACGTAGATAAGATGCAAGACAGCAGGCACTACACAGGCAGGAAGGAAGGCTCTTTGATATATATTTCGAAAATGAAATTTGCAATGCACAAAAACGTTGCACAATATAATCTTGGTGAACTGTCGATCTGATGCAATCAAACATATGCAATAATACAATGCCTGATCATGCATGGTAACCTGTCTGTCTTTGTGCTTGCATCATTTTATCACCTTGCCATCACGTGATAAATGTCGTAAACACAATAATGTATTCAATTGGGACGTAAAACTCCCTTAAATTGTGCCAGGATAGATGATGAATCGCATCATTCCATTTCCATCACATTTTGGACAACATACCCACGTGACCCTTTTCTTTTGGGTCTCTGTTTTTTATAGTCAAAACGAAACCTGTTTGATATGCAGAGATGCGTCACATTCCGCTTAATGGCCTTACTGAGTGGAGGTAAAAGATGAAAATATCAATTGGGCACTAGAAGAGTATTTGCATACAACATGATTTGATTTGAGTAGGGGACGCCTGAGTCTCAACTGTCCTTCGGTGATGATAATATAGATTGCAGCATCTCCTGTCCATAAATTTACCCCCACAGGAAAATTTCTCTTATCCAAACTCACATGAAATACAAACACAATTTTAACTTTCGAATCTTGACGGTTAAGAATTTCACTTTTTTGTTAAAGTATTATAACACGTGACTGTATTACAGTACTATATAATAATTTCTTTACGAGTTACAGAGGAGGAGGGGGCTTGTACCAACGGAAAGTTGGGAGACCTTTATTATACAACTCTAAAAAAATTTTTAACCCATCAAAAGTTTTTTGGGATATAGTAATTCGTCCATCATTGGTTTACACATGCACCGACGACTGTGCACTTTATTATTGAAATGCATACAAATAAAAAAATGGGCAATTCACACTCTAAGAGTACCAAACAATTTAAAAATAAAAAATAAAAAAAGTGCCAATTCACACCCTATAAAACATTGTGGTTGCTGGAAGCTAGTTTTTGCTTGGTCTGAAAGCGCTTAAAACTAAAAAACCAACAGCCTCTGAGAGCTCATTTTGAGTTCAAGTCAAGATGGGAATATCCATGTGGCTCTTCACACACCCTAATATATCCTTTGTTTTCTTATCACTGATTCTTCTCTATGTTTTTCACGTGATTTTTTGTGAATTCCGGCGAGCCTATGAGCTTTCTTGCCAAGGCCCGCCAAGCTATCCAATCATTGGCTGCTTGCTTTCCTTCTGCAACAACCGCAACCGCCTCTTGGACTGGTACACTGATCTCCTTGCACAATCAGCTACCAACACCATCGTGGTGCACCGGTTTGGTGCACGACGCACCGTCGTCACGGCCAACCCGGAAAGTGTTGAGTACATGCTCAAAACCAACTTCAACAACTTCCCAAAAGGCAAACCCTTCACTGAAATTCTTGGAGATTTTCTGGGATGTGGCATATTCAATGTGGATGGTGAGCTTTGGCGAACCCAACGCAAGTTGGCTAGCCACGAGTTCAGCACCAAGTCTTTGCGCGAATACATCATGAACACCTTGGAGGAAGAAGTGGAAAAGGGATTGTTGCCACTCATGGAGTCGCTGGCCATGACAGCCCAAGTTGTGGACTTGCAGGAATTGCTGAGAAGATTTGGATTCAATGTGATTTGTAAGGTCTTTTTGGGGGTTGATCGGTGCTGCTTGGATCCCTCTCTACCCAGTCCACCACTTGCAAGAGCTTTCGATACAGCCTCAGACATATGCGCAAGGCGTGCAGCAGCGCCCATGTTCATAATTTGGAAGATTAAGAGGTGGCTCGGAGTTGGTTCAGAGCAAAGACTTAGAGCAGCAGTTGAAGAGGTTCATGCCTATGTCATGAATGTAATTGAAAACAGGAAGAAAAAGATGGAAGAAGGCGTGGCGGATACTCGTCAGGAAGACCTCCTGAGTCGGCTAATAATGGCGGGACATGAGGAGGAGGTGACGAGGGACATGGTCATAAGCTTTATCATGGCGGGGAGGGACACAACTTCAGCAGCAATGACGTGGCTCTTCTGGTTGCTTTCCCGCCAACCAGGTGTGGAGGAAGATGTGGTGAAAGAGATCGACGCTGCCGGAGAAAGAATACTAGATTTTGAATCGTTGGATTTGAGATTGTTGAAGGCATGCCTTTGCGAGTCCATGAGGCTTTATCCGCCCGTAGCCTGGGACTCGAAGCATGCCATAGCTGATGACTTGCTGCCAGACGGTACACATGTCCGGGCAGGAGATAGAGTGACCTATTTTCCCTATGGGATGGGCAGAATGGAAGCACTGTGGGGGAAGGACCGACTGGAATTCAGACCGGATAGGTGGTTTCTTGAACCGGAAAAGGAAAGATCAGCATTGAAAAAGGTATCCCCATACAAGTTACCGACGTTTCAGGCAGGTCCAAGGGTTTGTCTGGGGAAGGACATGGCTTTTATTCAGATGAAATATGTGGTGGCTTCCATTCTCAGGCGGTTTGAGATCAGACCGGTTGAGTCCGTTGAGCCGGTTTTTGTGCCACGCCTGACAGCTCACATGGCCGGCGGGCTGAAGGTTCTAGTCCGCAAGAGAGGGGATGATCACTTAGTTAAAAACTAGAATATGCATTAAATTAGTAGGAGTCAATGGTATTGTATGATTTGAGATTTATTGGACAGTGTAACATGCCATTATGCGCCGTTCTTAATGTAAAACAAAGATATGATTGTGTACATAAAGCATATAGTAAACTCTGCACCTATCTGATTGAGTACGCAAATCATGATGTTGATCGTGAACATCATTTTTAACCTTAGATGTAAAAAATAATCCCAAATCATGTGCTACTGAAGTGAAGTGGACAACATAACTCGTGCAAGTAGACTAAACCCAGTCAGCAGTTAAAGTTTCTTTTAAAAAAAATACCAGGTTAATTAGAATACCCCACATGCGCGTTTGGGAAGATAAGTTCACATGCCATTGAATCATTGATGTCAAGGTCTTTGTCTTAAAGGAAGAAAACAAACGAGCCCTGTTTAAAAATACTCCTCCTTCTAGACTGGTCAGCATAAAGCAATCAGAAATCAGAAATCACCTTACACGTTTCATTTATATACAAAATAATGTCTTTCTTCAGAACAAGTGAGAATCTAATGCAATTGGTAGGTACAAGTTTCTATTTAAAGCAACTGCTATTTGCCTATTATTATTGCTATGCTAGGGTATGTCCGGGAAGCTTTCAATTGTTGTAAGTTGGAAACAATAATTGACTGATGCTTTTGTTTTTCCTCTTCTGTCTTGTTTCAGAAATATACAGACAGATTCCTACAATGACAAGCTTCCAAATTGCTTGTTCCATTCCTCATACGTACCAAGCTCATTCAACGAAACAGAGGGCCTTACCTCTTGCAATGCACTCTCGAAGTCCTAAAAAAAAAAAAAAAAACATTTTTAATTATTATGCAAAGAAAAATAAACCTAAGGAAACAACAAACATGGGGAGCTGTGGAGAGTGATATTTTAACCTGAACAGTGACTGCCCGCATATCCTCCTTTTTCAACTTTGTTATTTCTATGCCTTGTTTCAGAGCCTCTCTTAGTGGACCCATAGAGGCATCCTTCACTAAGTTTTTCATGTCTGATCCTGAGTACCCTGGCAAACGAAACAACAAGAGCTTCACACAGTCCATTTACAATAGAGAAGACAATGGGATTCAACTGCATGGAGATAATCTACCTTCAGTTAAATTGCATATGCTATCAATATCCTCCCTTGAAAGTTTGAATAGTCCATCCTTGTCTAAGATATTCTGCACGATCCAGGCTCTTGCTTCTTCAATACAGTAATAGCCGGTTAGCCATAAATTCAGTATTAAGAATGTTAGTCTAATCAAACAGACTGTAAGTTGGTACCTGATGAAGGCAGGGGAATATAAAGCCTCTTGGTAAGTCGCCTCCGTGCTGCTTCATCCAGTTCTTGGGGTCGATTCGTTGCTCCTAGTAGATAGATGTATCCATTTTGTAGAAGAAACAGTGAACTCGTTAAAACGGTGACATCAAGGATAAAGTCTAAATTAGATATGATAAAATTCATTAACAGCATTCTAATTAGAGATGACTGAGATCCAGAGGATTCAACAATCACCTATGAGAAGAATTTGCTCACTGCCACTGTCAAAGCCTTCCATTTCAATGAGGAACTGTGTTTTAAGTCGTCTACTTGATTCATGCTCACCTTCTGACTTACGCTGCAACCATACAGAATTAGTATCATCTGAATACATTCAGTAAAACAAAGTATAATACCATGAGAGAAGTGTACGGCATACATAGAGACAGCTATACCATTTCCAAGATTATATTTAACAGCTAGAGCAAACCTTACCTGTGAGAGAAGTGAATCAATTTCATCAACAAAAATTACAGCTGGCTGACGACAACTCGCAACTCCAAAAAGGGCCCGCACTAGCTTTTCACCCTCACCAATCTACAGTCACCAGTTAAAATTTTCAAATATAAATATGTTTCAAGCATACATAATTAGGAGAATACTGAACTTATCTTGTGCCATATATCTTTTCATATCAGTCGATATTTTTTGAAAGCCCAGGGAAAACCAAAAAGAAATCAGAGAACATACACCAGTGAACCATCACAGAACCAAAACAAACAGAAAAAATGCATACCCATTTGCTTGTTAATGAACTGGCAGATATGTAGAAAAAGGTTGCCTTTGCCTCTCCAGCTATGGCTTTCCCAATCATTGTTTTGCCTGTTCCCTAAAACAGGCCAAGGGTTATGATTGTTCATTGATCAGAAAAGCTTTTACTCCCCCTACTTTAAAGGATTCAACACTTACTGGTGGACCAAAGAGAAGAAGACCTTTTCCAGGAGAACGACAACCTTTAAAAATGTCAGGACGTAATAGCGGCCATATGACCATCTCGGTCACACATTTTTTAGCGTGCTCCAAACCAGCTAAAACATTGCCACGCAACAGTGAAAATCAGAATGGCTTCAGATATTTGTGCAAAAATTGTAAATGTAGAAAGATTAAAGAATCACATATTACCAATATCATTCCATCGAACATTTGGATCCTTGTCCATGATCTCATTACTAACATGTTCAAGAAGATGAGGTTCCAAGTTCCTCAATTTTTCTGGAAGCTCTCCATCAGGACCACAGAGCATTTCCAAACTGAAATTGAAACATTAACGAATTTAGGACAAGCATACATATTTCACACAATCAGTGTCAAAGTTACACCACTCACCATTTCTTAGTTGAGTCACCTAATGTATCATCTGACTTTCCAGCTACTCGTGAAGTCATATTCCCAACATTGCCCTCATTAGATTTAATAGGTGGAACAAAATTACCACGGGCACCGCGCGTGAATAGCCATATGATCTCGTACTATATCCCTTATTAGTAGCATTGTTATCACTTTGAGGGGAGACACAAGCATTTGGTGAACCCGCTAACCCTCTTCTTTGTCTTGCATCCATTTCCTAGCCAAAGAAGAAACAAACTGATCAAAATTGCCACATGTGGACAAAGTGTAAATAAGGAATAAAAATTTAAAAAGAATGGCAATTTGAGCTCCAGTAAGATCAGGTTAGGTAAAAAATGATTAACTAGAAGTTCCAAACCCTTATGGAAATAAACATTAATAAGAGGAATGGTTGTCAGAAATACGATAGATACCAATTTGGCTTTGGCAGTAACAAAGCTATGGCTAGAACCATCAGCTTTAACATCTTCATTGCTTGATGGGGACTTTGCATTATCAATAATGGGGCTAGTAAACTCCTTGTGTGCACGTTTAGCCCTCAAGGTGTTCCCATAAGCTTTTTCTTCCTCTTCAACTTTCTGAAAAGATAAGGCACTGTGACCGCCATTACGGTTGTGATAAGAGTGAAGCTTTTCTACAATAGTGCAGTCATCAGAGCTGTTACTTCTAGAGCCCCAAGAACTCTTGGATTTGCCATTACTTTCCATCATGAAGTTGTTTTTGTACAACGATGTCAACTTTGTTTGTGCCAGAGGTTTTGATAACTTGCAAGTCAACTTGTCCTGCCTCTCCAGTTGATCTCCCTAGGACAGACATAAATTTTGGTTAACACGCCTAATCCTAATAAAATCACAAAAATAAAATAAGGAAAATATTTTCAACAAGCAAGATCAGAGGCAAGTAATACCAAATCATTTACAACCCTTCCATTATTAGACTGATGAAGAAGAGCCTGAAAGTACTTTGACTGCTTAACCTTCTCAATGTCAATATCTCCGTTGGTGCCAACAACATACCCCGGAGCTTTCTTTGCTTGCTCAAAGGCTTTGCTGGCACATGGTACTCAAAGTATTAGCATCTGAAGGAGAAATCTGAACCTAGTTGTGAAATAATTACAGCTACTAATCTACGCTCCGAACACTTGGAAATTCAATATGAGAATGCGTCGAGCCATATGAGCAGATCACTTTCCAACTTTGAATTCATTCAATTTAAAACCTAATTCATATGTGGTTACTTAACTTGAGGAAGAGGCTAGAAATAATTGCAAGATCGTTTGAGTCACAATTCAAATTTAAGTTAATTCTATTTCTCCAAAATTCTTCAAGAAATGCACATAATGTTCAACCTCAACCACATTTCCAAGCTTCTCAATCAAGCTAAAACAAAAATAAAAGAATTCCAAACACACACAAATGCTAAAAGCTAGGTTCTCGAAGTTTAGGTTGAGCGGAAAAATCAAGCTCTGAGAGAGAGAGGCCCACCGATCAGAATGAGGAATGAGAGCTCGGCGAGCGGCGTCGAGCTTGGAGACGGTTTCGCGGCGAATGGGGCGGACGAAGGCATGGTCGCGTTGAGAGTGAGACTGGGAGTCGAGGAAGCCGAGGAGACGAAGCCCGAGGACCTGAGCTGAGGAGAAGTCGTGCCTCTCTGCGGCGAGTTCGGCTCCGAAGAGAAGAGAATGGAGCCTGCTTAGGTTATCGTCGACTTGCTTTCTCCAGCATACCTCTTCGCTCCACCCTCCACTACGCTTCGCTTCCTCCTTTCCCGCCATTTTCCCTTTTGCATTCGCGCCTTCTTTTTCTTTTCTTGGTAAAACTTGCAAGATGTTGCAAATTTGTGAACGGAAATCAAACCTGAAAAGTCAAATATGCGCTTGTTTGTTCTGTCATCTAGTGGGGTAGAAGCGACTTTATATATTCCTCCTATTCGCAAGTTTTGTTGTCGTATGTATCGGAAAAAATATTTGCAGTTCAGGACACAATTTTGCTTTATTAGACTTGTGTGCTGCTTTGCGTTTTGCTTTAAGTCTGTTAACAAGGCTAGGGAAAATAGAATAACAAGCAGAATTAAAAGCTTTTAAGAATCCCATTGATAAATTGATTTCACTTTCTGACATTAAACAGAAAACGAAACAAAAGAAAGGAGGATTCTCAAGCAGCAAACATAATTTGTAAGTTAAAATGGAGCATAGATAAATAAAACTGTGTCTAACATGTTTGTACATTAACCATAATCAGCAGAGCAAGTACATGGAAAATTTAAAGGCTAAACAAAACAAGCTATATATATTTTGCCTAAGTTCAATGCGCGACCAGCATCCTCCCCGTCCTACAATCAATAGAAAAGGCAATCGTATATCCTCCTACGTCCGCTAAAGAATACAAAGGTTGGCATCCCCATCAAGAGCTCAACAGTCTCTCCTTTCACATGCTTCCAGGAGCATCACTTCCTGCAACTGGCTTACGGTTCAAATAGCGAATAACAGCATCTTCAACCCTGTAAGAATCACCAAAGCAAGATTCAATAAGTAGTTCAATTTTGTTAACCACATGTTGAAGTAAGTATGTGCGCATCTATGAGTATGTTAACCAAATGAAATATAGTAAACCAGACATCTGTGATCTTTGACTGTAAACACACGTTAGTGATGCAACAACCTTAATGATTACCGGCAATGATCTAGGGGGGGCGAATCAATTAATGCATCATCTAACCAAATAAATGAAAGGAACATCCAACATCACAATAATACCCAGCAAGGGGTTATATTGGAAGGAACAATTTAGCATAATTATCTAAATAGTGAATCAAAAGCTTTGTTTCCATCAAGTCAATCATGACCAGCAAATATTTGTCTGTATGAATGTGTGTACCTAGATACAGCAATGATAAACCTTTGAAATGCAGATAAAGTGCGAACAATAAATTATGACAAAAGTGATAAGCTTACCATGGTTGGTGGAAGAAATCCGATCGTCGCTCTTTCTCAGCACTGCGGCTTGCTACTCCAGCCACAAGCTTTAAATCTTTGTTTTGAGATTCTATCAATGCATTGATAAATTCTACAGGTGATTGACTAAACCCAAGGAAAAAAGCTCGCCTGCGACGATGCTCATGGATTTTTCTTATAGCTGCACATATTGCTTCATCACAGGTATCAATCTCTTTGTTCTTCTCTGAGTTGGCCAAAAGAGCAGACAATTCCCTTTGAATTGGAAAGGGCACGTCAACCAACACATCATAACATGCAGTTCCAGCCGGACTATTCCCTGAAAGCTTTATCTTATGTTCCAAATGTATAGGTTGCGGGGGGAACAAATGCTGAGATATCTTCTGCGACACCATGGTGAATTTCATCTTTTCTTCCCCGAATACTTTCTGAAGAGGTGGATCACAGTTAAAGAAAGAGGGGTCATTTTGGTTCTGCAATTTCCTAGCCTTCACATAGTGCCAGATTGAAGCTATTATTCTAGGACGGGTTTCGACCTCAATACCAAGAACTTCCATCAAGGGTTGCGAAAGCTTAAACTTCTCTGGTGCATAATTCATTTCCAAGCGTATATTCACAGTAAATTCTTTGTCCCCTTTTCTCTTCACCTCAAACCCCTCATGTGGTGCAGGCGATCTAGCATTTTCCCACATAATGATATGATTCTCAGGATATAGTCTCTGGTCCAAAGAAATGGTTACTCTCTTGAAGAAAGATGAGAACTTCGGATAGAAGGGATTTGATTTCTGGACCACTCCAGGCTGATCAGGATCAACACCATCCTCCAAGATCCTCCCAACTATCTTCAGAGTCCAAGTAGGGGGCTCAGCATTTGGCTTCTTTGGAATTGTGCGAATCTGATTAGCAAAAGTGTTAAAAACATAAATGCGCAGCGTTTTCTGAATGCAAGGAGGGCTTTTAAGGGCCTCTTGGATGTCAACTTTCTTTCTCGCAAGAGCAGCATCAACACGAGCCTCAAACTCGAGCAGCTGGGTGTACAAAGCAGATTTGGGCAGAATGGTGGCTACTTTGTCTTGTAGCTGTTTATCAGGAAGTTTCTGCTTCTTTTTACGAGCAGCAGTTGTGAGTTCCATGGTTCTCATGGGTGACATCATGTTTGTAGGAGAAACACTAGGAGGGCGCACTGGAGGTTTTTGAGGGAAACGCTTGAGACTTGCATTTCCAGGTGTGGAAAAGGAGGGTGAAGACGACCCTAAATTCCCAATGCCAGCTGCTTGGTTCTGGTTAAGGGATAGTGCCTGAGCTTGTAACTGAGCTTGGAATTGGGCGTGAGCCTGTTGAGCTTGAGCTTGGGCGTGAGCCTGTTGAGCTTTTGACTGAGCATGGGCAATAGCCTGAGCTTGGGACAGCTGGAATTGAGCTTGGAAACCAGCTCCGATTTGTGCTTGAGCTTGTGATTGTGGAAATGTAGGGTTTGTTGGCATAGATTGGGCTACCATCCCGGCATTGCCAAAGGGCGATGAAGAGGCTCCGAGATTCTTAGGTGGATTATTATTGTTCATAGACATAACTGACTCTAAACAGAAAAAAGATCTAAAGCCAGCAAAATTCTAACTTCCCATACACATAACCTCAAAAAGCCGTCATAACATCAAAAACCCACAAAGAAAACAGTACATATACGTTATACAAATATAACTTAAAGCCATTTCCACCAAGATCTTAAAACCCAGCAAAAGAACATAGATAAAACTGAAACCCGCTCAAATTCAAACCTCTAAGAGTCATTTCCAAGTAACAGAGCAGAAGGCAGAGGACCCAAATCCATGAAATGCCCAAATTTGTAGGAGAACAAAACCCTAATTCAAGAGATGGCAATCAGACCATACGTTGACATGAAGAACCAAAAACCATAATTCTACAGGAGGGTTTCGACAAAAATATTGAATCAGAGATACATCTTCTTGTATAAACAGATAACAAGGAAAACAATTTCAAGGATAATTGGTAGCAGAGAATACCAAGAAATTTATGAGGAAATAAAGAGAGCGAAGAAAATGAAGGGATTTAAGCAATTCTTACAGAGTAGTAGAAGAAGTCCAGAGCTTTCCAGAGTATAGCAAAGCTGGTTTGCTTTCCTCCACCTGACACACGATGTCACCAGACGAGTGAGCTGCGACACTTGCTCTATGCTATGTTTGATTTCGCTCTATTTTTCCTTCTCCTACTTTCCTTGTCCTATATTAACGATTTTTTTTCTCTTTTTGTTTTTTTTCAAGTTGAGCGAAAGGTTGAACGACACGTGTCCAATCTCATTGACGGGCCTTCCTCAAAACCCAAAAGCCCAGCCCACGCCTTTTAACTGGTTTTCGCGTTAAAGCATCAAACCCTAGAAGGTATTTGAGTTTCGCTCCAATTCGCCCCCGACCTCCCCCACCCCCACTCGCAGACTGCTCCTCCTTCTGCCGCCGATCAACAGCAATGGTAGATCTCTCGCACACGCAAATACAAGTTTTTGTAGTGAAAAATTACGAATTTATTAATTAATCTTGATCAGTTTTTTTAACTACCATTCAAGAAAAAAACTGATGTAGAGTAATAAAAAATTCACTACAAAGCGGGGAATAAAAAAGCCTGATCAAGATAAAAAAAAAATTATAAAAAAAGTGGTAAGCATTTTTTTGTTTTAATTTACCCAATCGTATATTCTAAATTTTGGTTGTAAGTTTCATTCGTATTAATTTGATTTATTTATAATTATTTTGTACATTTTACCACAGCCTGCAAGGCCAGGGGCTCGGATCTAAGAGTTCATTTCAAGGTATGATCTGTGGATTAAGTGCAAGTTTTAGTTTTTCTGATTGAGAACTAATTTCAACCGTAAATTTCCACATGTGGTGGGTTTTTTGCATTTTAAGGTTGAAGAGTCTGATGAATCTTGGTTTTTCTTTGTTGACATTAAGATACAATTTTTTTTGCTTAAGAGTAGCAATGAATTTAGCTTGTGGTATGCTTAGACTGACTTGATTGTTATAATTTGGATTTGTTAATCTGTTTTAGAACACGAGAGAGACAGCCCATGCCATCCGGAAAATGCAGTTGGGAAAGGCCAAAAGTTACTTGGAAGATGTTTTGGCCCACAAGCAAGCCATTCCCTTCCGCCGCTTTTGCCGTGGTGTTGGTCGTACTGCTCAGGCGAAGAACCGCCAGTCGAATGGTCAAGGACGCTGGCCGGTTAAGTCTGCTAATTTCATTCTTGATTTGCTCAAGAATGCTGAGAGCAATGCTGAAGTAAATGATTCTCCTTTGCTGCCCTGGTTTTCTCATCTTTGATCGTTCTTTTATATTTTAGCTGCGAGCACAAACTTATGTGTTTTCCTTTTATGTAGGTGAAAGGGCTGGATGTGGATTCACTTTATGTCTCTCACATCCAGGTCAACCAGGCTCAGAAACAGAGACGCCGCACATATCGTGCTCATGGAAGAATAAATCGTGCGCTTGCTTTTCTTTTTCTTTTTCTTTTTCTTTCTTTTTCTTTTTCTGATTTGAGTGGTTACTCTCTCTGTGTGATTGTTCTTTAATAATGTACGTCTGGACATTATTTTAATCTATCTTTTGCAGCTTATATGTCATCTCCCTGCCATATCGAGTTGGTTTTGTCAGAGAAAGAAGAGCCAGTGAAGAAAGAGGTAATCTACAGCTTCATTGTCTGATTACTAAAGGGTCAGTTATAAAGGAAAACCAAAATTTGAGATTAGTGCAATCCAGCCTGTACATCTAACATATGTGTCATGTGTGGCATCATTACATAGATATGTGAATTGTGCAGGCAGCTTCATTGTCTGATTATTATTATGAGAATAGTTCAATGTGAATAGGATCCCTTCATCTTAACATACAGAATTTGAACTCCAAAGTTGGTGGCACAGCATAACTCTGAAAAGAAAAGTAGACCATTAGTTGAAAACATTAGAATGCTCATTTTAGTATCTAGGATAAATGGCGAAGCATTTCCAGATGGTGTCATAAGTTTCACATTTGAAATATATCAAAGCTTAGGATGTATGTGTCCTAGGAACGAAGCCCTCTGGTCGCAAGAGTCCTATAGTTTAGCCCCATTTCCAGTCTTGTTTTTGCTACATCTGCTCAACAAAAGAGATGCAGTAGATGGCTGCAATCTGAATAAACTAATCAAAAGCTGATTGACTGATGTCATCTTGTTTTTCAGATTGAAAAGAATCACCATTTGTCATGCTTTCCTAAAAAATGAGTTCGATGGAATTTCCTGAATTAATTTAATGTGGTGGATGATGTTACTGGATTGTTTATCAAATTTGAATTTCTGCTAATTGCGCCTATTTTGCAGCCTGAAACTCAATTGGCTCCCAGGAAATCAAGGAAAGGCCAAGCACTACACAGCGGTGCTTCTTCTTGAGTTGTTTGGTTTAAAGATTTTATGGTCATTCATATCCTAGATCATCCACTCTATCTTTTCTTAGAATGTCTCAGTTTTCAGATATCCGTTATTTGTAGTTGAGAATTCTGTCACTGAATATTTGTTCAACAATTTTGCTTTTCAGTGTCTGGGTGAGACTTTAAGCCTTTCTTTTTCTGAGTAGAATAATTTTCTATTGGGAATTTGTAGTGATTCCGAAAATTGAAGCTAATTAATTATGAGAGTTTGGTTTTCTTGAGAAGGTCAGACTAGGCAACTCTCCTCTCTCTCTCTCTCTCTCTCTCACTAGACACATGTGACTCGTGAGGATGACAACAAAGATGTTCTATTCTTAGTCTTGAGAGCTTCTTCTGGTTCCTATATTATTCCTTTTTCTTTCTTTCCCCCAAAAAGAAATGCTTTTTTCAGTCAAGTCAACATGCTTTTTATATCACCACAACTCCCCACCCACCAATGCTTCTGTGCTTGCAAAGTTAACGCTAAATGCTCTTTATGTGATGGATACTCATACATAACCATGCCATCATCAGCTTTGTTAATAGCTCAGTGGTACTTTTGCGGTAAACAACTAATTGCTTTGCTTTCATGATGCTTGGAATTTATTTTCTTTATGAAAAGCAGTTCAACTTTACTATTAACACTAATTAATGACAATTCTGATTCCATTTCACTAATCTTCTTCGGCAGGTCATAGAAACTGTCGGGTTTTTTTTTAATGTTTGGGTTTAAACAATCGATATTGGGCTACACGTGACCTCGGGTGTAGGGTAATTGCTCGTAAACACTTGAGTTACAAGTTCCTTACCTGTTAATTGTTAAGCGTCAAATACTAGGCTTATATTAGTTGATCATTGCTCATATGATGGATAATATAAAGGTTAACCATGTTGTTGTGCTGGAGATACAAGAAAAGGTAAAATCAGAAAGCTCCATTAGATTACCCCAAGTGTTATATTATATATCACAAGGTTCAGACTTGGGAGGCACAGGCACACACCTAATGATAATAGTAATACAATAGACACTGGAAAATAAGATGAAACTCAGACACACTCACTGGCTTCTGGTCATCGTGGCAAAGCCTTATTTAAATACGCCATACCAGACGGGAAGATAGATTCTACTTGAGGAAAATATAAGCTTCAACGCTTGTTCAAGCAGCCATCACAGAGCAATTAACGATGAAGCGGGTAGGGCTGGTGTGGCCGTGTTCAAGAGCTTGCCATTGCAATTCCTCAGCATTTGGATCAGGTGAGCAAGTGAATATGCAGGCAGGGCCGGCGAACTCATTTGATGAAGATTGGATGACAAGCAGCTCATCTCCCAGGGACTTAAACGCTATGCCCCATCCAGAAGTAGCATCAGCTCTCACTGGGACAACTCCCAACTTCTTCCATGACTTGCTTTTCTTCAAATACACCTTGAGCTCATTTGTGGAAGTTTCAAGAGAATAGAGCTGGTTGGCCAGTACTGCAATAAGAGGTGGTGATGGGTTATTTAGATTTGCCCAATCAGCTTCCAGCATGTCTGGGATGAGATCCCATGTGTTCTTCTCCACATCAAAGGCTTCAGCACACTTAAGATCATTTCCATCCCAGTCTTTCCCTCCAATCACATAAAACTTGTTGTCCAAGTAACAGCCAGAGCAATTCCTCCTCTTTCTCTTCATATCTGGAAGGGGTTCCCAAGATTTAGTGTTTGGATTGTATCTCTCAGCAGAATTCATGGCTTTCCATCCACTTGCAATTCCAACTCCACCGGCTACATACCCATAGGAACCACATGAGGCAGATGCAAACATACATCTTGGATTGATCATACAAGGACCCTTGGACCACTGGTTTGCTTCCATGTCATACCTCCAAACAACAACACCCTCCATCTCTTTCCCAGACACAATCAGATGGGTCCCTACACAAAGAGACTCCCTATCGCCGGTTGTGAAGCATGTATCAGACGGTAAGATTGGGAGCTTCCTGCAAGACCTGAATTGCCTATCAAATTCCCACCATGTATCCTCCCCATAATGTGACACAAAAACTGAAGGCTCCTTAATCCCAAGTTCAGTCCTAATCTTGTAGAGCTCACCACTCTTCAAAAGCGCCAAGATGCGCTTGTTTACAGAACAAAAGTTATGGTACTTTGATCTAGGCACCCTGGCCAAGATCAAAGCCTCCACCTCATCAATGAGGGGAGGAATAGCATAATCTGCATCCTGGGGTTTAAATGATACAGTTCCAAAGGAACCGGAACCACCAACATCAAGCCTGTGCTGCTTGGAAGGCAATCCATGGTAGCTCAGGCCCTCAACTCTAGGATTAGTCTCACATAGTATCCTAACCTTTTCTGGTGGGGTAGTATGTGAACTAACCCCAAAACTAGTAGTGGAGTGATCTCCAACATTACTAGCACGTACCCATTTCTTACAACTCACAACATTAAAAAACTCCCTGCTTTCTTCTTCAGTGCCCACCATTTGTTTTGCGTTCGACATTGATCAGAAACCCTTCCTTCAAACCTTGAAATTCTCTGTGATTCTGGGAATAAGATCAAAGAAATGATCATCAGCAACTGCTGTACCGCATGCACTAATCATATCATCAATTAAACATTTATGCATAAGAAAGCAATACAACTCAAATGACAGGACCAAAACATATGGAAAGAGACCCACAGAGAGAGAGAGAGAGAGAGGGAGAGAGACGACAACAATGAGTGGGCTGATACTGACTTAACTAGAAGAAACAACACTATCGACAATAATTTTCTTAAGGAAGGAGAATCTGATTCTCTGAGGCCAGAAAAACTAGCTTCTTTTAGGGGTGCTTGGAAAGATGCCAAATACACAGATACAAGAAAATGAGACCCCAATTAATCAATTACAGTTGTTATGCTTGGAATAGATCAAAGTTGAAGAATTGACTTGAAACAGAACTGCCTCACAAACATAAACTACAATTACCTAGCTATATGAGCAGTAGGTCAAAAACCACTTGTGCAGAATTAACATCAAACACTAAGAAGATAACTAGATATACATAACATGATATCATTTTAATATAATTACCCCCACATGAAAATTTAAGTCGAAATACAATACATACACATACAAAAAAGTAGCTTAAGTTTAGCAGAATGGAAATTAAAAACAGATACAACAACTACATAAATGCAGAGAGATCGTAGCCAATGAAAAATTTAATAAAATAAAATAGGAAGAGAGAGAGAGAGATAGTACCAGGGACTCAAAGTCAAAGCAAGAAGTAAAGACCCGGTTATAGACTAAGCAGGTGAAAATCAAAGAAGAAGAAGAAGAAAGAAATTAAAGGTGGTCAGCAAAATTAGTCTCTAAGGCACAAACTTTAAATTTGTGAGGAAGGGGGGTTGCAACAGAAGAAAACCAAGAGTTTGAAGCAGAAGAGGGGAGAGGAGATAGAGAAATGGAAGGGAGGCCATTAAAGCACAGAGAAGAATATTGATGAGAGTGGAAGAGCGAGTACCCTTGCAGTACTACTAGTAGTACTAGTGTGGTGGCAATGGAGAAATAGTTCCACTTTAAGTTGAAGGCTTCCCATTTGTCGAGCTTAAAGCTTAGTTCAGTAAGCTCATTGTTGCAGGGATTAAAATACACCAAGAATATTATTTTTATTATCATCACTGTCAAAGGCACACTACCACCACCAAGATTTTGGAGAGAGAGGGAGAGAGAGAGATAGTTTTTATTGTTTGGTTATTTTTCTATCCTGGTTGAGTAGGAATGCCGGTCATTTCTCTTTTTTAAGGTCGGAAATATAGTATTATATGTTAGGGATTCACGCGCTTCTAATTAAACATGTGCTAGCTAAGGTCTTTAACGTGTGTTAGCGATAGTTGTTCACGAATATAAATGAGAGTTTGTTAGTCGTTGATGCGTTATTATGACTCATTTGCATTAAGTGATTATTAATCGTTAAACATGTGTTAGCTACAATCGTTCACACACAAACATAAATGATTCATTGGAACGAAAAAGATATGCCTACCCTAGTGAGTACTTAGCTGGACCGTGGAACTAAAAAGCGCCTTTCGATTCACACACATGTGCTACTCATACTTGCATAAGTAGGCATTGCTCTAATGATGTTTATTGTTAAATTGTTCACTCCGATATTCTGAACTCTTTCTTATATTACTCTTTAAATTTCATCAAATATGATATATGATATCCATATTTTAATACTAATTAAGGAATGCATGGAAGACTTATTTTGGGGTTAGGGAGATTGGATACTCTCACCACTAGTGTCAGGGCAGACTCACAATCTCTGAGCCGAGAGGGCTTACGGGTGACACCCAACTACCAACTGCCACTGGTATGGATTTATGTAGGAAATTACAGAATCGCGCACCAATAAGGACTGTTGGCAACGAGATTTTGAACATTAGTAAGGTTACACACAGTGTCATCTTTAAGTACTTGTTCTACAATAAAATAAAATAAAGGAATTTAGGACCGAATATATTGTCGAGATTTATGATTTAAATTACTATTAAAAAAAAATTAAAAAAAATAAATAGTTATTTATTCTTTCCCATAAAGTCACCTTGGTGTTTGCTATTTGCAGTTGAAAAAATAGAAGGTTCAAGCACTCCTTATTGTAGAATGGTATGAATGAATGTGAGGAGCTACTTAGAATCAGCTACAGCTACCTTTATTGCTTTATTGCTTTCAGGATTTAAGCGATTAAGAGCATCGCGCAATCAGCTCTCTAAACCACCTATTTAGATAAATTTTAGAGAGAAATTGTAAAAATGCAACTCCAACCATGCTCCCTATCCACCTCCTAAAATAGGGAGTCTTCTAGGAGCTCCTAAATCTGAGGAGAGAAAAAGTACTCCTAGTGGCTCCCTATAATTTAATACTGCCTTATTTAATAAGTATTTCAAACCTTTATTTAATGCTAACTATTTTTTATTTTATTTTTAAATAGATATGGACCAATCAAAAAAGAGTTATAGCATTTATGACTCTCCAAATTAGGGAGTATGGTTGGAGTTGAAATTTTTCAAAGAGTTCCTAAAATAGCTTTCTTATATTTTTAACTAAATTTTAACTAAGAAATAGAGAGCATCATTTTGGTAGAATAGATCATGAGGATCGTACCCAGTAAATGTTCGAAGAAAATTTAAGAATAGGTTATTTTTCTTAGCTATTTTTTCTCTTCCAAATTTTATTCCTTTCCTGGAAAAATATACTTTGATTTCCATTAAATCATGAATTTCATCCAAGCAATATTGGTTTTAGCACTGTTGAAAAACAAGCCAAAATTTTATTGGGTCAGAATTTAGACTTGCACATCTTGCTCCAATTGCTGGTTACTGCATTTTGTTCTAATTACAATGAAGAAAAACAATTTTTTTGTGTGTGGAGAAATTCTTAAGTGTTAATAGTGGTGATAAAACCATGTTGTGGTCATCCTTAGATAAAATTACTAGTAAAGCTCATCATTCATGGATTCTAAGAAATAATAATAAATGGATTCCAACAACAAAAAGGTTTAAAAGAATAAAAAGAACTCATGGAGGTCCACTTTCTACTTAGGAAACAGACGTGGGAGAATGGTACATAAGAGTTTTTTATTTTAAAAATTTTCCTGGGCCAACGACGTCGTTTTGCCCAGGATGTTTTAAAAAACGGAAGCGCATTGCGCTGCTTCTTCTTCCTCCTGCACGCAGCTTCCTCTCAGGAAAAATTGGATCGTACCCAGATATATGCTGATGTGCTCTCCATAATCATTCTCTTACACTCTTTTTAGTTTTAATTAATTGTCTAAATTTCGAGACGTTGATCAAGAATCTACATCAATGAGCAATTAAACCAAATAATAATTAATTAAGAATTGTAATTAGGCAACCCAAGAAAGAAGAACAGTAATTGGAATATTTATAGGACCATTACATCAGTCCTAGTCGGATTGTACACATTGCAAGAATATCGATAAAGCTAATTAGTACTACTATTTCCCATCTTATTATTATTTTAATTTAATTAACCCCCCACCAGTTGCTGAGAAGAAGATGCCAGTCTGCCAGTCTGCCAGTCTCCCAGGCCCCAAAAAAACCTGTCAAAGTGGATGTCCATTTCGATATTAATAATATTATTAATTTTTGTTCAGGTTCAGGTGCTCTTTTCTTCTTCTGCAACTCCATCTATTCTTTAATCAAAGGTTTTGTGTTGTCTCTCCACTGATTAGTGCCATGGGATTTACCTTTCCTATTATAATACAGTTTCAGAGTCATAATCGCATAGGTTAGCATTTTTGTTCCAAAGGTTGTATTGTATCATAAACATATATAAATATGAGAAAAAGCAAACCATGGTATTGGCTATTGGCTATTGGCTATTGTCTATTGTCTATTGGCTATTGGCTGCAGCAGAGGAAAGCCTAATCAGCTTTCAGCCCTTGGTTTTTTAGTGAAAAAGCAAGAAAAGGAAAGCCATAATCATCAGCAACCTACCCAGTTCCTATTAACACAACACTAGTTACACTTTTCATTGGTTTAACCTATAATTAGCACTATGTAACCTCTTCAACTAGAGATTAAGTTAATCAGACAGTAAAAGAAGGATTTCTTTTATACCAAGAGAATTGGGGGATGCACGTGGCATGAATTGCTTCGAACATGACAGATGAGTAATAAGTGGGTTCAGACTCTGCTAGTTGCTTGATTCAATCTTTCTCGACTATCTTAACGTGGGCTTGTAATTAAGTAGGATATATTAAAGTGATTGGTTGGTTGACGAAGTTAATTATCATTTTTCGTAACTAAGTATGTTCCCGCCACCTTTTACACCCAAGTAAGATATTAATTCGTTATTCATTCATGCATTTCTTCCATTGTTACATCACAAAACACAAATAGCTCAGCATTGAGCTCAGTGCATACCGGGGGAGGGATGTCTCTTTGAAAAGCAACCGTCAGATTTTGCTTTTTTTGAGAGCACCAAATACTTACTAACGTGGCCTCCATAATCCATAATATATGCCAATCATTAGAAAAATGAGAATTAAAGCATCAACATCTATATATATATATATATATCATTCAAAGGTTATTAATAATAATATTATAGAGTCTAGTATATAGGCTATAGGTTGGGAGATGGAGAACAGACAGACCGACGCAGCGCAACTACAAAGACCTTCTGATGCTGTGCAGAGGCAACGGCTGCAACAAACAGTCTCCTCCATACTGGCCTTCATTTTCTTTCTCTAATCTCCCAAGATTTGTTTCTTTTCTTTTTTGAAATCGACATATATGGCAGTTTGTAAGCATTATGTACAAGTTCATAGTATCAGAAGAAGCTGGGACAAAACAGAAGGTTCAATATATTATTTCCAGATAAAAAAATGATAAAGCTTGCCCTTGACAATAACATGACAGAAAGAAGAACAGTGGAAAAGAAGAAGAGTGCCTAAATCTTTCTATATTGTTATTGGAGTGGCCACTATAATCACTTCCCATAAATGATGACCATTCAGTATGACCAGAAATGGGAGCCTAGCTAGGCTCCAACCCAGGCAGGTTCTACTATTTCATACAAATAAATAATTTATCAATCAAACAAAAACCTAAACTCATCCTATTTACTATGACAACATTACAACTTCCAACTCAACTTAAGGCACGAAACGTAAGGGACTTGTAGCTCAGAGTATTTATCCATACATTAGGTTTAATTCCCCATTTTCTCAATCACTTGTATTTATCCATACATTAGGTTTAATTCCCCATTTTCTCAATATCACTTGTATGAGAAAAAAAAGGTAAGACACAAAACATTACGGTCACTTTTTTGAACTGGGCCTCTACAATGTCAGGTCTAACTCCAAAGTGATTGACTAGGACTTACGGTCCAAGTTTGAAGTCCATCAAACACATTGACGTATTATACAAATCGACAGGCCCAACTCTATCAGGCTAATCTCACACTCAAACCCACTTAGAGCCTTGGACCACTCTGTCTATCCTATCCCTCCCAAAAGAGAAAAGTAAAAAAAAAACCGGAAAAGAAGATAACACCAATATCAGAAGGTCGACAATTCTTATCACTCCAATCAACAAAGTAATCCATGGCTGCCTCATCCTCTCTCTGCAACTTGTTCTCCTTCCTCAATCCCTCAAAGCTACCATCACAACCCAAAACCCCACCGACCCAGCTCCCTATTTTACAGACCCAGAAGACCAGAGATGGGGTGGCCCCACTGATGGCTCAAGGGGGTCCCTCTGCTTATGGCCCTTCTTCTTCTTCTTCTTCTGTAGAGTCTGTGATATGCCCCTCTCTGGCTTATGCCAACACCCTCTTCTTTAAGTCGGCCTACAATGTGCAAGTTATTGTGGACGACAACGAACCCGAGGAGAGGCTGATCAACAGGTTCAGGAGAGAGGTCATGAGGGCCGGTCTTATTCAAGAAACTAAGAGGAGGAGGTACTTTGAGAACAAGCAAGACGAGAAGAAGCGCAGGACGCGTGACGCTGCTAAGCGCAACAAAAGAAGGTCTCTTTTACTTCTGGGCTTTTTCCTGTTTTTCGTCACATTTCTTTTTTTGGTTGCTCGGGAAATTGAGGAAATAGGAAAGAGTGGAAGGGAAGTTGATTATTCTCATTTTTTATGATTGTTTGGTAGCTTTAGTTTAGATAATTGAATTTAAATTAAGATACAAATGTTCAACCTTTGAAATCGAGAGAAAAAAAGATTTGAACTTTATGCATTGTAGCTGAGAAGAACATGTCATATCTTTGCTCTGTGAAACAATGTAAAATGTGTTTTGTAATTGTTGAATGTGGGTTCTTTAATCCCTAACAATCCAATCGATCTGTGTGTAAAACATATGACTAACAAATCACAGACAGACTTGAATGACTTGTTTTGGTTAGTTCTCCCCCTTGAAAATGATTATTGAATGCTCGTGTCTTTTATCAGCCGGCGTCCCTTTTCAAGACCTTTTCAGCAGAAGCCAGAAGTCCCTGAAACCAAGAAGAGCGATGATGACGGTGATAACTGGGATCTACCTCAAGGAGACATACCCTATTGACCACATTCTGTTCATCCTTTGATTGTAGGAATATCTACCCTTGATGTAGAGAGGCTTTGGTCCATGTAAGTTGCGTAAGAGTTGTATTCAGTTCTTCGATTGACTTCAAGCAAAATCTGTTTTCTATCGTAATTTTTATAATGTTATGATTCTTCATTCGTGCTTCTGTATGCGGATAATTTGTGCTAACTGCGATGCTTTTATCTGGCTAATTGTGTTGCCGCCTTTTCCCCCATGTATATGCCAAATTGCAATCTTCCATCATTGAAGCTTAAATAAAAGATAAATTCAAGAACTCTCTGTTGCTGCTTCCAAGTTCTGAAGTACTTGGTATGTGATGTGAAAACATGTGTATGGAGCACTAGAAAAGTTCAAATAGATAAATGCTGTAGCCTTCATTCTTAGTTTTACATAAAGTTTCTCACATTTTTAATTTTCTCTTTTTACTGAAATGTATATGAAGCTCAACCATAAAAGCCTAGCATTATGGAGAAATACTTGATAAATACTGATCCCTGCTCCCCTTACCTAATTGTGAAAATAATGGAATCCCTCCTTGCATATAAGAATTGAATCCAGAATTTTGATCATGATTAATTCTCTGCAAGTAAACTGAATGTAGCAGCAATAAGCAAATTCTTATTGGATGCATTTGTCTGGGGCTCTCCATGAAGACAATGCCCCCAAGCTATTATTTGATGATTGTCCTGTGAAGTTGCTCCAATCATCTAGGACAAGCTTTAGATCATGGACCTTACTTTCAATCTTTTCACATAAGTGGCTGACAAAATCCACCAAAATAAGCTTTATCAAGAAATTTTATGCGCATTCCTAGCATTTCCTTAGTCTCCTGTTCTCTTGCAATCTCACAGAGAGATTCAAAAGGAGTGTTGGGGTATAGGACCCCGACCAATTTCAAGTAATTGAAGAATTCAACTGATATATAATTCGATTTCACATAAAAGAGCCCCCTATCCTGTTTATTGCTTCCATCTTTCGGTTTGAGATTACATGGAATTGTGACTTCATCTTGGGGGTTGAAGTGTGGTATTGGGTTTCTGAACCACATAACATCCACCTCCTGCAGCCAAGTTTAGTTTCAATTACGATCTGCATGACCAATCTTGATTTCAACCATCACACAAGGAACAAGAAACCTTACTGTGAAAACAAGATTGTAGCCTAGTTGAAGCACTTTATGGTTGCCAGGTCATGTCTATCCCGACTGTGCTGGTGAAGTTGCTCTCCGGTAGAAGGTTTCAATACTCCAATTGGTGTGAGCTGGAAGCAATGGGGATGCAGGGACTTGCAGTACTGAATGCTTTCCTGCCTACAGTGACAATGATCAAGAGATTCAAGAGCCATTTGGTCTCTTGGCCAATCCGAAAGCTCTATAGGAAGAGATCAAGAACAGAGCCAGGACCAGTCCGGGCTTCCTCAACAATGGTAAGTATGATCGTTCTGTCTGCCATCGATGCTCTCCTCAAAACTTCCACCAACTCTGCGCTTTCTGGGTTCTAGTAACAAAATCATTCATATCATTCATCCACCAATATTATATCACGTACACGGGTTAATGAAAGAGAAATTATTAATAACAAGCATATACCGGTTGAAATTTGAGAAGCGATGCGTCGTGGGTGGTTCCAATTGGTTGAGAAGAATTTTTCAAAAGTATGCATAGGAGCACTAGAGCTGAAAAAGCTATTAGAGGAAGATACCGATATTGTTTCATATCTCTCAGTCGACGGAGGGACATTGGAAATCCATTCTTGCAAATCTTTACCTAAAATAATCATTTATATTAAAAAAGAAAGAGTAAGCTTTTAAAATTGTCTCTCTGATGCGGAGAATTAAATGGACCTAATAAATACTGTAGTAACCTTATATAGGAAGTGGATTCATTACATTTTAGACATTGTCCTGTACCAATTGTGAAGAAAATGGTGTTGTGGGATCCTTTATAGTCATAAATGTAGCAACTTGTTAGCCATGAGAATGAGATATCTCCAAATCCTAGAGATTTTTTGTATGCAGAATTATGGAGTGATCCTCCAAATGGAAAATTGTCTTCCCAGAGATCTTCGCCTGCTTGAATCTCATGAAGGGTAAGACAAAGAAGAGAACAGATTTACCATAAAACTAACATTAATAGTTTGAAATCACCGGTTAAAATGTGTTTGATTGATTGGTTATTTAGTGATAATTTCACTAATTTTCTAGACGACCGACCTACTAATTTTCTATTTAAACACCCAAGGCTAGCTCTGTTTTTAAACCACAAAAGTGCACATCAAGAAACAGACACTTTTTCTACACTCATTTACGACCAAAGTTTAGTTTTCTCTCATCATGTCGGAGTCCAATGGCAATACTGGTTTCATGGTTAGTGTCGTTTATCTCCCTGTTCTTAATTTCCAAGTTATTTGTTTTATTTTTATTTTTTTTTCTCAAAATGGTTTTGTAGACTTGTGAATTGAAATTGGATACCCGCTCCCCTGGATGGCATAAGACCATGATCAAAGTTTTGAAGAATGTCAGTGGTAAGCATGCTTGTTTCCTATATACTATATATACTTAAAAAGATGCATATGTGAGTTAGGTCAGTTGGTCCTGGCAGTGATTCCACCCTTGAAGTTTGAGTCCTCCTCCTCATACATTATACATTAGAGTAGTTTACACTATCGCTTGTATGCTAATACTATTGTTTTTTATCACTTAATTCAATTTTGATTATAATTAATGAAGGAGTATCTTATACCATTGACGCACAAGCCGGAATAGCATGTGTTTCGGGGACGGTGGATCCGAGCACCCTTCTGACGTTATTTGCCAAAGCAGGGAAGCATGCACAGCTGCTGAGGGTTCATTCTGGACAACATTATCACTTCTCTGGTGTCAAACCTGTTGTTGACACTTACAACACACATGGAAATGGTTACGGGACTAATTACGATCGCACTCAAGATAGAACCCTTGCAACAACAACAGCCCACCACGTACACCACTACCATCGGCCGCCGCCGCCGCCGGAAGACTCCCAATGCTCCATTCTCTGATCACTCAATAATGACCTTAATTTAAAACGCAAAATGTTACACATATTATAGGATGCTTGGTTTTTTGGTTTCTACTACTTGTGTTTGGAATTTTTGTTTTTCCCTTCTTCCCAATTTTTAAGGGCATGTTAGGGAGTTCATATTTTGCGATTTCTCCGGTTTTTTGAGGAGAATAATTTAGAATCGTAATGGAAATTATATTTAAATCTTACCAAGTCTTCACTTTTTTGGGTTTTTTGTTGTTGTTATTTCTTCTAATTTCAAGTCAAATGAATTCCCTCACACAGACGACGAGTTTGGTGCTGCTTCCAAGTTTTGCATTTTTTGGGATGGGATGCGAAGACATGTGTATGGAAATGGAGCACTAGAATAGTTCCTTTCTTGTATATATTTTGATGCTAAATACTAAGGTCTCACTTGACTCCTCTATGGTGGTGTCAGCTAAACAAAGAGGAGAATCTATGAAGATATTAAGACCCTATTGCTTCAGGTGCCGGAGTCTTGTTTCAGTTTATTCCTAGAGAAGCCAATTGCGTTGTGCATAGACTGGCTAGACTTGGCTGTGTGAAGAGAAGCCGTCGATTTGGATAGAGGTGCCCCTAATTTTATTCAAGACGTCATGTTTGATTGTATGGGTCGGAATCAGGTTTCGTGCCCCCTGTCTTGTTTCTTATAGCAACTCCACCGCAGGTCCAAATCCAGGTAAAAGGCCCCCCTCAACAGCCCAAGGCAGCTCCAGAGCTGCAGCCTGCAGCCCGGTTTGGCATGGGTCCCACCAGCCCGGGCAAGCCCAAAGGCAAGTTTTGCCTGGGCTTCAGCCCGAGGGCTGTAACATCAGGGCTCACGTCACGCTCACGTCAGCGAGCAAAAAAATATTTAAAAAATCCCAAAAAAATCCAAAAAAATTTCAATTTTTTTTTTAAAATACCAAAAAATTATATATGCTTTCCCTATAAATACATAACAATTTTATTCACTTTCTAAATTGTTTATATTTTGTTGCATAATATTTTTTTCCTTTCTTGCCTTAGACTTGCCCTAGACTTAGCCCTCAGGCCAAGTCCAGCGGGAGCACAAAACGGCAAAAGGCAGCCGAAGTCAAAGCCAAACAGGCCTCCAGCGCGCAGCCTCAAGCCCGGGCAAGTGGTGGGTCCCACCAACCTGGGCAAGCCCACGGGCAGATCTTGCCTGGGCTGAAGCCCGAAGGTGCTGATGTGCGCATGTCACGCTGACGTCAGTGAGACAAAAAAATTCAAAAAAAATCCAAAAAAATTCAATTTTTTTTAATAAAAAAATACCAACAAATTATGGATGTTTTCCCTATAAATACATAACAATTTTATTCACTTTCTAAATTGTTTATATTTTGTTGCATAATCTTTTTTTTTTCTTGCCATTGCCCTAGCCTTCATGGGTGGAACCAACTAAGGCAAGGCCACTATTCACGTGATTCAGCCTCCCTTGCCCTTGCCCTTGCCCTAGCCTTCATGGGTGGAACCACAAATGGCAATGCTGATACTATTCACATGAATAGTGGCATCCCTTGCTTGCCCTTACCCTAGACTTAGCCCTTATGGGTGGACATGCTTTTAATAAATGAGTCCTCGAGGTTTGATTAAAAATAAAATACTAAGGTCTCAATTTAATTGATTTAGTTTTTAATCTTTTCACCAAAAGATATACTAAGGTCTCAATAAATTCATATATGAAGCTGATCCAACCATAAAATCCTGCGTAAAAACATTTATTAGGTGAATTAATTCTCTATAGGAAAATTCTTACCCATTATGCATTTTGTGAAGGGCTCTACATGAAGACAATATGATAGGGTAAGCTTGGGATCATGGACCTCACTTTCAATACTTTCACCGCAGTTGGCTTGCATGTGATATGCCTCATCGTTAGTCTTATTGTGGCTGACAAAATCATTTCATTAATCTCGTTTTTTATTTATAAATTATGATCTCACTCACAGAGATATTCAAAGAGAAAACGTTATTAAGCATTACAATAAAATTTGGCATAAAAGTGTTATCAATCTTTAGGAAAGGACTCGGATTCAAACTTGTAAGTGTAACTGGGGATCGAAAACATTGTCCTACACTAATTTATTTTTCGAGAAAGGCGGATAGTATTTTATTAAAGAGAAAATGAGTAACTAGTATAAAAATCAGACTATGTCCTACACTAATTTAAATTCGAAATCTCAGTACATCTCATGAGATTCTTCGGCAGTACGTAACATATAGAAATCCATTCTTGCAAATCTATACCTAAAATAATATTGTATATATTAACCTTATACTGTTGCGGAGAATTAGACGGACCTAATAAATACTATATATATTAACCTTATATAGGAAGTGGATCCCTTACATTTTAGACATTTTCCTAAACCAATTTTCTCATTTGGTGCATTGATGGTAGGGTTCCTAGAAAACCTACCTTATATTTTTTGTTGGATACAATTGTGGGAGTGAGAATGAGATATCTCCAAATCCTAGAGTTTTTTTAGCATGCAGAAATATGGAGTGATCCTCCAAATGGAAAATTTTCTTCTTAGAGATCTTCGCCTGGTTGAATCTCATGAGGGTTAACAAAAAGAAGATAAAAAGTTTGAAATCACCGGTTGAATTTGAAATGTGTTTTGATTGATTGGTTAATTAGTGATCATAATTAATGCAAAACATTCCCGACAAATCATACCCCATATTTTCTAGAGGCCCGACCTACTAATTCTCTATTTAAACACCCAACGTTAGCTCTGTTTTAAACCAGAAAAGTGCACACACCAAGAAGCAGACACTTTCCTCAACTCGTTTACGACCATAATTTAGTTTTCTCTCATCATGTCGGAGTCCGATGGCAATACTGGTTTCATGGTTAGTGTCGTTTATCTCCCTCCCTGTTCTTAATTTCCAATTTTTTTTTAAAAAAATATTTTTTGTCAAAATGGTTTTGTAGAGTTGTCAATTGAAATTGGATACCAGCACCCCTGGATGGCATAAGACCATGACCAAAGTTTTGAGCAAAATCAAGGGTACGTAGGTCTATATTAATCGCTTCTTTAAATTCATGATTTGCACAATTGCTTTTGTGTTAATCTCGTTGTTCTTGAATCTTAATCACTAAATTAATCGTCTGATTTGTTATTAGGGGTGTCTTACACCATTGATGCACAAGCCGGGATTGCGCATGTTTCGGGCACAATCGAGCCGGACACCCTTCTCAAGTTATTATCAAAATCAGGGAAGCATGCAGAGCTGCTTAGGATTGACTCAGGATATAAGCATCAGTTCTACACGGCAAAGCCTGTTGCTAATTACAGAAATGGACATGGTTATGGGCAGGGTTATTATAATAATCATGATTACGGATATTATAATCCCAATGGAACAGGTAATTCCTCCCATATAGCAGCAACAGATCCCTACCATCATCAACGGTACTACCCTAATTACTATGAGCGGACAGTGCAACCACCGAGTTTTCCACAGCCACCCCCACGGATGGAGATTCACCCGTTTTATGATCCGGACACCCAATGCACCATCATGTGATCAGCTATTGAAATTAAAATGCCGTGGATTTAGGGTCGGCGTTTTAATATTACATATATGATTCCCACTACATATAAAATGTGGGTTATGAAGTTTGGTTTTTCCCTTCTTCTCCAATATTTGGGAGTTGTTGAGGGGTTTAATTTGGTTTGCGACTCTCCGATTATTAAAGGAGAATGTTGAAAATTTTTGAACGGAGTTGTTCTACATATATTTATAATTAAAAGAAGTCATGGTTTGAGTGTACTTGTCTCAATGTTTTTGAAGAGTGTAGACTTGAACTGTAATTGACATCATCTATATATTTTTTTGCTAAGGACATGGTGTTTTGATTAATTGTGTGGAACTCGACATCATCTATAAAGAAACTCCAACAAATTAATTGAAAAATCCAAGCTAAGACATGTAACTGGTTCAAATACTTTGAGATATGGGATGAGCCTCCTCCTCTCCTCAGCCCCAACATAGGCAACATTGAAATAGCCCACAGTCCTAATACTACAGATTTACTGAATGCACATCGTCTGGATATTTGAAACTGATCTGAAATGGACAAATGAATTTTGTGAATTATGTAACGCTCGAGATTGGTTGATCGAGATCAATATGCTAATTCGAAATGCAAGTCCATCCAACTTAAAGAAAACCTTCTCTTTTTGTTCGTTCAATAAAATCTTTTGCAATCCTTTGCTGTTACTTTACTCTCCTCTTCTGCCAGTAGAATTTGGTGAGTTCTTAAACACGTTTGTTTTGTTTTGTTTTCTTAAAGAGAAAAAAAAAATCAAAATTAACTAAGCACACCCTATGATTTAAGTACACTCTAATATTTAAATCAAAATATAAAATTAACTAAGTACACCATATTTAACTACCAAAAATACCAATAGTACACCTTAACATAACACCAAATCCATTCGAGAGCTTGTGAAAATATGTTTCATAGAGCATCACGTTAAAAACATGGTGGTGATTTTCCTACTCCCCTTGTATCCACTTACACTCCCTTTTGTTTTTTAATACTTTTTATTATAAGATAAAAGGGAGTGTAAGTGAACAAAAGATGAGTGAGAATATACAATTTTTAAAAAATAGAGTGTAAGTGAATAAAAAGAAAGTGGGAAAATCAGTATCCGAAAAACAAGAGAAAAAAAAAGTCTTAAACTTGTTCATTGGTCATCAAATTGGAAAAAAGGAAAATGGTAGTTGTGTGGCTGCTGGGATTCGAGCCCAGGTCTCCACGGCCACAACGTGGAATTCTTACCACTAAACTACAGCCACAAGTTGGTTAAAGAGCCTCACAACATGATATATACCTGTTTCGTTTACGTAGACATCTTGGCCTTTGGGAAACACATGAAGATCCAGAATCTGACTATTGGCCAAGTGGGCCAAGCTCATTTACTTTGTTGTTGATCTGGATCTACTTTCGAAAACCAGGGTCTCGATTATTTTAGATCACGGAAAAAACTAAAATGATTTTTTTTTAATACAAGTAATATTCTAAATTATAAAAAAAAAAAAAAGAGATTTTTCTCACACTACTAAAGTGTCATAAGCGTTCAAACTTGAAATCCATTGGTTTGCAAGTCACTGGCATGGCAACCTGCGTATTCCGGAACATTGCTGGTCCAACTTGGCGGAACATGAAGAATACCAAATTGTTATTGTCCATGGCAATGAAATCCGAATGGGTCCGACAACAACTTATACAAATGCAAATCACATATTATATTAATGATACATACAATGGATAAACTGGCTTTTGAATCACCCCGAAGGCCACATCTCAAGCGCACCGTTGATCACTGCGATCTGATGATGATCAGATGTTGACACGTGCTCTACCCCAAGTGGCTCTCGCATTTTGTGCCTATCTGTCTATAGAACGAGGTGGCAGATTGCTGATTCGGCAGACGTTGATAACATAATAATTTGTGCGAAACTTGTCCAAAGTTATAGAGAAATGCACGAGTCATGTCAAATCCGTAGCTATCAATCATGTGCCCAAAATCAATTGAGTAGATTCAAATGCAACTCATTTGTGCAGATTATTATAAAACAATCCACAAATATTCTTCAATTCAAGAAAAATGGATGATCATGTCATTTATAATAACATTTGATAGCAATGTGTTATGTGACTTTACTTGAATCATTATTACCAAATGTCCAAGCCTCCTAACCTATTATTTAGTATTTACGAGTAAGGATTCAGATAGGTAACGAAAGAAAATATACAGGAAGAGAAGATGTGTCCATAAGCCTTGGCCTTTTATTACAGGACGAGAAGATGCCATCGTATATGCATTATATAGAGTAATGCCACTATTGTTATGTATGTACAAAAACGAACTAGTGTCAATATATGTGTGTATTTATTTACAAAGATATATGGATAGACTGCATGACAGCTTCTCGCCAATCTAACATTCGTAGCAAGTAAGAGTAGCTGTCCCTCTCTCTCTCTCTCTCTCTCTGTCTGCAACTTCCATTAGCTCGATGGAGGAAAATTCAAACCAATGTGCAGCAGAATCAGCTGCAATTCCTCTCAACATGGAAGGTGAATCTAATGACGGGGAAGAAAGAGATCCAGAAAGCATTTCACTGAGTCAACCACTCCTCCGGAGAAACCGGACACTCTCTTCCAGTCCACTGGCTATTGTTGGAGCAAAAGTCTCCTACATAGAGAGCTTGGACTATGAGTAAGAACTAAAACACATCCCATTTCAAGTTTCACTTGAAAGCAACTCCCAAATGCTAAATCCTTATTCTCTTCATCCTCACATTGAATTGGAGTTGGTTTGATGCAGGATCAACGAGAATGATCTCTTTAAGCATGACTGGAGAAGCAGATCCAAAGTCCAAGTCTTGCAGTATATATTCTTGAAATGGATTCTCGCCTTCCTTGTTGGACTTTTAACTGGTATAATTGCCACCCTCATTAACCTTGCAGTTGAGAATATTGCTGGCTACAAGCTTCTTGCCGCAGTTAGTTTCATAGAGAAAGAAAGGTTTGTTGCATTCCTAACCACACTCTCAATGTTATATTCACCTACGTCAATCAAAATCTCATATTATAGTCTGTTCAATTCTCTGTGACAACAAAAACAATGTGTGGGAATTATGTGGTGTAGGTACCTCATGGGGTTCATCTATTTAGCTGGGGCCAATCTCCTACTGACCACTGTTGCTTCCGTTCTCTGCGTGTGTTTTGCACCCACTGCGGCCGGACCTGGTATACCTGAAATCAAAGCTTATCTAAACGGAGTGGACACTCCCAATATGTTTGGTGCTACAACAATGATTGTCAAGGTGGGTTGGCTTTTTAAAATTGAAAATGTCTCAAGATAATTTCAGTAAGTGACTGCTCTATTAAACTACTCTTAAAATTAGAATCAGTTATGATATTGAAAAAGAAAAGAAAGCTAAATAATAAAACTGCTTAACACAGTACACGAGAGATTTTACTTAATTTCTTCTATTTATAAAGCTAAGTGGCATGATAAACTTTCATGTTGCAGATAATCGGAAGCATTGGGGCTGTCTCTGCAGGCCTAGATCTTGGAAAAGAAGGACCTCTAGTGCACATTGGAAGCTGCATTGCTTCCTTACTAGGCCAAGGGGGACCTGACAATCACCGTATCAAATGGCGCTGGCTCCGCTACTTCAATAATGACCGTGACCGCCGGGATCTCATTACTTGTGGCGCTGCCTCTGGGGTATGTGCAGCTTTCCGAGCCCCTGTGGGTGGCGTACTGTTTGCTCTTGAAGAGGTGGCAACATGGTGGAGGAGTGCCCTTCTCTGGAGAACTTTCTTCAGCACAGCCATTGTGGTCGTGGTGCTTAGAACTTTCATTGAAATATGCAATTCCGGGGGATGTGGGCTTTTTGGAAAAGGAGGGCTTATCATGTTCGATGTAAGCACTGTTACTGTGACGTACCATATGATGGATATCATCCCCGTAGTTGTAATTGGCATTATTGGTGGAGTATTGGGAAGCCTGTACAACTTTCTTCTCCACAAGATCCTCAGACTATACAATCTCATAAATCAGTAAGCAACCTAATCCAAACTTCAATCTTGTAGTCATAAACATAAACGGATTTTAGGATGTAAAGTAACCTTGCAAAGCTAAGCCAACACCAGAATATACTCAGCTGACCATGCTTTTAGTAATCTGAGAGAAATGGTTATTCCATGTTTGATAACTAACACAATGTGATGTCAACTTGATAGTAATAATTACTTCTTGAATTACTCTCTTGGCAGGAAGGGTAAAGTTCACAAGGTCCTCCTCAGTCTCAGTGTATCACTCTTTACCTCTGCATGCTTATATGGTCTCCCTTTCCTCGTCGAATGCACACCCTGTGATTCCTCTCTTGCAGAGTCTGTCTGCCCCACCAATGCAGGGTCTGGAAACTTCAAAAAATTCAACTGCCCAGATGGCCACTACAATGACCTGGCTACTCTTCTCCTTGCCACTAATGATGATGCAGTTCGAAACATCTTCTCGACTACCACATCCACCGAATACCATCCTATCTCCCTCCTAATCTTCTTCGCACTTTATTGCATCTTAGCATTGTTTACATTTGGAATTGCTGTGCCATCTGGACTGTTCCTCCCCATCATCCTTATGGGCTCAGCTTATGGCCGCATGCTTGGTATCGCCATGAAATCCTATACGAACATTGACCAGGGGCTTTTTGCTGTTCTTGGTGCAGCTTCTCTAATGGCAGGATCAATGAGGATGACAGTTTCACTATGTGTCATATTTCTTGAGCTCACCAACAACCTCCTCTTACTACCCATAACAATGATTGTCCTCCTAATTTCCAAAACAGTAGGAGACAGCTTCAACCCAAGCATCTATGAGATTATACTGCATTTAAAAGGTTTGCCTTTCTTGGATGCACATCCAGAACCATGGATGACAAATCTGACCGTAGGTGAGCTTGCTGATGCCAAGCTGCCAGTAGTCATCCTACGTGGAATTGAAACGGTGCAACGTATTGTGGAGGTCCTGAGAAACACCACACACAATGGTTTCCCTGTTATAGATGATGGAGTGGTGCCACCGGTAGGATTGGCCGTTGGGGCAACAGAAGTACATGGACTAATCCTTCGAGCTCACCTTGTTCATGTGCTGAAGAAGAAATGGTTCCTAAGAGAGAAAAGAAGAACAGAGGAGTGGGAAGTGAGAGAGAAATTTACCTGGGTTGAGTTGGCTGAGAGGGAAGGAAAGATCGAGGAGGTGGCCGTGACAAGTGAAGAAATGGAGATGTACGTAGATCTGCATCCCCTCACCAATACAACACCTTATACAGTGATGGAAAGCATGTCAGTGGCAAAAGCTATGGTGCTTTTCAGACAACTGGGACTCCGCCATTTGCTCATTGTGCCAAAGTATGAAGCAGCTGGGGTAAGTTGATCAAGCATTCTCAATTTACTAAACACCATGCACTTGTTAACTAGAGTTACAACCTACTTACACCTAAGCAAATTTATTCAAGATGGTCATTCGTTATACACTAAAATTTGTAAAGGCCAATATCACTAACCTCAACGTGTGCTCCATTTATAGGTGCCTCCCGTGGTTGGGATCTTAACCAGGCAGGATTTAATAGCCTACAACATTTTGAATGCCTTTCCACATCTCACGAAAGCCACAAGCAGAGAGAAGGGGAACTGAAAACGTCTTCTCCTCACAAGAAACATCCTTCTTATTATTATTTTTACTCAATTATTTATTCTTTCATCCAATCCAGAGGAGTCAGGTAGATACACAACAATCTGCAATTTCATTCACTTGTAACTATTCATATCACACATCAGTCCATGATGAACAACATTCCTTTCTTCAAAAGGGAAAACAACACAGAGGTATTGGTTTTGTTATTTTCTCTCTACTAGACAGATTATCCTACTCTTCTTCTAATAATAACCCCAGCAAAACACAACATTGAAATTTCTTCAAAAGCGTTTCTTCTTCTTCTTTCCTAATTTCTTTTTCTTTGGGCTGACTCCTTGGCCCCTCTTGAACACAGCTAAAACCTCGATGCTGCAATCATGGAAAAAAAACTTGTCTTGGAAAACTTAGCAAAAAAGAAACTGGAAAACCAAAAGATTTATTAAATGCAAAGATGATGGAATTAGTATGACAACATATGCTACATTCCATTTTTGCTATGTCAACCAAATAGCCTTTTTTTTTTTTTTTGGGAAGTCAATTTCTGCCTAGATAAGTACCAAAAACAAAACGACGTCTGAATGAAATGCTGGAAATCTTGCATAATTGATCTCCAAAATAAATAAGCATGAATTTTTTCCAATTAATATAGCTTTAGTATATATGCATATCCATGCAATTCAATTGTAATAAGATGCATCATATGTTGGAAACAAGGGGGTTAAAAGAATAGAAACAGATAAATACCTCTGGGTTCCAGGGAAAAAATTATATCCATGGGCTTTTTCCAACTTCCATGCCTTGCTAGACAATAACAACTCGCAATCCTATTGAAACATCAATCCTGAATTACGTAGAGGTAAAAAATGGTAACAATCAAACCAGACCATGACGGGATGGGATAATCAGAGCAGAATATAATTATTTCATGGAACTTTGTAACAACCAATTTATACCTCTTTGAAGCTTTCCCATCCACAACTAATATAAATAAGGGTTCGAGGCAATGTTTTGCTATCCTCTGAAGTTATTTTGCTTCCAATCTGAACTGAAGCTTCTCTTGCACGGAGCATCCATGGTCTCTTCTCATCCTTTTCTTTTGAACTTGAACTGAGTTGACATAAAAATTATTGGAACTAATTACTTTCCACTAGGACCACCAGTGAGGTCCTTGACTTCAATATTTTGAGTACAGAAAGGGTCTAACCTCCCTGAGGATGACTTAGCTTTATACTCTGCTGAAGATATACTCCGTAATGCATCAACAAGAGATGCATCTAGTCCCTTTCTAGGAGGATCCACAACAAGTACATCTGATCCCGTGATCCAAGAAAGAGGTTCCTAGTTTATATAAACCCAACTATTCAGCACAAATCATAAAGGGACATTAACGGAGAAACCTTGAAAATTGCTTTGTATACGTTTTAATATAAATATGAAATTCGTAAGAATTCACATACTAAATAATACTTTAAAATTTATTCTCATACTTTCTCTTTAACAGAGAACAGAGATCTCTACTATGAGGTAAAAAACTTAAGATATATAAAATTTCAAAGGGTTACTAACTTTAGAAGTATCTGCAAGATGCCAGCTGATACTGCTATCTACTAAGTTTGGCAGGCGGTCAACTGTCTTCTCAAAGCATAGTTTTGATTCTTTGTTAATCTCGATGCACCTAACAGACCTATAAAACAATTATATTTCCATATCAGAATGTCTTATATTTAAACATAAAGATTGAACTTTTGAGGTTTTATACCAGTGGATTCACAATTATCCCAATTC
The DNA here is from genome assembly GCA_018703695.1 of Prunus fruticosa. Lineage (NCBI taxonomy): Eukaryota > Viridiplantae > Streptophyta > Magnoliopsida > Rosales > Rosaceae > Prunus > Prunus fruticosa. The sequence continues at coordinate 38,370,589 of CM031919.1, read as the reverse complement.
TTGCCTGCATTTTCTTGTCACAGCTAATGATAATCCAATTACACCAGCTCCTGCATACAAGTCAGCAACAGATGATCCTTGAGGGACATACCTTTGTAACTTCCGAAGCAAGGTATCAAAAGCCTGGGATGAAGTAGCATTAGACCAGGTGATACAGAGTAGAAACTTTTTCAAAAAATGTAAAATTAAGAAGGCATGATTTTCAAAAAATCAAGTTTCAGAAAACAGGTTCCAATCAGGATGGTTAGATGTTAAACCGAAGATTCCTGGGATGAAGTAGCATTAGACCAGGTGATATAGAGTAGAAACTTTTTCAAGAAATGTAAAATTAAGAAGGTATGATTTTCCAAAAATCAAGTTTCAGAAAACAGGTTCCAATCAGGATAGTTAGATGTTAAACTGAAGATTCCTTCTTCTACATGTTTCAAATTCTGATTGCTTCAGGATCCAATTATACCCTGAATAACAACTATATCATAATATATGTGCTGCATTCTAAGGGACTTTTGTTTTTCTTTTTTCTTCTTTCTTCTTCTACCATTACATTTAAAGTGGTTTACATGGCTTTACTTTCTACGTTCATAATGTGATGGAAGTTGATATTAATGAAAATAAAATTATGCATTTCAGTCAAATTTCAATAGTTGGAAAATACCCGTGTGTTTGCTTGGCCAAAACTGGATGGAGCCAAGGAGATATCAATTCCTCCAACATGTTCCCAGAAGTCTCTTTCTCCTAAAAGATGTCTCCATCTATTCCCAAAAATTATCTGCATCACCGGGTAAACATATGTAGATTCAAGATCATGTAATAAAATGACTAAAAATAACCCTTTGGACTCACATTGTTTGTTGATGTCTGAAAGTTGGCCCATACAGAGTGAACCAGATTGACTTTGCTTCTTGTCCCACCATTTCTCCATATAAACTGGAAACAAGTATACAGACCATGGATTTCAAATATAATTCTTTAAAAGATAAGATTTACAACAGCAAAATAATAGACATAGCTAGCTCACATTGGCCAAGGCATTCAGTTTTTCTGAATTCGGGGGAATTTTCATTTCTTGAGTTCCATACTAAAGCTACCTGCACTTTACCTAGAAGGAAGTATAACTTAAACATTAGTTAGATTTCATATCAATTTTTGTGTATTACAGAAAATCTGATTCTAAAACTCACATAATTATAATGAATTCAGCTACTAACCATTTTTATATCTTTCGGAGGCAGGAAGAGATGTATCATGTGTTGTCACGGCCATCTGCACACCACCATTAATTGAGTTACCAGAAAACTATAACTTACTAGCATATTTCCATGTGCACTTTCAATATTTTGAATCACATCAGACCTGCACATAACGTAAATCACACGTCCCCTCATCTTCATCATACGGCTCAATGCTTAGTTCAGTAATACCTGAATTATATAAAGAAGTAAAAAAAAAATTCAACACTCAAAAACCGGAAAAGGAAACAAATAAATAAAGAAGAATAAAAAAATATAACAGGTAACATTGAGTTTTAATAACTGAAAAGGACCTTGTTTAAGCAGCTCCACCGCAGCGTTAATACTTGGATGATGAGCTACAAAAACAGAAAAAAGAAGATAAAAAACTACAAAAGAAACAATTGAAGATTAATCCAATGATTAGAGTATAAAATATTAAAAAGTTAGTAGGATTCGAACCTTTGCATTGAGGAATATCTACTACATTATGAGTGCCCTCCTGATAAAGCCCAATCTGAGGGTTTTCTGATGAGCCACGAACGGCTAATTTTGCCCGACACCTCCATCCCCACTAGCACGACACCAAACAATATCAAGACTCAAAACCCTAAGTTAATATGATAAAGATAAATTTTAAAAAAAGGCCTAAACTTTACGAAATTAAGGGGGAAAATAGTTAAGTAATACCAGTTTGCAACTGTCAAATGTAAAATCTGAGACTCCAACGGCCTTGAAGAACTCCGTAGCCTCGTCAACGATGACCGGACGGTGGAGATTGAACTCGTGGGTGCACCCGGAGCACCTGAATATCCAGGCAGCAAATTTAAAATAAATAAAAAAAGTTAAAGCAAAGAGTGTTGACGAAAAGAGTTACTTACGATTCGAAGTGTGGGCAGTGGAGGGCGCAGGTTAGCGAGGGCGGAGGGGTTGCGTTGGGGCTTAACGAGAGAGAAGGAGCTGCTGGTGCTGGAGCTGGAGCTGAAGCAGAAGGTGGAGCGCGCACTGCGCTTGGGGACACGTGGCAGGTAATGAGTGGAGGCGGAGGAGAACGTACCGAGAGGAAGCACAGAGGCATTGTTCCGCCGTTGCTCTGTGGCGGGAATGGATAATAAACAAAAAAGAGGGCTGATAGAAATGTCTCTACGGTAAATAGAATAGCGTGAAACGCGGTAATTAAACTCGCGGTTTTTAATGTGTTGTTGGCGTTGGTTAGACGCGCTGTTCTGGATCTGTTGTTGTTTACGTACGATAACAAGATAAACCGCGTTTCTATTTTATGTTTCCATAAAAAAAAATAATTAAAAAACAACAACATAGGACAATACTAAACATTGCTTTATTTGCTTGCAAACATGTGCTTTTACATTTGCAGTTTCTTCTGTGGTGGTCTATGAGCTTTTGTGCAGAAAAGTTCCAGTGGATGAGACAAAACGAAGGAGAGTATCTTTCACTTTGTCAAGGAAGTGGAAATAGGCATATCTCCAGGACTTCTTGATGACCAAAGTCCCACAAACTCCCCAGAACCCTACAAAGAAACCTATCACTATGCTGATGATGAACCATAGCTTTTCAAATTTACTGTCATCATCATCCTCTCCATCTCCACTTGGAACTTGAGGTGCTTCTTTATTGTCATCTTGGCAACCGGGTAATGGATACCCGCAAAGAGCTGCATTGCCCTCGTAAATTGATTGATCAACCAGGGTCTTAAACTGGTTGCCTGTTGGAATTCTCCCAGACAAGTTATTGTATGACAAGTTGAGATGATTCAAAAATGTTAAAGAAACCATGCTTCGTGGAATTGAACCTGAAAGTTTGTTTGTTGATAGATCAAGAGTTTCTATCCGCTCCAAGTTTCCGATCTTTTCTGGGATATTTCCTGTCAAATGATTCATGGATAAATTCAAGGTGCCCAACTTTAAAAGGCTTGTCAGCCCCACAGGCATCTCTCCTGACAAGTTATTGTCTGAGAGATCAACACTATTAACAAGGTAAAGGATGGAATCATACACAAGCACCCTTCCTTTTGACACCACCTTCAGTCTTCCCTGATACCTGCTTGTATCTTTGTCTGTGAACTCAGATTTGAAGCCACTCAAATTACCTATGCACTGTGGAATTTTTCCAGAGAGATTGTTGTGTGAGAGGTCCAGTATGTGGAGATTGGAAAGGCCACATAACTGTGAAGATATGTTTCCAGGTAAACAAGTTGAGCCTCAAGCTTAAAATCAACAAAGAGAGCATGTTTTCTCCTATGGAAGCCGGAATTGGTCCAGAAAACTTGTTGTCACCAAGATCAAGACTCTTCATGTCAGTGCAGTTTCTCAAGGAAGGGACTTCACCTGAAAAGTTGTTGCTAGAGAGGATCAAGAAGTTGAGTGAAGTAAGAGAGCCTAAAGACCTTGGGATTGAACCGGAGAGACTGTTGTTTGACACATCTACAATATACAATAATGGTAATTTGTTCCAAAAGTGAGGAATCTGACCAGACAAGTGGTTGTTTGAGATAACCATGGTTGTTAATTGGCTCATATTACTAAGGGACAAGGGAATTCTTCCACTCAAAGAGTTCCTAGAAATGTCTAGAGATCGCAGAAAGGGCATCACTTCACCAATTTTAGGAGGAATTGGTCCTGAAAACAGATTATCTCTAAGATACAAGCATGGTGATGTTTGATGACCAGAGTGGGAGGGGGCCCTCAAACCTGTTTGAACTCAAATCAACAGTGGAAGGAGAGCTGAATCTTAATGAGTTGGGCACCCTGCCTCTTAGCTGATTATAAGCGACATCTAGTTTACTCAATTCCAAATCCAACTGCCAAAACCAATTTGGTATGGTGTCTGAAATCAAAGCATTATTGAGTACCAACATGGTCAGCTAGTCTGATTTCTGAGCAATGTAGGAAATTTGGGACCCAGTTGGCATGATCTAATGCTCAAGTATCTCAATTTGAAAGGAGGTATCCAATTAGAAGGTATGTCGAAAACTAAGGAAATGTTTGGTGAAGCTTTTTCCATTGATACCTCTTTTAAGCTTCCAAGTTTCGCCAAATGAGCTTCTGTTATGACACCTTCCCATGTATTTTTAGAGATATCTAGTGCAACCAACGAGGAGAGCTGCCCAAGACTTTCTGGGATGATCCCACCCATTTGATTTCTTGCAAGGCAAAACTCCTCCAAAGATGTTAAGTTTCCAATTGATTTCGGGATTGAACCGTGAAATGAGTTGTCCCACAATGTGAGGTATCTTAAGCTTTTAAGGTATCCCAAAGAATCAGGCAGTTTTCCCTTCAGCCTGTTATATCCCAAATTCAATGTCTCTAAGCTGCTGTTTGTGCATGCAGACAACTTATCAATGAAATTAGTAATTTCACCAGTAATGTTGTTGATAGAAAGTCTTAGCGTCTGCAAACTGCATAGCGTTCCCAAGTTTCTTGGCAATGACCTCCAATGTCTGAAATTCTAGATAAATCAAGCATCTGGAGAGACGTCAAACTACCAAATGTTTCTGCAGTTCTCCATGGAGATTGTTGGACTTTAGCTGAAGATGGACTAGTTTAGTCAGATTAAACATCCAGGGAGGTATCGTGGAGTTGAAACCGTTGCCAGAGAGATCAAGAACCAAAAGGGATGTGAAATTGATGGAAGGAAGAGTGAGAGGAAGGATGGAAAGTCTACAAGAGGGCAAATGCAATTCAACAAGGGAAAGGAGCATATTAACAGTGGGAAGCCAATATGATGCAGCCTTGGAAAGGTCAACTCCTTCCAAGTTAAGGTACTTTAAGGAAGAAAAAGTTGCAAGCCTTAGCCAATGGAGATCATTCTCAACTGCTTCAAAAAGGTAATTGCTGAGATCAAGATAAAGCAACCTTGAAAGGTTTCCAAGATTAGGGGGAATGGTTCCACCAAAAGATGCACCAGAGAATTGAGGTATGTCAGTTTCTCTCAGTGATCCAATGAAACTTGGAAGCTGGACACCTCCAAAGTTATTCATGCTCAAATCCAAGTAAACCAAATCTTTCAAAACAAGCAAAGAAGGGTTGATCTCACCACCAATTCCGAATGCATTCTCTGCTGCTCCATCACCATCCAACCCATCTATTATATAGTGATTGCGAAGATCAAGCCTGTTGACACGTCCAGTTAAGTTGTTGCAGCCTACACCACTCCAGTTGCAGCAATCTTCTCCCACCCAAGATGAAAGCCGGTCCGGAAGGATCTCTAAGGCCTTGTTTGAGCTTGAGAAGGGCTTTCCTCTCTATATCCATGCATTTCACGTTATGATGATCAGGAGGAGCACTCCAGAAACCAAGTTTAATGGTTTCAAGGTATAGAATTCCTGACAGTAAAATTAGTGAAACAAGTTGGATGGAAGCACTGATGTGACCCATACTTGTTATGCAAGCATGCAATGGGAGGGATGATCTGCAGGAGTGAAGATATGAGTTTGCAAGATTTAAAGAGAACAAATGTCCTGTACGTAGTAGTAGGGAGGATGGAGAAAGAAAATTGACTTTTTCTTCTCTTCGAATTTTCGAAATTATGTGCCCTAACAAGGGAAAGATGTGACTGAGATTTATACCAAGTCTGATAAATAAAAAAGTCAATTATTAGAAGACTCCCAAGTCAATAGTTTGAGAGAGCCTTAATATATAATTTCGACCCCATCAACACTTCAAGTGATAATGACTTTTTCTTCTCGTCTAGTCAATAGTTTGAGAGAGCCTTAATATATATGTGACTTTTTCTTCTCGTCTAGTTGATAATGACTTTTAGGTTGAATGTTGCATTTCAGTCAAAGGGATATTTAAGAACCCCAATTAGTACCCCAAGAGTCTCCATGTTCAAAGAAAATATTAGACGCGGTCGTCAAAATGGAAGAAGAGGTCCTGCTACATTTTTTTTTTTTTAAAGATTCCCAAATTTTACAGATTTTACACGAGGACATTATATTATATTAATTAAACATGAAACTGTTTATAATTTTCCTCCATCCATCACAAGAACATCATATAGGTAGAAACAGTCGAACTATAGAATTTGGAAATAGCGCCAACACACACTACATAGTTCCGGTAACAAAAGATGCATAAGCCAATCTCCTTGGTGTTTCTGTATAACCATCTATTTCAAGGCCACAGGAGCCCAAATATTTTAGGACCACAATCTACAATATGCACTTATTTCTTCGATCAATCATCAGTGCCAAAGTACCGATCACCAAATTCACCCATTCCTGGTATCACACGGAATTCTTCATTCAGTGCAACATCAATCTCTGAAGTGACAATCTTCAACGATGGAAACCGTTTGGAAACACAATGGATTCCTTCAGGGGCCTAAGGCAGAGGGAAACAATGGTAAAAAGAATCAAACAAATGTTGACATTGTACACAAAAACACAGTCGGTCGGCATCGAGAAAAACTCACAGAGATAAAGTTTAAGAATATTATTTGTGCTTCAGAAACTCCTCCTCAGTCTCCTCAGTGTATCACTTTTTACCTCCGTTTCCTCGTCGAATGCACACCCTGTGATTCCTCTCTTGCAGAGTCTGTCTGCCCCACCAATGAAGGGTCTTCAAAAAATTCAACTGCCCAGATGGCCACTACAATGACCTGGCTACTCTTCTCCTTGCCACTAATGATGATGCAGTTCGAAACATCTTCTCGACTACCACATCCACCGAATACCATCCTATCTCCCTCCTAATCTTCTTCGCACTTTATTGCATCTTAGCATTGTTTACATTTGGAATTGCTGTGCCATCTGGACTGTTCCTCCCCATCATCCTTATGGGCACAGCTTATGGCCGCATGCTTGGTATCGCCATGAAATCATATACGAACATTGACCAGGGGCTTTTTGCTGTTCTTGGTGCAGCTTCTCTAACGGCAGGATGAATGAGGATGACAGTTTCACTATGTGTCATATTTCTTGAGCTCACCAACAACCTCCTCTTACTACCCATAACAATGATTGTCCTCCTAATTGCCAAAACAGTAGGAGACAGCTTCAACCCAAGTACCTATGAGATTATACTGCATTTAAAAGGTTTGCCTTTCTTGGATGCACATCCAGAACCATGGATGAGGAATCTGACCGTAAGTGAGCTTGCTGATGCCAAGCTGCCAGTAGTCACCCGTCGTGGAATTGAAACGGTGGAACGTATTGTGAAGGTCCTGAGAAACACCCCACAATGGTTTCCCTGTTATAGATGATGGAGTGGTGCCACCAGTAGGATTGGCAGTTGGGGCAACAGAAGTACATGGACTAATCCTTCGAGCTCGCCTTGTTCATGTGCTGGAGAAGAAATGGTTCCTAAGAGAGAAAAGAAGAACAGAGGAGTGGGAAGTGAGAGAGAAATTTACCTGGGTTGAATTGGCTGAGAGGGAAGGAAAGATCGAGGAGGTGGCCGTGACAAGTGAAGAAATGGAGATGTATGTAGATCTGCATCCCCTCACCAATACAACTTATACAGTGATGGAAAGCATGTCAATGGCAAAAGCTATGGTGCTTTTCAGACAACTGGGACTCCACCATTTGCTCATTGTGCCAAAGTTTGAAGCAGCTGGGGTAAGTTGATCAAGCATTCTCATTTTACTAAACACCATGCACTTGTTAACTAGAGTTACAACTTACTTACACCTAAGCATATTTATTCAGTACATTGAGCAAATTTATTCAAGATTTTCGTTCGTTATACACTACAATTTGTAAAGGCCAATATCACTAACCTCAACGTGTGCTCCATTTATAGGTGCCTCCCGTGGTTGGGATCTTAACCAGGCAGGATTTAATAGCCTACAACATTTTGAATGCCTTTCCACATCTCACGAAAGCCACAAGCAGGGAGAAGGGGAACTGAAAACGTCTTCTCCTCAACCAACAGAACTAGCAGCTTTCCTGATGCAAGACATCGCTTTCTTTATTATTATTTTTTACTCAATTATTTATTCTTTCATCCAATTCCAAAGGAGTCAGGTAGATACACTACAATCTGCAATTTCATTCACTTGTAACTATTCATATCACACATCAGTCCATGATGAACAAATTTAAATTCCTTTCTTCAAAAGGGAAAACAACACTGAGGTATTGGTTTTGTTATTTTCTCACTCTACTAGATAGATTATCCTACTCTTCTTCTCGTAATAACCCCAGCAAAATACAACATTGAAAATTCTTCACAAGCGTTTCTTCTTCTTCTTTCCTAATTTCTTTTTCTTTGGGCTTACTCCTCCGCCTCTCTTGAACACAGCTAAAACCTCGATGCTGCAATCATGGGAAAAAAAAAAAAAAAAACCCTTGTCATGGAAACCTAAAAGATGTATTAAATGCAAAGATGATGGAATTAGTATGACAACATATGCTACATTCCATTTTTGCTATGTCAACCAAATAGCCTTTCTTTTTTTGGGAAGTCAATTCTGCCTAGATAAGTACCAAAAACAAAATAATGTCTGAATAAAATGCTGGAAATCTTGCATGATCGATCTCCAAAATAAATAAGCATGATTTTTTTCCAATTAATAATGAACGAACATATATAATACAAGCAGCATAGCTTTAGCATATATGCATATCCATTTAATTTAATTGTAATAAGATGCATCATATGTTGGAAACAAGGGGGTTAAACGAATAGAAACTGATAAATACCTCTGGGTTCCAGGGAAAAAATTATATCCATGGGCTTTTTCCAACTTCCATGCCTTGCTAGACAATAACAACTCGCAATCCTGTTGAAACATCAATCCCAAATTACGTAGAGGCAAAAAATGGTAACAATCAAACCAGACCAAGATGGGATGGGATAATCAGAGCAGAATATAATTATTTCATGGAACTTTGTAGCAACCAATTTATACCTCTTTGAAGCTTTCCCATCCACAACTAATATAAATAAGGGTTCGAGGCAATGTTTTGCTATCCTCTGAAGTTATTTTGCTTCCAATCTGAACTGAAGCTTCTCTTGCACGGAGCATCCATGGTCTCTTCTCATCCTTTTCTTTTGAGATTGAACTGAGTTGACATAAATATTATTGGAACTAATTACTTTCCACTAGGACCACCAGTGAGGTCCTTGACTTCAATATTTTGAGTACAGAAAGGGTCTAACCTCTCTGAGGATGACTTAGCTTCATACTCTGCTGAAGATATACTCCGTAATGCATCACCAAGAGATGCATCCAGTCCCTTTCTAGGAGGATCCACAACAAGTACATCTGATCCCGTGATCCAAGAAAGAGGTTCCTAGTTTATATAAACCCAACTATTCAGCAGAAATCATTAAGGGACATTAACGGAGAAACCTTCAAAATTGCTTTGTATATGTTTTAATATAAATATGAAATTTGTAAGAATTCACATCCTAAATAATAATTTAAAATTTATTCTCTTACTTTCTCTTTAACAGAGAACAGAGATCTCTACTATGAGTTAAGAACTAAAGATATATAAAATTTCAAAGGGTTACTAACTTTACAAGTATCTGCAAGATGCCAGCTGATACTGCTATCTACTAAGTTTGGCAGGCGGTCAACTGTCTTCTCAAAGGATAGTTTTGATTCTTTGTTAATCTCGATGCACCTAACAGACCTATAAAACAATTATATTTCCATATCAGAGTGTCTTATATTTAAACATAAAGATTGAACTTTTGAGGTTTTAACAATTATCCCAATTCTTGCCTGCATTTTCTTGTCACAGCTAATGATAATCCAATTACACCAGCTCCTGCATACAAGTCAGCAACAGATGATCCTTGAGGGACATACCTTTGTAACTTTCGAAGCAAGGCATCAAAAGCCTGGGATGAAGTAGCATTAGACCAGGTGATATAGAGTAGAAACTTTTTCAAGAAATGTAAAATTAAGAAGGTATGATTTTCCAATAATCAAGTTTCAGAAAACAGGTTCCAATCAGGATGGTTAGATGTTAAACTGAAGATTCCTTCTTTTACATGTTTCAAATTCTGATTCCTTCAGGATCTAATTATACCCTGAATAAAAACTATTTCATAATATATGTGCTGCATTCTAAGGGACTTTTCTTTTTCTTTTTTCTTCTTCTACCATTACATTTATAAAGTGGTTTATATGGCTTTACTTTCTACGTTCATAATTTGTTGGAAGTTTTAATGAAAATAAAATTATGCATTTCAGTCAAATTTCAATAGTTGGAAAATACCCGTGTGTTTGCTTGGCCAAAACTGGATGGAGCCAAGGAGATATCAATTCCTCCAACATGTTCCCATAAGTCTCTTTCTCCTAAAAGATGTCTCCATCTATTCCCAAAAATTATCTGCATCACCGGGTAAATATATGTAGATTCAAGATCATGTAATAAAATGACCACAAATAACCCTTTGGACTCACATTGTTTGTTGATGTCTGAAAGTTGGCCCATACAGAGTGAACCAGATTGACTTTGCTTCTTGTCCCACCATTTTTCCATATAAACTGGAAACAAGTATATAGACCATAGATTTCAAATATAATTCTTTAAAAGATAAGATTTACAACAGCAAAATAATAGACGTAGCTAGCTCACATTGGCCAAGGCAATTCTTTATCGTGGTGTTGGCGTTGGAGATGCGCGGTTTTGGATGTGTTGTTTACGTACGATAACAAGATAAACCGCGTTTCTATTTTATGTTTCTCTAAAAAAAGAATTTTTTTTATTAAAAGCGATAGTAATTTTATTGATAACACAGAAAAAAGTACACAGTAGCCACAATGCCAAATATGAGTACAACATATCCAGTGATTAAACACACAAATAAATTGGTTTCATCTTGAGAGAATTACGCATGCCAGAAAAACCTAAAACCTCACATTCTGCAGACAAAGGCACATGTACTCTGACCTACAATACAGATGCACCGCGCAATGGCAGTAACGGCAAATCTGCATCGAAAAGTTGAACACTAAATACAAACATCAGCAAACTCCTATTGAGTTTCTGAGAATTATTAGACTAAAATAAACACATAAGCAAGGACACCACACCATATCTTCTCCAGCAAACCAAAGAGACTCATAGCACATACATGGCTAAACCTCTTATTTTGCACAAGCACAACCCAATCCCACACAAATCGGCAACAATCACTTTTCCAACACTGAACCTGGAGCAAAATCCATGTGAGTGGACCAGAAGCTGTAACAAAATCATGGCGTCTACGGTGAAATGCAGTACTTGCTTCACAAACACAACGAAAACCAAAGAAAAAAGTTGGGTCGATAACACCACACTGCAAGTCATTCCAGCGACATCACTAAACATTGCTTTATTTGCTTGCAAACATGTGCTTTTACATTTGCAATTTCTTTTGTGGTGATCTATGAGCTTTTGTGCAGAAAAGTTCCAATTGATGAGACAGAACGAAGGAGAGCATCTTTCACTTTGTCAAGGAAGTGGAAATAGGCATATCTCCAGGACTTCTTGATGACCAAAGTTCCACAAACTCCCCAGAATCCTACAAAGAAACCTATCACTATGCTGATGATGAACCATAGCTTTTCAAATTTACTGTCATCATCATCCTCTCCATCTCCACTTGGAACTTGAGGGGCTTCTCCATTGTCGTCTTGGCAACCGGGTAATGGATACCCACAAAGAGCATCATTGCCCTTGTAAATTGATGGATCAACCAGGGTCTGAAATTGGTTGCCTGTTGGAATTCTCCCAGACAAGTTATTGTATGACAGGTTGAGATGATTCAAAAATGTTAAAGAAACCATGCTCTGTGGAATTGAACCTGAAAGTTTGTTTGTTGATAGATCAAGAGTTTCTATACGCTCAAAGTTTCCGATATTTTCTGGGATATTTCCTGTCAAATGATTCATGGACAAATTCAAGGTGCCCAACTTTAAAAGGCTTGTCAGCCCCACAGGCATCTCTCCTGACAAGTTATTGTTTGAGAGATCAACACTATTAACAAGGTAAAGGATGGAGTAATATACAAGCACTCTTCCTTTTGACACCAACTCCAGTTTTCCCTGGTAACTGCTTGTATCTTTGTCTGTGAACTCAGATTTGAAGCCACTCAAATTACCTATGCACTGTGGAATTTTTCCAGAGAGATTGTTGTGTGAGAGGTCCAGTATGTGGAGATTGGAAAGGCCACATAACTGTGAAGGTATGTTTCCAGGAACGAGTTGAGCCTCAAGCTTAAAATCAACAAAGAGAGCATGTTTTCTCCTATGGAAGCCGGAATCAGTCCAGAAAACTTGTTGTCACTAAGATCAAGACTCTTCATTTCAGTGCAGTTTCTCAAGGAAGGAACTTCACCTGAAAAGTTGTTGCTAGAGAGGATCAAGAAGTTGAGTGAAGTAAGAAAGCCTAAGGATCTTGGGATTGAACCGGAGAGACTATTGCTTGACACATCTACAATATACAATAATGGTAATTTGTTCCAAAAGTGAGGAATCTGACCAGACAAGTAGTTGTTTGAGATAACCATGGTTGTTAATTGGCTCATATTACTAAGGGACAAGGGAATTCTTCCACTCAAAGAGTTACTAGAAACGTCTAGATCTGCCAGAGAGGGCATCACTTCACCAATGTTATGAGGAATTGGTCCTGAAAACATATTATCATTAAGATACAACATGGTGATGTTTGATGACCAGAGTGAGAGTGGGCCCTCAAACTTGTTCGAACTCAAATCAACGGTGGAGGGATAGCTGAATCTTAATGAGTTGGGCACCCTGCCGCTTAGCTGATTAGAAGAGACATCTAGTTTACTTAATTGCAAATCCAACTGCCAAAACCAATCTGGTATGGTGTCTGAAATCAAAGCATTATGGAATACTACCATGGTTAGCTCAGTCTGATTTCTGAGCCATGTAGGAAATTTGGGACCCAGTTGGCATGATCTAATGTTCAAGTATCTCAATTTGAAAGGAGGTATCCAATTAGAAGGTATGTCGAAAACTAAGGAAATGTTTGGCGAAGCTATGTGAATTGATAGATCTGTTAAGCCTCGAAGTTTCGCCAAATGAGCTTCTGTTATGACACCTTCCCATGTGTTTGCAGAGATATCTAGTGCAACCAGCGATGAGAGCTGCCCGAGACTTTCTGGGATGATCCCACTCATCTGATTTCTTGCGAGGTAAACCTCCTCCAAAGATGTTAAGTTTCCAATTGATTTCGGGATTGAACCGTGAAATGAGTTGTCCCACAATGTGAGGTATCTTAAGCTTTTAAGGTATCCCAAAGAATCAGGCAGTTTTCCTCTCATTACTTTTATATCCCAAATTCAATGTCTCTAAGCTGCTGTTTGTGCATGCAGACAACTTATCAATGAAATTAGTAATTTCACCAGTAATGTTGTTGATAGAAAGTCTTAGCGTCTGCAAACTGCATAGCGTTCCCAAGTTTCTTGGCAACTGACCTCCAATGTCTGAATTCTCTGATAAATCAAGCGTCTGGAGAGACGTCAAACTACCAAATGTTTCTGCAAGTTCTCCATGGAGATTGTTGGACTTTAGCTGAAGATGGACTAGTTTAGTCAGATTAAACATCCAGGGAGGTATCGTGGAGTTGAAACCGTTGCCAGAGAGATCAAGAACCAAAATGGATGTGAAATTGATGGAAGGAAGAGTGAGAGGAAGGATGGAAAGTCTACAAGAGGGCAAATGCAATTCAACAAGGGAATGGAGCATATTAACAGTGGGAAGCCAATATGATGCAGCCTTGGAAAGGTCAACTCCTTCCAAGTTAAGGTACTTTAAGGAAGAAAAAGTTGCAAGCCTTATCCAGTGGAGATCATTCTCAACTGGTTCAAAAGGTAATTGCTGAGATCAAGATAAAGCAACCTTGAAAGGTTTCCAAGATTAGGGGGAATGGTTCCACCAAAAGATGCACCAGAGAGATTGAGGTATGTCATTTTCTCTAGTGATCCAATGAAACTTGGAAGCTGGACACCTCCAAAGTTATTCATGCTCAAATCCAAGTAAACCAAATCTTTCAAAACAAGCAAAGAAGGGTTGATCTCACCACCAATTCCGAATGCATTCTCTACTGCTCCATCACCATCCAACCCATCTATTATATAGTGATTGCGAATATCAAGCCTGTTGACACGTCCAGTTAAGTTGTTGCAGCTTACACCACTCCAGTTGCAGCAATCTTCTCCCACCCAAGACGAAAGCCGGTTCGAAGGATCTGTAAGGCCTTGTTTGAGATTGAGAAGGGCTTTCCTCTCTATATCCATGCATTTTCTGTTATGATCAGCAACACTGCAGAAACCAAGTTTAACGGTTTCAAGGTATAGAATTCCTAACAGTAAAATTAGTGAAACAAGTTGGATGGAAGCACTGTTGTGACCCATGCTTGTTATGCAAGCATGCAATGGGAGGGATGATCGGCAAGAGTGAAGATATGAGTCTGCAAGATATAAAGAGAACAAATGCATGTACTTAGTAGTAGGGAGGATGGAGAAAGAAAATTGAGCTCTTCTTCTCTTTGAATTTTCAAAATTATGTGCCGTCCTGGATGGCACTAACAAGGGAAAGATTTGGCCATGGTGACTCAAATTTAGACTAAGTCTAATGAAGAAAAAAGAGATTTCTAAGTCAATTATTAGAACTCCCAAGTCAATTTGAGTTACGTGGGGTCAATAGTTTGAGAGAGCCTTAATATATATTTTTGACCCCATCAACACTTCAACCATGCTTGTCTAATTTGTTTTTTTTTTCTTTTGCCAAACAATGAGAGAATATTATTAAAGACGAACAATAAGGTTTACATCAGTAGCAAGAATATCAAATATCCACTCAGGCCATAATTCATCCCAAATATGGATACCGCCAACTTTGGCCGCAATGGCCGCAATTTTATGCACTGCCTTGTTACAATGACGAGGAGTATACAAGAAGACACAATGTTGAAATTGCTCCACCAGTCGCTCGTCTAATTGATAATGACTTTTAAGTTGAATGTTGCATTTCAGTCAAAGGGACATTTAAGACCCCCAATAAGTACCCAAGAGTGATACTTGGTCCGCTCCATAGTTTGAGAGAGCCTTAATATATATTTTCGACCCCATCAACACTTCAACCATGCTTGTCTAATTTGTTTTTTTTTCTTTTGCCAAACAATGAGAGAATGTTATTAAAGACGAACAATAAGGTTTACATCAGTAGTAAGAATATCAAATATCCACTCACGCCATAATTCATCCCAAATATGGATACCGCCAACTTTGGACACAATGGCCGCAATTTTATGCGCTGCCTTGTTACAATGACGAGGAGTATACAGGAAGACACAATGCTGAAATTGCTCCACCAGTCGCTCGTCTAATTGATAATGACTTTTAGGTTGAATGTTGCATTTCAGTCAAAGGGATATTAAGACCCCCAATAAGTACCCAAGAGTGATACTTGGTCCGCTCCATAGTTTGAGAGAGCCTTAATATATATTTTCGACCCCATCAACACTTCAACCATGCTTGTCTAATTTGTTTTTTTTTTCTTTTGCCAAACAATGAGAGAATATTATTAAAGACGAACAATAAGGTTTACATCAGTAGCAAGAATATCAAATATCCACTCAGGCCATAATTCATCCCAAATATGGATACCGCCAACTTTGGACACAATGGCCGCAATTTTATGCGATGCCTTGTTACAATGACGAGGAGTATACAGGAAGACACAATGTTGAAATTGCTCCACCAGTCGCTCGTCTAATTGATAATGACTTTTAGGTTGAATGTTGCATTTCAGTCAAAGGGATATTTAAGACCCCCAATAAGTACCCAAGAGTGATACTTGGTCCGCTCCATAGTTTGAGAGAGCCTTAATATATATTTTCGACCCCATCAACACTTCAACCATGCTTGTCTAATTTGTTTTTTTTTTCTTTTGCCAAACAATGAGAGAATATTATTAAAGACGAACAATAAGGTTTACATTAGGTAGCAAGAATATCAAATATCCACTCAGGCCATGATTCATCCCAAATATGGATACCGCCAACTTTGGACACAATGGCCGCAATTTTATGCGCTGCCTGATCGGTTCATAATTGTATATCATTTTGTACCCTTCTAGCTTATGATTTGGTTATGTTTTTTATTTAAACTTGTGCTTTTAATCATTTTTGTGTTTATCTTTCAGTTCATTGAGCTTTAGGTAATAATGATGGCTTTGGAGAGCATAATTCATGCAATTCAAGCATGTTAAGGCCTAATTTGGATGAATTGATGAAGAGCTTAAAGACAAACTCATTTTGGCTACAGCCCCCTGCCAGTCCAGTTCCGTAGGTCATATTGAAAGCTTTGTTTCAACAACCTACATAGCTCTAATGAGGACAAATTCTTCATGAAAGTTGTTCCAATGGGTGTGTACTATAACATACCCAAAATTCAGCCTCATTGGATAAATATGGAGTCCGTTACCTAGCAAACACAGAACCATGCTCAGGATGGATCTTATCAGCGCGGAAAATGAGTTAGCAATTTGTTTCGGCCTTATCTTCTTCCTCCGACCTTGGATTGGCCCAAATAACATATGACTGGAAAGTTGCTGGTCATGCTGACCTCAGCATGTGCTGGTTGGATGCTTGGTCATGGTGAGCTAGGCATGAGCTATCATTTCTGGTTGGAAGCTTGGTCATGGTGACATGAAGATGAGCTAGGGCTGCTGGTGGGATTTATTGGGGAAGTGCATCAACCATTCAAGATTTTCTAATACAAGTGCATCACCCAATTTAGATTTTCTAATACAAGTGCATCAACCATTTCAGATTTTATAAAACAAGTGTTGTATGCATTAGCCATATTGAATTCAGATTTTTACTTCTCCTAGGCCTATAAATATGGAGGTTCTCTAAGCTTGTAATAACACCCCAAGGGGGGGAGCTCTCAAACACTTCTCTAGAGCTCCCTTCCCTTCTCTCCCTCAAATTCTCTTAGTTTCTCTTTCTAGTTTTCAATTGTTGTAATGAAATCTTTTGTGCTGAAATTTTCTTTAAGTCTTTCCAAGTTCTACTTTACTTTTCCTTATGTAAATTCTTTTCTTTAGTTTCAAGTTTGATTAGTTTCCAAGTTTCAATTATGGTTCATGTTCTTATTCATTATGCTTATAAGTTAATATGCTAGTTTGAATGATTGATCACCATTTAGGCTTGCATGTTAGCTATCTTGGTTTGAATTAAGAGTATACACCATGCTTTAATTTGAATTGAACTATGAATAGGAAGAGTATGTATGGACATTCGACAACAGGGATTAGATACATGCTTGATTGTTTAAATTGTTCTTCTATGCTTAATGGGTTCCTAATGCTTAATTTTAGGTTAGACAACAAATGATCAAATTAGGGAATTAGGAACACAAGGTTATGACCACACACCATGGCTTAATCATACATTAGCTAGAATCAATCCATTAATCTAATTGAACTTGGGAACTTATCTACTTGAGTTAGTTATTTTCTTTCCTCCTTGTTTTATTTATTTCCTTTCTTTTTCATCTCTGTTTTGTGTAGGAAAAATGAATTGGATCATTCAATCACCAATCCTCGTGGGATCGACCTCGCACTTACATATGCTATACTACCAAACGGCTCGTGCACTTGCGAGTATCACAAGTTGAGGATGCAGCTAAATCCATTTTGGTGCAGCTAAATCTACACTACACTACCTTGTTACAATGACGAGGAGTATACAGGAAGACACAATGCTGAAATTGCTCCACTAGTCGCTCGTCTAATTGATAATGACTTTTAGGTTGAATGTTGCATTTCAGTCAAAGGGATATTTAAGACCCCCCAAGAATGATACTTGGTCCGCTCCATCTCCATGTTCAAAGAAACTATCAGACGTGGTCGTCAAAATGGAAGAAGAGGTCCTGCTACATTTTTTTCTTTCAAGATTCCCAAATTTTACAGATTTTACACGAGGACATTATATTATATTAATTAAACATGAAACTGTTTATAATTTTCCTCCATCCATCACAGTAACATCATATAGGTAGAAACAAGTAAAGCAGTCGCACTATAGAATTTGGAAATAGCGCCAACACACACTACAGAGTTCCGGTAACAAAAGATGCATAAGCCAATCTCCTTGGTGTTTCTGTATAACCATCTATTTCAAGGCCACAGGAGCCCAAATATTTTAGGATCACAATCTACAATATGCACTTATTTCTGCAATCAATCATCAGTGCCAAAGTACCGATCACCAAATTCACCCATTCCTGGTATCACACGGAATTCTTCATTCAGTGCAACATCAATCTCTGAAGTGACAATCTTCAACGATGGAAACCGTTTGGAAACACAATGGATTCCTTCAGGGGCCTAAGGCAGAGGGAAACAATGGTAAAAAGAATCAAACAAATGTTGATGTTGTACACAAAAACAGTCGGTTGGCGTCGAGAGAAACTCACAGAGATAAGGTTTAAGAATATTATATGTGCTTCAGGAACTCCTTTCTGTATGAGTAGTTCAATAGCCTGGTTAGCAGAGTTACCTACAAGCCATTAACGTGGATTGTCACTTTTCACTCACCAGCAAGCAAAAGTTCAAAAGAATGCCCTTCTCAGCAGGATGGGTCAGGAATTTGATAAACCAAGCCTATTCTTGTTTTTAATTTGAAATTCTTACAGTAACTAATATATACATGAAAAAAAACAGAGTCCAGTGCCCAAATTATAAAAATAAAAAATGGACTCCGATTTCTAGCTAGCAAAAGCCAACATGCCCTGCCATTTCAATTTCCACATTGTGCAGTATGTCTCACAACATACTCTTTGGCGGGAATGGCATAAGACATAATAAACAAATGATGTTATCTTTCTATCACTCCTGTGCATCTTGAGCAATGAGAATAAGAAAACACTAGAGTCCAAAAGTTTTCTTCCATCACCAACTACATTTTTCTCAATATATCCAGGTACCAAAGAAGGACAACAGAACTTCAAAGGAAACCAATGGGATTACCTGTAGCAAGAACGGGGTCTAGAAGCAGGACATGGCGTTCTGAAATATCCTTGGGAAGCTTCTCGTATATAAGCTGCTTAAGTTGTAGTAACTCGATTATACACAATTTTTATTAAGTTTGAGAAGGAGGGGTTAGCTCTTCATAAATTTTCTCCTACTTCAAAAACAGTTATAAGGTTACCTGTTTCCCATTGTCTCCATCACGGTGAATCAGAATCTTTCCAATTTTTATTCCTTTGCAGCATGCACGTAATGCATTTTCCATGCTCTCACCACTTACATAATAAACATGGAAAGATTGTTAAGACCCGACAACCCATATTTTGCCTGCCGGATAAATAAAACTTTTAAAATCAATACCTGATTTAAAGCTCACCTTCGAACAATTGAAACCCCGCACAATTTCTTGCAGAAATCAACCCCAGTATATACTGATGCTGAAATAGAATAAATACAAACTTTCAAAGACATAATATTATTTACTTAAATAAATATTGGATCCATGTTTATGTGAGCTTCACAATCCAATCATTCAACTAGCAACGCACCTCCCCCTCCAACGGAAAATCCAAAATCCTCCCAAACCAAAACGAACAAAGTTCTGAATTGAGTATGGAGAAGGAAAGAAGAGTGTAAAGACATGTAATCAACATACCTGTTGGAGTTACTACTTGCTTCTCTGTGAATGGCAAATGGCCAAGGCCATGCTCCACAACCTAGTGGCCACATCAAAGTATAAGAACATAAAAGTTGAACTCTGGTAGGTTAATGAAACTTGACAAAGCATGAAATGGAAAATACCAGACGAATTAGCCGATCTGAATAAAATACAAAGTCATGCTTTGATATTTCTCGGTCTCGAATCAGTGTATGCATACCTCTAATCTGTAACATGAGAAAAACTCGATTAAGGACTATAAAGAGATGAAAGTGAAGAAACAGTCATCGGATTGCAGACTGTTGGGACAACCTTTCACGTTACAGGGTCCATCGTAATGCAAGTGACCTATATATTCAAATAAACTTGGGCCAGTCAACCATGAAATCTGATTGATCACACTTTTCAGCGCTGAAATTTAAATATTTGGTTGGAGGTGGACATAGAAGGTGCCCAGAAAAGGGGTTTGGAAAGTTCTCTCACTGATATGCCATAAGCCCAGAAACAGAAACCAAGTTGACATAACTATCTTTAGCCTTCACCTACCAGACACATACCCAACCCAACTCATCCGACGCTGCTTTGTATAATCCACAATCTCACTGTTTTCTGCACTCAGAGTTGTACAGTTATTCTAGTTACTGGCATTTAGTAGTAGAATTTTTGGGCCACAGCTCAACGAAAAACAAGGCCAATAATTGAATTCAACATACAATAAATAATTTGTACTTGAGAGTCTTAGGATCAACAACCATAGCCAAGACTACCAAATTCCTAATGCCCCCAAAAGAAAGAAGGTGAAGAATATGTCTATAACACCAAATCACAAATAAAACAAAAGGCATACCTGAAATGTTGACTGAATAACATACATATTGGGATAAATTTTGCAGAGGTCATGCTGACCAAGCTTTGTGTGAATATGTTGCACAATCAAATCAATGGCTACATGATTATCACCACCACGGGGAATGATCACATCAGCATACTTCTTTGATGGGTGAACAAAATCATCAAAAGCAGGCTTGACAAACTTGGCATACTGCAGAATTAAAATAATGCTATCAATGTGATTTTAAGAATTGAAACAATAAAATCTCAGCGGAATTACAAGACAATTAAACCATAAAAGAGCCGCCCTATGTTCTTACTCAACACCACTGAAAATTATGATGATTCAATTGTGTGCAAGGAGACTGTTCAAGCATGGGGTCTTACCATTTCAAGAACAGAGTTTATGTCCCTCCCCCTCTCAACTGTGTCTCGTCTTATTCTACGAGCAAGCCTTACATCAGCATCTGGACAAAAACAAGATAACAAATATTCAGAGTGAGAGAGAGAAAATCTAAAAAAGGTTATGACCTGCTCCTCATGCGCATACAGAGACTGGCCAACCCATAAAGTTGGATGGGAATAGAAGCACTCTTAAAGAACGAATGTTTGATAATAACCTATAGGCAGTTTGAGTTTATATAAATTTTTAAAAACTGAAGCCATTCTATATGGACCGGCAAAAAGTAGAACATATTATTCGCCACCCAAGTGCCTAACGCCTATGGTTTATAATCAGCATAAATTGCTAATTGGCAACTGAATCTTAATAGGCAATATAAGAACACGCAACCAGCCTGAAATTCCTTGCCTTCTCTGGATTTCTTTGATCAATATCTATTTCTATTGCTTTGTCGTAACATATACATTTGATTACAGAGGAATTGCTAGACCTATACAAGAAGGCACAATATCCGTACATAGCACTCAAACTAATATGCCATGCAAAGCAAAACAATCATGGAAATCTAGAAGATGAGATGACCATAAAGGAACATAACAAGACAATAAAATAATGACAATGACAAAAAACTAGAAAGAGAAAATCAAACCTGTATCGACAAAAATCTTCATGTTCATCAGATTTCGGACACGTTGATCATGGAATACCAGAATTCCCTCCAAAATTATTACATCGGAAGCATTCACCTGAAAAAGCAGTAAACAAAATGATTAAAAGGGAAGAAAACGACAATTAGAAGTCAAAACGAACCTTGAGAAGAGTAAAAATGGTAACAATACTAATAATAATGATAGTTAATAAAGTAATATAAGAATAATAATAATAAATAGTACAATGTTACCAGTACACTAATTCTACATGCCAAACAAGCTAGATACTCCAAACAAAAAAAAAAGGAATAAAAACACATAAATGATTTGAGTACCTGCCGGAAAGTATCAGAACTTCGTCGATGGATCTTAAAATCATAAATCGGAACTTGGACAGATTGGCCACATTTTAGCTTTTGAACGCACTCTAAAAGTTGCTCGGTGTCAAAAGCATCTAAAAAATGCAAGCCATACATAATCAATAAAAATTTACAAATAATGTCCATAGGCTAAAGAAAAACCCCAACAAAACTTTATCTGTCACTCCATAACTGCCAGAGTTGCACAGTACAGATAGAACAGCACACAGCCTAATTTCTTGGCAGCAGACATAAAAAATAGGAAAGTAAATTTGACTTTTTATAATAAAATGATTACCAGGATGATCAAAATTATACTCATGCACCCGTTCAGATTCCTCAGGTGTCAAACCACGGTAAAATGAATCCTACGACACGGCCAAATGAAACTAATCAGAGAATTTTATTAAGCATAAAGTAAAATCAACTAATGACGGAATTTTGCAGGCAGAAAAGGCAAGGTAAGCATAATGGACACCAAACCCTAACCTGATTGACAAGGACGACCCGATGATCGTGAAGCTGTTGGATGATCATGTCGCAAACCGTGGTCTTACCCGAAGCCGTACCTCCCGAAACACCTAATCAATCACCGCAACAACAATCAATTTGAAAGAAAATGTAGTTGCGGCAGAGATGTGACTGAAACAAATGCAAATTGATTGGATGTTCTGTGAAAATGTGAAGAAAGACGAATGAGAGAGTTAATAGTACCAATGACGAAGGGCTGCTTGGTGGCGTTGGGGTCGGCTGGGTTTGAAGCAGCGGAAGCAGGAGAGGAAGACGATGCAGGTGGAGATGAGAGGAGGCCGTCAAGTCGGAGTCCCGAGAAGTGGGGCCCTGACGCTGCCTCCATCACGTAGTCTATGGTGGTCGTCTCCTCCGGCATGGTTTTCACTCTCGCTGTCAGTCTCTGGTTGTCTGTTTCGGACTGAATTTGTTACAGCACGACACTTCAACTGCCTTCAAAAATCAAAAGAGCTCAGCGCTGGACAGAATAGACACTGCCGCTTTGTCACGATTTGTTCGGGCGCCTAAGATTCACGCTTTATTTTTGGGTTTCTCCTTTTTTTGATATAAAATTAAATTTTGTTTTGAATTTTCTGATTTTGGATTGGCAAAGGAGGAATATGCCTGATCCATTTTTTATTATATTCTTTTTCGTGCGAAATTCGTGCGCCAAAACGGTGACGTCGACCTAACTGTTTTCGGTTTTTATTTTTTATATAATTGATATTCTATTTTAATCAAATTTAACTAGCTGGTGAGGAAAGGATTTGAACTCGGGTGAAGAGTGAAAAGTATATATGCTTCTTTTCTTCTTTCTTCTTTTTTTTTGTCGAGAATTAGCGATAGATACATTACATTGGGGAGGGGGGCACCTATCCTAGGATTCGAACAGGTGACCAAGGGGGGAAGTGGGAGGTACCTCACCACTGAGGTAAACCCCTCGGTCATATATGCTTCTTTTCTAGATGTAACAATAATGGAAAAAAAAAAAATAAAGAGTACATTTTGCTAGTAGATATTCTTAAAATGGTTGGTAATGCCTCATCAAAAGAAAAAAAACAAAACAAAATGTTGGTCATACAAAGTTGTATCTCTTTTCATAATTATGGAATGTCCAAAATTAATAACCATATTCCATGAAATCATAATTTTGTTTGGACCAAAAAGGGAGCTTTTTTTCTTGATCAAATTGTCTAAGGGAGATTAAGGTCGGATATGTGGAGAGTGGAGTTGAAACCATATGGGATACGTAATTTTTCTGCAATCAATAGAAGAAAAATTAGAAGGAAAAATCCAGCAGGAGATGAGGGTTGATTCATAGCATTGTACAAATATCAGGCCAGGGTTATATATTATATATATATATATATATAGCAATCCCTACCACTTTTATTCTGCTCTTCCTTCAAATTTCAGTCACAACGAAATAAAACCAAAAATATCAAGTTCTGAGTTTGAATCACAAACTCAGCACTGGCTATAATTTATCTCCAAAATCCAAATAAAATGATACGTCCATGGTGGTAATAAGTAGACCCAATAGCGCAAATACCCTCAAACGAAGTTCAAAACACAGAAAGCAGAACAACGGTTGCAGATAACGCAGCAAGCACAACGAATGAAGTAATGGAATGCAGGGAAGTTGAAGCAGGAGAAGCATCAGAAGATGACGACGATGCCGATGCCGGAGAAGAAGGTGCATTTCCATCGACAGTAGTGATCTTCACCTTCATGCCTTGGCCACAGTGGCCTAAAGTGCCACAAGCAAAATATCGTGTACCAGCCTTGCTCAACTTCACCACGTCATTGCCGCTATTCTTGGAGTCTAATGCACCGCCAAGGTCACAGCTCTTGTAAGCACTCTCATTTGGTAGCTCCACCACGCTGTGCAGCCCCGAAGAGTATTTGAAAACTGTCCACCATATTAATCACATTGGTTATGGAATTATTATGCTAATCAAATCCACACTAACAATTAATTAGATTAAGAGGGTTTGTTTACTTACCAAGTTGATCGCCAACCTTGAATTTTTGGGCAGATGCCCAGGAGTTGAAGTCTGTGGACTCGTCCCAACCTTGGCTTCCTCCAACTGTGAGTTGTGCTGCGAAGCCCTTCTTTGTGATCAAACCTACAAAAACCAACACCAACAAAATTGTGTTCATGCGCCCCATTCTGTATATTCTTTTGCTCGCTTTCTCGCTTTCTCTCTCTCTAGACTTCTTTGCTTCTAACTCCTTTCAATGTCTGAGTCTGAGCTTTCCCATGCCTATTACAACTATATATATACAGGGGAGTTCTGTTTGGTTTATTAATATTGTTATTATTTTAAATTATGAAAAACAATATTTGTAATCTTGAGAACTTGGGAAGTTTCATTTTCATAAGATGAACATCAAGGACCCTCCAAATTATCAAATTGCCCCGAGAAGCAAGAGGCAGTATACTGCAACCTAGATCAGGCATTTGTGTAATTCTGCAGAGAAACAGGACTGAGTTTGTGAAATGCGATTATGTTAAGACTTGAGAGAGTTTGGTTTGTCCGCAAAGCAAAACTAGTTGGTGGGCAAAAGGTCGTGGAGGAAGCTTGGCGTTGAAACAAAGCTACCCTGGCGGTGATCATATTCACTCGAAAAGGCCAGCAGCTTGCCCTTGGGACTCAAATTTTAAATCAAAACAAAATGTCAGAACCATCAGAACGGACTAAGACAAGGACCAAATGAAGAAAGTCTATTCACTATAGCTTGTGCTCGTCATCATCAATGTCATGACTTTGATTGTTTGATTCATTAACTTTAAAACCGACACATATTGTTCAAAATTTCTGGATACATTTTACTACAAATTAGAGCTTAAGGTGCTCATGACGGCCCGTATACATCTAGACATTTAGCCTTATTGTCAGATCCTCAATCGAAACGGAGCCATATGGTTTGCAAGTTGCAGCTGATTTCAACCCAACTTCAATCTCTGTTGTAACATCATTGTTGCTGCTGGAAAAAGGCAGTAACTTGATTGTACACAATGTCCTTGGCATTCAACCCCATGATGAAGTCTGCATGTGCATAGTCTTTTATGTACTGAACAGTCAGCTTGCCCACATCATGAAGCTTAAGAATATCAAGTAAAAGCTCCACGTCCCGAATATCAGAGAGCGAGTCTCGGCCGCCGTAGCTGAGGAACAGAGGAAGGTTATGGGGAATGTTGGAGAGGTTATAAATTGGAGGGCTAAATTTCCCATAATGCATCAAATTGAAGTCTAGTCTCCCGTAGTTGTATTTTGCCAACACCCCATCTCGCACAGCTGCAAGTTAATTTATGTCACAATTAGTTTAAACAAGTAGTTTAATTGGCACCATTACTTTAAACAGATGGGGTTTAAGTTGGATAAAGGAACTTACTTTGAGCCAAGTGCACCATGTTCCTGGTGGATGTTGACTGAGGCTCATTCTTCAGGAAGAGATCAACAGTGGAAGAATTGAGGCAGCAGTTTTTTCCTTAAATCAGATAAATTTACGGAAGTAGTTAATAGCTTAGCTGCAAGATAATTAATAATTAGAGATAATGAGAAGTGGCTAATTATACCAGTAACTGCTTCTAGCAAGTCATAGCAGTCAACCCCTGGATAAGCACACAGAGCATTGAGAAATTGGGCCACAGGCTCCCTGCAATTAAGAGAAACCTCAAATTACACCAAGTTAAAATCCTAATGCTGTGAGATGAAGAGGTATTTAACATTTTTTTCTTGGTGGATTCTTACCCTTTTGGATTGAACTCGGCAAGACCGAGTAGCGTAGTGATCTGTTGGCAAAATCATACGCTTAATTAGAGTTCGTTTGGGACTGCTTCTCTAGACGACATATCTTAAATTGTATAAGAAATTATTGATTGACAACTGAATGAATTTGTACCTCGCCAACAAAGGCCTTTGCTGCAGCCACGCCAAGTGCAGTGTTCATGTGGCTCAAATAAGCAATGGGGCTCAACAAGGCTGCCGACTTCATCTGGTCCACCAGTTTCCCATCTGATAACGATGCCAATGCAAACAAAGTACCCTGCCAAATTCACATGGTTTCTTCAACAAGTTGCATTGCATGTCCTTGATTTGAAATTCAATTTACCAAGATATGTGAATCTTCCATCACACAAAAAACCTGAAAAATTCCAAATACATTGATCCTTACCAGTGAATGGCCCACGTAATTAACCTTCTGTCCTGTTTTGCTATACACGAAATCAAAAACAGCTGGTAGGTCAAAGGCCACCAGTTCATCCCAAGACCAATTCCAAAATTTCTGGCATGTTTCAAATCACAGCTCATTAAGCAATAAGCACATACTACTAAGAAACAGAGATAGCTGAAGTGAGAGAGTATATAGTGTAAGAACCGGATCGGAGGGGTCCATGGAAGTATGTCGTCGGCTAAACCTGGTCCCTCTGGTGTTAGCAATCCACACATCAAACCCATTATCAGCCAAAATCAGCGGTAGATTTCTATCCGGAGAATTTAAGAGCCAGGTGACTCCATCCTGCACCCACATACACAATATAGAAACCCCTCAATTATAGTCAGTACCAAGAGCAGTGATCCGAGTCTTGAATTTTGCACCCATGGAATTATGCCTGAGGCGGTGCATCATTTTTTTGGACAGTTTCTGATGGGGTTCTTTTTGCCTCATCAGAATCAGAAGCAGAAGCAGAGTCTCTGAACCACTTCTTGAAAACTTAAATCCGATTTTTGTTTTGTGTGCACACAAAAACAATTACTTGATATTTGTTATTTTTAATTAAGTGGACATGTTTTGTTCAACAATCTGAACAAATTCGTACGTCTAATCTGAATAGCGTGAAGTCTGCTCTGTTTTCCTCTGTTTCTTTCTTCTTCTCATTGACTTTATAGGCAAAGATGGACCCTTTGTTTGGGATCTGCAGCCATTTCCAGGGACGTAATTCTAGCATCCACTTTTATAAAGATATTGCTTTTCAATTTGTTATTAAATGCATGCAAGATGCTAATTTTAAGTGTAATTTAAGTGACATCATAGGCCATTCAAAAGAATTACAGGGCACATGCTATATTCACTGATAGTGTCCTCTCCCTTTTGACTTTTTTCACTTGAATGGTCGAAAAA
Organism: Prunus fruticosa; assembly: GCA_018703695.1. Taxonomy (NCBI): domain Eukaryota; kingdom Viridiplantae; phylum Streptophyta; class Magnoliopsida; order Rosales; family Rosaceae; genus Prunus; species Prunus fruticosa. Next base: position 38,342,852 of record CM031919.1, on the reverse strand, counting down.
AGCAACTTTGGTACCAAAATGTGGCACAGAAAAGCAACTTTAATGAATATGTGCAATAATGTTTAATGATCAAAGATCAAACAGAAACAGAAACAGAAGCAGAAGCAGAAACAGGGTGATGATATGCAGAGCAGAGAAGAAGAAGAAACTTACCACAAGGACACCATGTTGAATTAAGACCGGCGGCTTCTTAGTCCCATTGCTATGACGACCTTCTGGGATTCTTTGCAAACTCAGTATGTAACCATCTTGGATTGTCACCTGAACAACACAAATTAATTAATTCAAAACTAATTGATTGAATTATATGTAGCTACAGTGCAATGGCTTAATTCATCAAGCTCTTACCTGAAGCTCCTGGCATTGGTAGCCATATACAAGCACCGAAGACGCACATATACCGACGGATGGGGCAGCCGCAGCAGCAGCACGTTTTTGGCCAAGTGAGCTACGAATGGAGGCGTAAGCTCGATGAGGTACTAGGGCTGCCACCAAGACTAGGAGGCAAGAGCAAGGTTGCAGCCATATTATATATACTTTGTGTTCCTTGGTTTTGTTATTGTGATATTGAAAATTGGCTTGTTGAGGGCTATATATATAGGCTAGCTGAAGAAAAAGAGAGACACAGAGTGGGAAAACGAGTTTTTTTTTCTTCTTCTTGGGTTTCTTTCTTTCTTTATCTCCTAATTTATTGTTTGACTGGCTGACTAAAGTGAGGGGTTTTCACGTTTATTTCCAGTGATGACAAAGGGAATGGATGTGGGCCCCATTGGGGATTTCCTTTCTTATCATCAAGCAACTGATCATTTGCAAGCAAATTGATTAAGAGTTGGAATTGCAGTTGCAATTTCTAGACCTGAGCTAGCTAAATCTTGCAGACTATTCGGTTCTTGCTCCTGGAAGTGGATCCCGAGGCAAGCAAACAAAGGAGCGGATGCTGCAGCTTTAGAAGCAAAGAGGAGGATGTGCGATGACGTCTGGATCAGCAGACCCCCATCCTCCCTGATGTTCGTTCTCCAAAGCGATGGACTTCCCTGTCCTCCACAGGTGTAAGGTTTTTTTTGTCCAGTTAGGATCTGAGCGTCCTAGTTTGTCCTTGCCCTAGCTGTTTTTTGTAATTATCTTTGGGTCTATCTGGTGTGGTAGGTCTACTCGGCCTTTTGTAGTGTTGCCTGGGGTTGTTTACAGACGTTAGTCTGGTTCCTGTATATTTGGTTGTGTTGCTGCTTGGTTGGGCTGTGTCTCTCCTTTCCCTTTCGTTAATGAAAGTGTGTTTCGACCAAAAAATACGAAAAAAAAAGAGCTAGCTAAATCTTGCTGGACTGACTGTATGGGAGGGAGGGAGGGAGGAGTACATACTCTTCTCGTATAGATTAGGATGATGGAGCATTTTATATAATCTCTGCGTATGTGGGCTCCACGTTGCGATTTTGTATTTTGGACCCATCTAAAACGGCAGCAGCACATCAGGTAGAATGGAAATGGATAAAAAAAATTGGATCAGATTTATTTATTTTCTCTGTAATCTAAAGGGGTTAAAAAACAGGGCTTCAATCCTTGAATTTACTATATTTTACATTGAGTTAGAGTTCTGCAACTCAAACAAGTCTGGTGGTGGTGTTCATGTGGATGCATGTGACTCAGTCAGGTTGCAACTGATGATATCCAAGAGTTAGAAGAACAGCATTATTTCACATTGAGTTGACCAACTAGCTTTAGGATCCACATAAATGGAAGATTCGTAGCAGCACTTATGCTTATCTGTTGCTAGCTAGGCTGTGTAGCATTTTATATGGGAATGGCGATTGTCGGTTCTGTTCTGATATGTTTTCAGCACATCCCATGGGATAAGGATGTTTAATCCATATCGTCATAGTGTTTGAAATCAAGTGACGCCATTAATAATAATGTGTCATATGTTAACTTGGACCTAATTTTTATTTGTTTGAATTCCATGACACTTGTCAAACGAGTTGCATGATTGCACCACAGTGATGGTGACCTAGCTAGATCCTTCCAATTATACATTGTCCGCACTCACAAAGAGTTTGTAACTTTAAGTGAGTAAAACGTATATGAGGTCCTTAAATTCGTTCGTATTGAAATAAAAACAAAAAGCCTTGTGTGAACTCACTTCTAACATTGAGGCGTACCATGTTGGAATGAGGAATTGAGCCATGAACGTGAGCCCCACTTGTACCTTTCCAAGACCACCTCAATGACCCCCATCATCCTTCATGCCTCTGCAAAATCAGTATCTCAATTATCACAATGGGGCTCATGCCTTTTTCACACAATTTCAATTCTTCCTTTCACATTGACCGACTGACTTGCTGCTGAATGGAAACCACAACACTCACTCCTGTGCTCTGCCACTTTCTGCAGCTCCGCTTTCTCTTTGTTTCTTTTTGCCTTTTTGTTTTGTCCAATGGGAAAAATAATAAATATCTTCAGCAACTCATGCATACAACTGACAAGCCTGTCTCAAATCTCACTTTGCCCTATATGTCCAAAAATCAGTTAATCATAACGACGTGACAAGGGTGTTTTTATAATTTCATACACATAAATCATTATCACCTATGTTGCACCGATACTCTAACTTGAGGGTTATGGTGGTATCCAATACTTCGATATGTCTATGATACATATCCAATACGGATATAGAAGTATTGTGGACTTTTCTGAAAGTTTGACCTTCTGATACATTTCCAATACTTCTAGGATACGATCTTGATATGTTTCCGATACTTTAAGGGGTAATTTTGAAAATACTTGAAAATTTGTTAGGCCGTTTTCAAAATTATAAAATCTTATGGAGTTAGAGATTTGGGAAGTAGCTTCCCAATGTTTTAATATATAAAAAATTTGTGTTGATTTTTTTTTTTTAATGATTTGAACAATCATATGGATCTGTCCAAAAAAACAATCATACGGAGACTTATATGTTTAGTTTTATGTTTTTAACTTATGATGAATTAACATGATAGGTGCAAGTTGTACTTTGTGTCCTAGTTTTTAGAGTTTCGCCGTATTGACGAATCGTATATTGTATGGTTATCCGTACCCGTGTAGTTATACACCTTTTGAGGAATGGCGGGTCAAGTGGAGCCCACCTCCACATAATAAAAAAATAAAAAATTACATTGGAAAAATATAACTAAATGAAAATACTAATTTTTTTCCACCCTTCAGTCCTACCAGCAAAACACCACGCATATTTGGGCTTTTGTATTCCTCACGCACCAACCCAGTAATTGACTGAAAGTCTGAAACCCGAAAGTGAAAAAAAATTAGCTGCAATTTTGAGCTTGATATTGAGATTGGTAAGCCGTAGCAGTGAAGCAAAAGTCAGGTCTTTTCCTTCCTTCAAAACCACAGAAGAACAGATCATGAGACTCTTAATTCATCTAATTCCATTCCTCTCCCTGTTTCCCGCCTTATTCTCTTCTCTCTTCGCTCTCTCCCAAACAACCTGTTCACCTCACCACGTCAACGACAACGACGACAATTCCTCCCTCTGCCAACTCCACCAATTCCAGCTCAAGATCGATCACTTAGGTATTTACTCCCACTTCAAGCTTTATTTTTTCTTCAATTTTTTACCCATGATTTTCTTCTTTGCTATTATTAATTTTGTTATGCAGAATCAGTTCTAGCAGAAAGCATTCAAAATCTGACCGAGAAAATCGATCGTATCGAAGAGCGCGAGAAGCGCATTGACGACATGACGCAGAAGATCCATCATTTGCAGTCTGTTTTGTCCACTCTGAAGGTAGCTTCGAGTCATCAGATTTCAAGTATATGCTAAATTGAAAGCAAATATATAATATTTGGTTGCATTTGAATGTCACAGGGCGACTCATTGGCTACTGATGAGAGGCTTAAGGCTTTAGAAGAAGAGGTTCATATCTTTTCCAATTTCTTTTTGCAATTTTCAATTCAATGAAAAAGTAGCGGAAAGAGTTTGTTGGATTTGAGAATTAGGCTTTGCAATGCTTTTTAGGTACGGCTTCTGTGGGCTGCATCAAGAAAATACAACTTCGATCTTCATGTTTTAGAGTCTAAAGCACAAGATTCCGAGGATAGACTCGAAACGGTTGCCTCTCAGGCTCAAAAGGTCATGCACTGATGTACTCACTCCATCGATGGTATATGACTATGATTTTGATGTTGTTAGTATGGTGTTCATTTTGCCATTGTCTTCTTTCTCTTTGCTTTCAGATGGCTGACATTGTTACAGAACAATGGATTCAAATTCAGCGACTTGAGCAGGCTCTTCATATTACACAAGTAAGTATGTTGTGCTTTAAACTGGCTTAAGGTTCTTTATTTGCTAAATTCAAAAGTTTTACTGAAATGGGTTTTGCTGATTCACTAATATTTGCTAGTTTCTTTTTGAAAAAAATAAATAGATGAGGACTGTGAGGGTTCAAAGACAATTAACAAGATGCATATTCTTGAAGGTAATATTGGATATCCCACACTCGTAGTAGTAGTTCAGAACTTCAGATAGGTTGATATATATAGTCAATATGATATTCTGACCATCTGTGAACTGTCGCGGGAACTTAAATCCCGTCAGCACTGACAGTACCAAGTCTTTTCGACAATTGACCTATTTTGCTTTTCACAAAATATAATCTCACATTAACTCAACAAATCTGATGGTTTGCAGTTCATAAACAACCTTTCTGATGACCCTCGGCTGAAGACGCTTAGGCCTAACTTCAGATCCTATTTCTCTCGAGCTTTGCATCAGTTCAAGAGAGTCTTTGCAGAATTTAAAAGGTCTCACCATGAGGTATGTATCAAAAGTCTTTTGTTAATTGGTCTGTAACATCTTTATAGCTTTATAGCTTTCTGCTGTTGTTTACGTTTGCATATCCCTTTACTTTTATAGCATAGTTTCCAAATTTGGTGGTTGGTTTTCTAATTTTCAGGAACTCTGAAGGCACTAGCTGCTTAATGTTGGCACATGACAGATGCTTGTATTACCCTAAATAATAATATCATTTAGTAGGTTTCCTTATCATGAATAGTTTATGTTGTTGAGGACTGCTCCATTATGTACAATCTTGGCAGCCATTTATTGGCTTCCTACAAAATACAGTATCTAGATTTGAAAAATAAGAAATTTAAAATTAAAAAATGCATCCTTTGCCCATTCCTGGTTTGGAGTGGTCTTATAGAATAGAAATCCTAATTACCCTATTCCAGGCAATTTAAGCACCATGTTTTTTATTCATTTTTCTTTATCATGGTTTCCCAATGCATTAATTCTCTATATATTCATATGAGGTTGTATAAAGTTAAAATATCGTGTTTACTTTAATTGTTCATCCATTGTTTAAGGTGGTCATATATCCTTGTCAGTCTTCATTTACTAGACATTTTTGTTGCTGTTGTTCGGCTACTCAATCCCTGAAAACCTCAACTTTCTTTATGCAGTTACAACATTTCATCAAAGAGAAACTGGAAAAGAATGAATTCACAGCAGCTCTTGCAAATGAGGAATTAGTTTTCTTTATGGTATGTAGTCAATTTTCTTTGTTCTTTAATTATTTATGTGCTCCTTTCTGCTGCAGCTTTTTCTCAAGAAATATGTTCCCATCAAAGCATTTTCTTGTGGTATTGTCCTTAATGGGAGTTGCTAATTTACAGGCTTCCGCATTAATCACCTTCCCGGTAATGAGTGCTTGGATGTTGCTCTCATCAAAACTCACTAAGCTGAAAGCGTCACAGGTTCTGAATGAAAGAAATTTTCGAGAATTTGATATTGTTAACAGGTATATTTGATAGCAACAGTTACCATGTTTGCCTAAGTAAGGAGATTTGACGCATAGGTCAATGCCTACAACAGCAACTGTAACCATTACAAACATGAATGTAGAATAGTTTGAAAGATATCGGATGCACGTTTTTGTCAGATTTTCTTATGTTCCAAATGGCCCTAAATCTGTCGCTGCATTTCCTTAAATCGAAGACCCTAATTACAAAATGAACCATCCCATCGTTGTCCTTTCCCTTGGCTTATGACAAAGTTGGAAGATATCCAAATTCTTATCCCTCCAAGACTAGGCCTGGTGAGAGAGAGGTTGTTTCCTTTAAAGTCGAAAAAAAAAAAAAAATTTAAAGGGCCCGACCCGCCTAGAAACGACTTTATACGTTCTTCGTATTCACAAAATTTCCCCTGGCTGTGTTGTCTAATTTGACAGATATTTTGCAGTTTGGTTTCACTAGTGTACTCTACTTGCGTTTTGTTTAAAATCAGTAAACAAAACAAGGGAAACCCAACTGCAGAAACCTTACTATAGTAACAACAACCAAGTAACATGTAAGTTGTAACAACAACTTGTGTTTAAATATGCATTATCAACTTGCGGTTGTGCTATAGTAATTTCTCATAGCATAGGACTTTTCTTCTCTCTTTACATGCCCTCCATCCCAAAATTCTTAATTTCAACAACAGGGAACTATCTCTTGGACTTTACACAGAACATTGAGGTCTAAGTTTAGCAACTTGGCAAGTTCTCGGGCTTCTTCCATTTACATTGTTTGAAAAATACCAGGATCAAACTTTATCCACTACAGCAATGGTAGGGCTCATCTTCTTCCTCTGACTCGAGCTACGGCATGAAACTAAGCTGGGAAGGCAGCACTGCACAGATCTAATTGGTCTCTCTTTCTCAGTTGCAACATCTCCGTTCGCTGTCCTTTCGCTACTAGAGACGGAATTAGTTGCAGGGACAGGAGTACCATTGACAGATTTTGGAGGAAGACTAGGTGTAGTTGGCTTTACTGCATTGTCAGCGTCTTCATCACTTTTGAAGCTCTCTTGAAAAAGTTGAAGTAGTTTCTTCTTCTTTTCTGTTGGAGATGGACCAGGAATTGTGTTCTCAAATGGAGTTTTGTTCATTCGGGAGGAGCCAATGGACAAGCTGTGATGGACGGGAGTGTTGCCACGAGATGGGGTAAAGTCTGCATGAGAAACTATAAATTAAAAGGGCCAACAACAGTGGTATGAAATGAAATGAAGTAAACGGAACTCTTCTGAATTCTATGTTTCGTGTGGCACCGCACAACTAACCCACCCAACAGCCAGCCCTGTTGTTACTCATGAACTTTTATCAAGGTTATTTTTCAGCTTAACGAATTTCAGCAAATATTACACACTTAAATATTTAGTTGCCATACAATGTACATTGCACAGCAGAAGGAATCAAAGGTACAAAAATTATAAGCTAGAAAGACAAAATGGCTCAAAGCATTTGACTAGATGCTTACCACCATTGACACTGTAGAAGTCATCTTCACAATCTGAGTCCAACCACGGCTTCGAATCAAAAAAGGCCTCCTCTCTACTACCTGCTAAAGAAAAAAAGGAACTTAAACTTAATTAGGGAAATGCAGTAGAGCTAATAGAAGACCCCAAATGCTTGCCTTGAAGAACATCCATCTAACAAACACCAGCAAACAGAACAGACAGAGTATAAAATCTAGATATAGCCAAGTTGGAACACAAGAAATTAGGTGAACCATGTTAAGTGCATGAATTTAGTTAAGTATATGATATCTATCTAGTAAACATATTTTGGCCACAACCATTAGCATTAGGGTCAATGTAACTTTACTTCCAAGCTAGGGAAGACCCAACAAGAGTCGATTAGCAACCGCGGATGATACGGTGGCATAGGAAAGACCCCTTGGTTTTCCAATAATGTTTCATTTCATAGCTTCCCGAAACTGATCAGTTTAGCAATTCAAATAAAAACAAGCACAACCTTCCTCTTCTTCTCTTTAGACAATACATATAAAAGTTATAGACCTTCCAAATGTGGTCCATCCACCACTTTAAATTTTAGGTATTGATATGATCCTTGACAGTTCAAACCACAAGAGGCAATAAGGTAAAATTAATGGCCCCCTGTATATCCATCGCTTTGAAATGAATGAATGAAAGCAGGGAGGACCACAATCACAATAAGTCATCTATACTAAATACGACCGAATCCTCATCATCCCCATTGGAGTAACTACTGCATTCATACTCAAAGCACCAAGCTTTCATGGAAGCTTGGTTCACCAATCTTTGATATAATCCTAGAAATCTACATTTCTAAAGTTAAAAACTGCTTCACCTATTATCTATCCAGCATGTGAAAGACAAATTGAACTGCAAGTTTGGTTGTTTCTATAAAAAGAAAAAAATAATAGCAGCATGATCGAAACTATTACAATAAGCCAACTGATTTCAGCAACCAAAGGAAAAAGACATGCATTTTTTCCGGTGCCCAAAAAAAGAAATATCGCATCGCAAAGTAAATGCACAACCACTTGCAAGAAATAAGGGATCTGGAAAGCACTAGAATCTCGCTTGAAAAGGCAAGAAGATAGTGTCATAAACGTAAAGCAATCTCTAACTACCACTACAAGTAAGGAGAAAACGAAATTTACCTTATGACTCCAAAACAAGGAATTCGAATTAAAGGGAGCCAAAAATAAATAAAAATACAACCATAGCTAGCAGCAAGTGGCCAGAAAATGACTCAAAGCATAAACCTTTCATACACCTCATAACGAATCAACAAAGCAAGCACGCCAAATACAAGACATTTGTACAAAATATTGCAAACCAGATGATCAAAAACCACGCACAAACGTACTTTTATCCATGTGAAGATCGTTGAAGAAGATTAAAAAGCGAAAAGTCATAATATTTGATTTGTTTGCCCACACAAGACTAAAAACGAAGTCTTTAAAAAGTTGAGCTTTTTTATTTTACCGTAGTCCCGGAAAGCAGTGGCGGCGCGAGAGGGCGACCAATGAGATTTAAGAGGAGGATCGTTGATCGGACGGTCGCCATTGGCGAGTTTATCGTTGACTGGGAAGGGTGGGATGACGAGCTTGTCCGTTTTGGACCCAAATGACAGTCTGAGTTTCATGGCGGAGTCCGCGTCCCTATGAATCGAAACACATGAACCCATATCTCTCTCTCTCTGTATAATTATCTAACCCAATAATAATTATATCAGTGCCACTCTGAACATCACGCTTTTAGAGAGATAGAAAGATATAGAGTAAAGTAGGAGGAGAAATAAGAGGGCAGAGGGAGGAAGGCGTCATGCTTAAGGAGAGCCAATATGCCCTTTGGAAATAAAAATCCCGCGGGAGAGAGAGAGAGAGAGAGAGAGAGAGAGAGATAGGCCGTGAAAGGTAAGTAAACGCTCTTCTCTCTATGAGAATGAGATGCGCTGAGGAGGAGGTCTCACTGTTTATGTGGAATCGTGGGTTTTCAGGGTTGGTGGTGACCCACTGGGGGCTGCTGAGCTTTTCGTCTTTTTCTATTGGGTGGAAATTGTGGGGCCTACTGCTTCTCTCAGTCTCTCATGTCTAAGCTGACCCTGAGTTCAGACTCTCTGAATTATTTTTTCTTTTTGTGAAAAGTTAAACGGAATGAAAAACGTTTTTGCTTTGAGAACTATTTGGCCGTAATAATATAATAGTATGGGAATATATAGCGATGAACGGGCGATGAGATATCATGACTGTCATTAATGTGATTAAATTCTTCTTCAACATGAAATAAAATCAGTCTTAAACCCCTTAATCATGCTTTAATCTTTCTTGACTTCTGCTGCGTATCCGGTAATCTCCCAAATGACAAACTTTTTTATTATTATAATAAACAGGTAATTCATTGAATTGAATTACAAACAAAAATCAAAGGAATGTCACACTTGTTAATTCTTTCTTTGTTGTTTAAACAAAACCAATATTCTATACATCTTTTTTTGGCATGAGATTTTATAACCCCTAAAAGAAGTTTGTAGAAATGTTAACAAATGTTCAACGTGTCAGAAGTTGACTTCATATGCACCCACGAAAATTCGCAATTAAATTTTATTACTACAAACAATTCCTTTCCAAAAAAAGAAAAAGAAAAAGAAATGTTATTACTACAATAACCACGTTCACGTGTAAATGAATTATTATGTAATATTGGTCAAGATCGTACACTGTACATCGCTTTTGAATCCATGTGTCCATTTCCATTCCACGACTTGAATTAAATCTCATAATTGGTCGCCTTTGTATTAGGTTGCAATTAAGTCATAATAATCTCTTCCATTAGAACTATAAAAAAAGTTAATAACTAACGTGGGTTTGTTGACCAAACGAAAGTTTCATAATTAAAAAGGTTTTGAATTGCAAAAGTACCTACTAATATATAGTAGTTTAAAGTAATTATTCTCAAAATAAGGCCTAATTGCAGAATAAAATTGTGTAAACTGTTATTGACTTTGAGTTTGCGATAATCAAACAGTTGATCAAAATAGTATATCCGCCTTTTTATACTCGAGTTATATGCCCTCTCATATTTTAAATATTGTTTTGTTAAAAAAAGTCCAACGATCAAGTGAAAAAAACCCGTCAACCCGTGGCCAAAACCAAGAGAACAACCCGAGGCCAAAACCAAGAGAAACAAGGACATAAAAGTCAAACAAGATAAACCATGCACAGAGTGCCATGCTTTGACAAGACAGAAGGCAGCAAATTAGATCAGCATGACCGGTTTGCCCCTGTTCTTGTTCGACCCTCTCTGCCTCTGCTGTGCTATGAGTTTGATTGACAGCAGACATTAAAATATTAAATTGCATATCAGTGAATCACATGATATTGCTAACCGACGTCCTTTCGTTTCAACTTTCAATTTTGTTGTATTATCCCCCAAAAAGACACTAATCTTTGCAATGCATGATCTCATTACAAGAGACGAATTCAAAGACGTGCCGTGGCTCGGAGTAAAGTTGAAAATGATGTATTTCACGTTTTCACCCAACGCTGCTGTGCTGCACAATTTACCATAACCTAATTATTTATGGAGTTAGGGTAACAAGAGCTAAACTTAAGCATACATGAAGATAAAGATGGTTCCTGTCCTGGCCTTATATTACAAGTCAACTATCAAAGTGCTTCATCTTAATTTCCCTTTAATGCGTTAAGGGGCCTTTAGTTTGCTCTGTGGAAGAGTTTGGTATTATTTCTCTGTAATTAGGTTTTTTATCCCCTTCAAATAAATGATATTGGAGAAGGGTGATTTGAACACGGAATTTTGAATACAGAGATAACTGACTGCTCTTAACGACTTTATCTATTTTCTGGTCAAAACTTAACAACTTTATCTTTGAGTAATTAGGCTTGCATAGTGGAGGGGAAAACCAAATTTTTACTGTTCCAAATGACAACAATGGAAGATGACTGCTGAGAGAGTGGTGATTTTTAGATGAAAAGTTGGTGTGCATGTCGCAATCCATGTTGTGTTTGTATTTTATATAGATAGTGGTGGTGGATAAGAACCAAAAGAAGATAGAAAATGGACTTTGGTTTTTCCCCTTCGTTTTCAACACTTGCCAATTACAAACCAATTTAATTTCTCCAGAGTAGAGAAGACGGATGAAAAAAGTTTCACATAAACATAATGGGGAGGGAGAATCACAGAAACACATAGGTTTGGCGTTTGCGTAAGGGTAGGGGGGGGTAGGGGACCAGTGGCCGTGCCCCTAAAAGTCGAAAGTCGAAACAGCAATTTAGAAGATGTGAACCCATAACCACCACCCACTCTCTGACTTTATTTATACGATGTGAATGAATGCTTGCTTAATGCCAAAATTTTAAAAAAAGAGATTCAATTTGCAATGAGCGATTCTTGAGTTGAAATTAAACTTGGAATATTTGTGTTGTGTTTGTGCTGGCCATGTCTGTTTGTATCCGGTGGTTTCAGCATATCCACATGATTATCATTATCTTCAATTGGAATATTATCAATCAATCACTCAAATTATTCAACATACAAAATTTCTTAGGATGCGCCGTCCTTCCACGTGGCTTTGTTTGTTCCTCTCCCTCTCTCCACGGCTCTCTCATCATCTCTCTCTCCTGAATTAACAATGGCCGAAGTGCAGGAATCGTCTAAGTGGGCCATTTATTGATATCCATTTTCTTATTGGGCTTAAAAGAGTGTTCTATCTATCACAGTCCAATTCAGCCCGCCTTCCCTCACGACTCTACCCACCACCAACCCTCTTGAGCTAACTTTGTTTTCTTGGACTTCTTGTCAAGGTGTCTTCTCGCCCACCAAACTGAAAAGTGGTTGAACAGAGCTGTGAATTTTGGAAATGGGTGTGGCGGCGAAAATAGCACCGTCGATGCTGTCGTCGGACTTTGCCAATTTGGCATCAGAGGCCGAGCGCATGCTCAAATTTGGCGCCGATTGGCTCCATATGGACATCATGGTACCCCCTCGAAATGCATCAGCTTTTTTGTTTGATGAAGTTCAATGTTTCTTTTCTTTTCACTAAAACTTGCGTATTTCTCGTCTCTTTGTGCAGGATGGGTAGGTTTGATTCGCTTTTGCTCATTTACTAGTTTCCGTGTCTCTCAAGTGACTGCTATCCAATTCGGTTTGATCATTCCATATCCTTAAATTTTGATACAATGAAGTATTTGATTCTGGATTTGGGATGTGGGGGGAAGGGGAAGAAGAAGAACATGAAGTTGTGATAGTACTGGAACTGTATGGGATGATAATTCCATTAGTAGGATTGAATCAGTGTGTGATTTTGTTCGTATTCAATTCGGCATGTTCATAATCTAATTGTGCCATTAAAGTTGCTCATTTTTTGGTTATGAAAGATTTGTTATGTGCTTACTAAGACAAAGTAAAGTGCTTTAATGTTTTCTACTAATCACACCGTTACTTCTTACAATTGTAAATAGTGGGGGTGGTCTTATTGTTCATCCATTCTTTTCTTAATAGGCACTTTGTCCCAAACTTAACACTTGGTGCACCCGTAATTCAGAGTTTGAGAAAGCACACAGAGTAACTTCCTTGACATGTTCTCTTTTCTTTTTTTTTTTCTTTTACCAAGAATAAATGGATGTAATGTAGGCATCATTCTTCTTCACCTACAGGGCGTATTTGGATTGTCACCTTATGGTCACAAATCCTCTTGATTATGTAGAACCTTTGTCGAAAGCTGGCGCTTCAGGTTTTACATTTCATGTTGAGGTATCGAAAGGTGGGTTGTGGTGTTTGGGAATGGGGATGTTCATTTTGCTTTTATTTCTTGTTGCTTTACTGTATTTTCTTGTTACCAAAGGGTCTCTATATTTATCCTTCATTCATTTACTTTATCCTCCTTTATGCAGAAAATTGGCAAGAACTTGTTCAAAGAATTAAGTCCAAGGGCATGAAGCCAGGTGTGGCATTAAAGCCTGGAACACCAATTGAAGACGTTTATCCTCTGGTCTTACTTCTTTCTCCTTCTTTCCCCCTTTGTTTGGTGTTTTGCAAATTTTCAGTTCTGTTTAGGTGTGTGTGTGTGTATTGAATGGCCAGGCTTACTGACAGGCCATTCTTTAACTTAATAAAGGAAATCTGATCTACTGCACTTGCATACATTGTCGAGTATTCAGTAACTTTTACTCCGCAGAATTATTCGAATTGAGAAGGTATTCAATGATGCTTTGTAATCCACAGGTTGAGGGTGAAAATCCTGTGGAAATGGTCCTTGTTATGACTGTAGAACCTGGATTTGGTGGACAAAAGTTCATGCCAGAAATGATGGAGAAGGTGCGCACACTGAGAGAAAGGTACCCTTCGCTAGATATAGAGGTAAGTTAATCCCTTATGTTTTTTCTGAACCTTTTTATATGTAAGTTCCATTAGTTCGCCCTCGACATGGTGTATCTCTCCACACACACATTCTATGTGGGTTTTAAGGATTGTTTTTCCGGGGGATGAGGGGATATGCGTCTCATTAGTGTCAACGGCATTACGCAGGTAGATGGTGGCTTAGGTCCTTCAACCATTAATGCGGCAGCTTCAGCCGGAGCCAACTGCATAGTTGCTGGAAGTTCAGTGTTTGGAGCCTCAGACCCTAGTGCAGTAATATCCCTTTTGAGAAGTAGTGTTGAGGAATCTCAACACAAAAGTTGATTCTGGTACATGCAAGATGTATCATAATTGGTTTTTTTGTTTCTTTTTATATCAACATATATTAACAGTGTCTACACTACATGTATGATCCAGTTGGCGTGGTGAGTTTTGAAACTTGATTGAATAAGAATATTTGAGGCTGCCTTCTCAAGTGTATTTATCATGAAATTATGTCATACTTGTTTGTTTTTGGTAATCATAACTCCCCAGACAATAATGTCCACCACGTCAGCACGTGCTTATTTTTCTTTTCTTCTTAAGATATGTTTTCTCCTGATCTGTGGAGCACTTCTAATTTTGATGCACATGCACAAGACATGATATGCGATCTGCAAAATGTTTTCATTTGGTATCCACTACTACTGATGCAGGACATTTTTTTTTCTCTTTCCTTCGGGCTAGCCTTGCCGCACGTGCAAAGCAGGTCCAAAAATTCTGTTTGGTGTTTTTCCTTTCGCTAACTATCGTTTTTCAAGCACCCATTTCATACAATAAAAGAGACACAAGGGATCGGATCGATGTGTTTTTAAACGTTTGAGAAAGGGGAGATATCAATTTCCACCTGAGCATTGTCATAATAGTACACGTGAGACTTGGACACTAGTGTAAGTTTGTGGGCATGATATGAGACGAAACTCTACCCTTTTTTTATGTCTCGGCAAAGGCATTAGATTTCAGGCATGCTCCAAAGTCCCAAATTCGTCTTGGTTTTAAAGTCTATTAATATTAATCTTGTTGACCAAGAGAAGTGGTTTGCATGTGTTATCACGTGCCCTTCTCTGTTGAACTCTCGGTTCATTCATATTCATTGGTACTTGGGTTTCTTAATCTTAACTTTGATTGGACGAAAAGTGCATGCATCATCACTCTCCTCATCTGGCCTTCTGGGGTTCTTAGCTTAGTCCTCTTCTCTTGGGAGGATGAGCTGGAAATTGTACTACACTGCAACTGCGACGCAAGTTTTGATCCACTCTCTCTCTCTCTTGAATGAATGAATGAATGACACACATTCATGCATTTGGATTTCCCAAACAAGTTTTCCTGAATGAATCTGAGTGTGTTCCATGACCTCTCATTGTCTCTCTCACCAAGCATGAAGGGTTTTCTTTTTTATCCGGGGAGGGGATCGAAATCAGATTTAAGGGAGCAGGCACGCTGTTTTGAATAACTGGCCTTAACTCATATATGATGAAGGGTCTTTTTCTTTACCTGTTACTTCTTTTAGAAATAAATTTATAACTGTGCACACTTATTGGTTTCATCTTTAGGCTATGACTAAAAGTTAATTATCATACAAGCAACGCGTGTGTGATGTGATGTGCGAGGACAAATATTGATTATAGGGCTATGAGTATTGGTGGCGTTTGTCAACTCAAGGATGTTCATCACCAATTTGACCTATCAATGTTAGTGTAGGCCTCTCTCTCTTTCATGCCTCTCCTTTAACATGCATCGCGTCATTGTCTCTTCGAATGCATTTGGACTAAATTTATCCTCTTTTTCTCCAATTCCCAATCAGCCTTTTCTAATCCTGCACCATTTTGATCCATACTGATATTGCCTGCCAATTATGCTTTGCTTCCATCTTTTCATTTTGGGGAATGCACACATGATCTCTGCCGAGTTAGAGAAAGATTGGTAGCTACTTATGATCAGTGGCAATTGGAACTTCGGATGAATTAGCCCAAGGTAAGGACTAATTAAACAGCTGGAAACAGAGCAATTAATATATAGAATTCCTTTGTCATCCCCAAGAATCCTGTCCATGAACAACTTTGATAGAATTCTTGTATTTAATTTCAACTCCAACATATTTGTATGGATCCAAAATACTCACTCTCTCAAAGTAAGTATTTTAACTGTTTTGTTTTGTATTTTTTTATAGGCCTTGTATCATGTGGAAGTGAGTGGTCAGTCTAGTGGTCATTGGCATGGCTGCAGCTGTGCTCACTAAGCTCCACTCGACAGCTTCTCTCTTATTCATCTCACTTCTCGTGTTTGCGGTACTTGGACACAAGTCACAGAACCTGTTAAGCTGCGAGACCACATCTCCTGATGCTTCTGGCTACCACTGCACTTCTGCTGGAACTAATGGATCATCACTAGAGAATCAGTGCAGGACGTTTGCGATTCTCTGGACTAACTCATACTACTCATCTCTTTTCAATCTGAGTGCTTACTTAGGCATCAACCGGTTCGTGATTGCAGAAGCAAACGGATTTTCAGCAGACACAGAGTTTCTTCCAAAAGGTGAGCCTTTGTTGATACCAATCGACTGTAAATGCAGCAGCAATGGTGGGTTGTTTCATGCTGAATTGACAAAAACTACCATTAAGGGGGAAAGCTTTTATGGCATTGCTGAAGCACTTGAAGGCTTGACAACCTGCAAAGCCATCCGAGAGAAGAACCGGGGCGTCTCGCCTTGGGCTCTTGCTGATAAGCTTCAGTTACTCATCCCCTTGAGATGTGCTTGTCCTTCTTCATCTTCCCAATCAAGACTCTTGCTGTCTTATCCGGTGAGTGAAGGTGATACTATTTCTGATTTGGCAATTAAGTTCAATACTACCCAAGAAGCTATCATATCTGAAAATAACAGATCACTAGGAGGAACCTTTAGACCTGAAAGAAGCTTAACACCTCTTACATCTCTTCTGATTCCACTCAATGGCAAACCTAGACTTGGTCCCCTAGCAAAACCCCGTGAACCCAATTTGCGTTTTCCAGCAACTAGCATCCCAGCAATTAGTCCACACAAGAAAAAAGCAAAAATGCACAAGATTGGATTGTATGTTGCACTTAGTGGGGTCATTATTGGAGCTAGCATTGCAATTGCAGCAGCTTTCTTGTTAATTCAGTTGAAGAAAAAGAAACAGGGTTCGCCAAAAGGAGGTGATGTGGAACTGCAACAGCTTAGCCTAAGTGTGAGAACCACAAGTGACAAGAAAGTCTCATTTGAGGGATCTCAGGAAACTTTAGATGGTCAGATCATCGATACCACCACACCCCGTAAGGTGCTGGTGGAGACATATAGCATTGAGGAGCTGAGAAGAGCAACCGAGGACTTCAGTTCGAACAACCACATTGAGGGATCTGTATATCACGGCCGTCTCATTGGGAAGAACTTAGCAATAAAGCGCACACAACCAGATACCATCTCAAGGATTGAGTTTGGGCTATTTCATGATGCAATTTACCACCATCCCAACATAGTGAGGTTGTTGGGCACATGTTTGACTGAGGGTCAAGAATCATTTCTCGTTTTCGAGTATGCTAAGAACGGATCATTGAAGGACTGGCTTCATGGTGGATTGGCAATCAAAAACCAGTTCATTGCCTCCTGCTATTGTTTCTTGACATGGAGCCAAAGGCTGAGGATATGTCTTGATGTGGCCATGGCCTTACAGTATATGCACCACGTAATGAACCCAAGTTATGTCCATAGAAATGTGAAGAGCAGAAACATCTTTTTAGATGAAGAGTTCAATGCCAAGATTGGAAACTTTGGCATGGCAAAGTGTGCTGAAAATGACACTGAGGACCACCAAGTTTGTTCAACCAGCCCTGCTGCCTCTTGGAGTCTTGGCTATATGGCTCCTGAATATATTCACCAGGGTGTAATCTCTCCAAGCATTGATATATTTGCATATGGGGTGGTGTTGTTGGAGGTCTTGTGTGGGCAAACACCAATAAGCAGGCCAAATGAGAAGGGAGAAGGGAACTTTTGGCTCTCAGAGAAAATCAAGTCCATATTGCAGTCAGATAATGCAGATGAGCTAAGGGAATGGATGGACAGCGGGTTGGGTGAAAATTACTCGTTCGATGCAGCTGTCACGTTGGCGAATCTTGCAAGGGCTTGTGTAGACGAAGACCCTTGTTTGAGACCAAGTGCAGGAGAAATTGTTGAGAAACTGTCAAGGTTGGTGGAAGAGTCGCTAAGCCAAGAAGGAGAGAATATTTTAATCAGTGAGAGCTCTTGTAAACCTCTAGTGAAGGCAGCAGCAAAAACCAATAGCAATATGTGATGTGAATAAAGGGTTTCAAGAATCCAAACAAAAGACATGTTTGTAGCTATATATGTTATAAATGTTTTAATTTGTCTTAGGTTTCTTGTCTTGGCGTTTTGGTAAGTAAGGTATACATAATAGTCTCCTTCTTCCTGTATATATATATATATATATGTAAGCAAGAATCCGATAGGGACACAAAGAGCAGGTTTTCTCCTCTGTATCATTAATCTCTGTTTCCTGAAATAAATAAATTGCATTGCTACTTGTTCGAACCAAACCTTAATTGCAATATGTTGGATTGTATTGTATTGTATTGTATTAATCAACTAATCTAAAAGGAATCCTAAATAAACTAATAGTGAATGAACAAATTACAAAAGCTAGGCAAAAACATAAAAACATACTATATAAATATGGTCGATTATCCAATCTAATCTAATCCCAGACGCGAAACGTAACCATGGTACTACTGCATGAATCAAAACATCATCACCATTGACATCAAATCTGGAAATCATGACCTTGCACTCATCAACGCTCTTGGACTCTCCAAGTCTACTCAGCATCCTCTTACGGCTCTTGGGTGTAATGCACCCACACCCACACCCATCAACATTACTGTAATTTTCCATGACTACTATAGAATAGATATATGCTCCCAATCTGTGAATTTAGTTGTTTCTGTTTTGCTTGTGCACATTACAATATAGTGTTGGTACTTTTGCTTCACATGTGGTGATGGAAGATTATATATGTGGTGATGGAAGCTAAAATTTCTAAAATATTATTTGGGGTTACTAATCATATTTGAATATTAATTAGGGTTTACTAATAAATTTGGATATAGATGAATAAGCAAACTTAACATAACTATTCCGGTTCGGTCAAGGCCATTTTTTCCAAGCAAGAACCAATACATAAAACGATTCATAATAGTCTAGTTCAATTTTTGAGCCTAGGTTGAAATTTTTGACAAATACAGTTTTTTTGACCATGTTCACCAGTTTGCCGATTCAAGTGTCCACCATACTGTCAAGGTGTAATGGGGTTGAAACTTAGACCACTAATTTGCATGTCAACGACATTTTTTGATTAGGCTAGTCCCCACTGACAAGTGGAAAAAGACTTTGATTTATACAGGAGTGGTCTTAGTTTCGAATCCCAATGAGACTTTGATAGTGTGTGTATGAGAAAGCTCCTCCATATAATTTAGACTATCGATTGTACTTTAAAAAAAAAAAAAAAAAAAGTTCAAGGTTTAAAATTAAAACTTACTTGAAATCTGAGATATTTGACATTAATAGGCTGCTGCGGCAGGGGCCGACGACAAGACCCTGGCGGAGGTGGTGGGACGTGGGGGGTTAGTAGTGTTGGTGCAATTCAGGGAAAAAAAAAACATTATAAACTTGGGCTATTTGTGTGCGTGCGTGTGTATGGGGTGGTGGGAGCCGACCAAAAAGTTGTGATAAAATGGAAACATGTGTACCTGAAAAATCAAACAAATGCAACCAAATGACAAAAATGAGTGCTGCTATTTTATTAGGATTTTCCGGGGCTCACTGCTCTGGTGCTCATATATATAATCTTACATCACCACATGTGAAAAACAAGTTATATTTTAACGTGCACAAGCAAAACATAAACAGAGCCAAGCATAATTAACATTTATCTTTTTCATGGCAGAAGCAAACAAAAATTCTCACTCCTTAAGAATCTATACTAAGTGACAGTTTGATATTTGCTTATTTGGGGTTATAAGTGAATTTTAAAAAATTTTGAGAAGCCCAATCCGTTTGGTAAACTATGAGAAAATCACTTATTGTTAAAAATTGCTATGAGAGAAAGCTATTTGGGAAATCAGCTAATAAGGTGCTTTCATTTTCTGATTATACAAGAATCAGTTTCAAAGAGGCGCTGGATTTAATGATTATACAGCAATTATTTTTTATTATACGGGAATCCATACCACCAACAACACTTTTAACAAAAAGTTTACCAAAAGCCAAACTGCGTTCTCACAGCTGATTTCTTTCACAGCAAATTTAACAGCGATTATTTTCAAGGACAGCGATGCCAAACTGGCCTTAACTCTTATCTTAAAGCAAAATAAAATACTCAACCCCACCATAAATCTTAAAGTGCGCGTTTAGAATTGGTTTTCCTTTCCCCTACTTGTTTTCGAGGCCCATAAATATATGTTTTGGTATATTAATTATTTAAAAAGAAAAAAGAAAAAAAAAGAGGCCCCATCCTTGTGAAAAATGGAAGAGAAGCTGTTAAGTTTAACAGAGGGTAAACTAATATGTGATATGCAAATAAAGGGTTCAAGGATCCAAACAAAAGACACGTTTGTAGCTATATATGTTATAAATGATTAAAGGGATATTTATTGAAATGTCACTTAACTTATACCTTAGTTTCAATTTGTCACCTGGAAAAAAAATTTAAGTGAAATGTCACTTGAACTTTTCAAAATTGATGATTTGTCACCTGACTTTAACATCATCCAATTTTCCATCCATTTTTAAGGGTATTTTAGTCTTTTCATTTTCAAGGGTATTTTAAAAATAAAAAAATTATTATAAAAAAAAATTCTATATCTTTTAAATAATTGAAAATGAAAAAAAAATTATGAAAAAAAAAACTTCTCTCTTCCCCCTCTTTATCTTTGACACCCACTATCACCACTCTATTTGAATACAATTTAAAATAAATAATTTTTAAAAGAAGCATAAAACTAAAAATATCAAAAAACATAAAACTAAAAACATAGCTTTTTATATTTAACCGCCCAGCCATTTTTACATTTGGGCTTTATTTTTTTAATAATAATTTTTTTCCATTTTTAAAATACCATTGACAATGAAAATACTAAAATACCCTTCAAACTAGATGGAAAATTGGATGATGTTAAAGTTAGGTGACAAATCATCAATTTTGAAAAGTTCAGGTGACATTTCACATAAATTTTTTTTTCAGGTGACAAATTGAAACTAAAGTATAAGTTCAAGTGACATTTCGACAAATATCCCATGTTTTAATTTGTCTTAGGTTTCTTGTCTTGGCGTTTTGGTAAGTTTTATATAATACTCTCCTTCCTTCTCTATATATATGTAGTCAAGAATCTGATAAATAAAGAGCAGGTTTTCTCCTCTGTATCATGCATCTATGTTTCCTGAAATAAATAAAGGAAAATACTTGGAAGGAGAAGCTCTTACTTTCTTGCTAATCACATGTTGACATGTATGTAGAGATTTTTCTTTTGGTCTTTTTGATGAATTATTTTTGCTTATGTGTAAAACTGTGATTTGCAGGAAATAGGAATGCCTCCTTCTCTAGAAAGAGGGAAGTAGTGTCCATAAATAAATTGAATTGCTACTTAATCTAACCAAAGCTTAATTGCAATATGTTGGATTGTGTTGGGTTGTATTGTATTGTGTAAAACTAGGGATGATAATGCCAACGGGTTCAAGCCAAGTGAAAAAAGGTCTTGACTTACATATCAGTGGTCTAGAGTTGAACCCTTATGACACCTTAGTCCTGTGTGTGTGAAAAACTCCGCTCTCCTTTGTAATTTAGACTATCGCTTGTATTAAAAAAAAAAAAAACATACCAGGGATGATAAGAATCTCTATCTAATACTAATTAATCAACTCAATCCCTGCAATATTTATCTCTGTCTTATCTCTGTCTCAAGTTAGGATTGGCTGAAAAGCAGGTCCTAAAGCCATAAAGGAATCCTAAATAAACTACTAATGAATGAAAAAAGCAGGTCCTAAAGCTAAGCAAAAACATAAAAACATATATATATATATTTATTTATTTATTTATACTACATAAATATGGTCTATTATCCAATCTAATCTAATCCCAGACACGGGAGAGGTAACCATAGTACTACTGCATGGATCAAAACATCATGACCTTAAACTCATCAAAATTGAGGACCCCATCACCATTGAGATCAAATCTGGAAATCATGACCTTGCAGTCATCAACGCTCTTGGACTCTCCAAGTCTACTCAGCATCCTCTTAAGGCTCTTGGGTGTAATGCACCCATCATCCATCACGTACATCTTAAACGCCTCCTTCAAATCACTCACCTTCTCTTCTTCTCTTCCGCCGTCGACAAACTTAACAAAGTCATCCAAACCCAGCAGCCCATCTCCGTCTGAGTCCAGGTGCTCCACTGCCACCTCTGCCTCTGTCAACGAAAGCTCTCCGCCGATTGCCCCAACACATTGTTGCAGCTCCAAAGGTGATATTTTGCCATCTCCATTTGCATCAAATTGATTGAAAACGCGCTCATATTGTGCCACTTTGTCCATTAATTCACTTGGATCAAATTTTTATTCTACGGGAAGCAAGCACTAGTCTTCTTTTTACAATGCACGTAAGAGCGGAGGTTATATGGCCACAACAATGCCGCGTGTCGTGTCATGGTTGACCAAACGCTGGTTTGTAAGTCCTGGGTAGTTTCGTAAATACGTGTGGAAGACCCTACTCTTCTTGACCAACCAAAACCCTTTGTTCTGTTTATAAAAGGAATCTCAGAAACCGGTTTTTCTAGGTAAGGTGTACAAATTAGATTTTAATTACCGACTTCAATTCAAAGTTCTCTCGAAGGAAATAGATGGGCCCACTGCCAGCCAACCGTCAAAACCGCCTCAACCACCCAAAAGAAAAGAAGATTAATTCATCGTGAAAGTAGCAAGCAACTTCCTTGGAGTTATATTCTCTTTGTTTTCGTTTTTCTGTACCCACTGGCTCCCAAAATATTTGCTCGTTTGGTTTTTTCTTTCCAAACAATTAAAATTAAAATTTGGAAGAATGAAGACAAACCGGCCAGGCCATGGTCGGCAAGTCCGGCAAAGAGTAGTTCTAGATAGATATTAGCAAGGCTGCTGCTGCTGGTTCTACAGAGACTAGAAAATATCTGGCTAGCTTCCAGAATTTTCCAGAGCTTCAGAAATTATAGACCCTAGACAAACTGGGCGGCATCAAAGCTTATTAAGATTACACATATCCAAGCTTGCTTATTAAGCGTTGGTAACTACATATTATTGAATGAAATTAAAGAACGAATTAAGGGTGAATAATTGTATATGCGGTCTGCACTAGGGTGAGGACCAGCAGGATGAAGGCGGCGATGAAAGAAATGACGGCCCATGGGGTAGAAAAATAGTCACGCCTCAGTTTTTCCCTCCACTTGTTCCAGTCAGTGTTGTAATATTCATTCACATCATTGCAGAGATCTCTGTAGTAAAATCCAGTGACAGTTGTGTCATTGTAAAGCTCGTTGAAGAACTGGGAGGCATCTTCAGGGCTCAACCAATTCGCCAATATTTTTTTCTCACGAAGAAGATCTACATCCTTGCTCGTGTCGATGAGGTTGTCCATCAAAACCGCGTACGATGTTATCTTGTGCAGCCGACTGTGGTGGCATTGTTCGAAGGCGATGAGGTTCCTGAACAGAGGCCCTGTCTTCTCGTCAATTCCCAGCGGTGGAATTGTGAATACCCCGTTTTTGAAGTTGAACTCTATGTTCATTATGCAATCTGGGGTGTTTTTGCTTCTTCTGAACTGAACACCTGCCTCCGAAAGAGTTGTTGCATTTGGGATCCGTTGTGGCAATTCTGGCTCGTTTTTCTGCTCTTCTTGTTTTTCCACACGCTCTTCCTTCTTCTGAGATTTCAAATCCTTGAATGGAACAACGATCACGGTTCTTATCAGATCAAGTATGTGCAAAATCTCAAATGGGAGGTTGGGGTCGAAAATCCGTTCATCGGTCACAGCTTGTCTGAAGAAGTTGAGCACAAGTTCAGTGAGGGAGGCAGTTTTTTGGTTAGCGTTATTGGCGGTTAGGTTGTATAAACGCTCCAGCACAAACCAAGGGAGCTGATTTTCTAGCAGCAGAAGGTCATGGTACAGATACTCCAGCATACAAGACAGGTTGAAAACGGGGTCGTTTTCATCTCGTAGATCATCCCAGAGTTCCTTTCGGAATAGTTCTAACAAGAAGCAACCATCAAGTATCATCATTTCTACGAAGTCTTTTTGACTGAGATGCTCCAACGGGTCTGCATAACAATCACGGGCTCTTCTGCCCAACTCCATGATGCCTTCGATCAAACTATCCAAACTTATATCCAAGCATGATGAGAGAAGGCACTGTAAATACCACCGTTTTACATTTTCCATGAGTTGGAATTTTTCGCCGCAGCCTCGGTGGAATGGCCCGATTGAGACTATGTCAGGTTTATAGGCCGCTTTTTTTTGTCTCCGAATCAATTCGGGAACTCTGAAGATGCAGCAGCAAGCAGGCAAGGGTGAATCGCCAAGAAGATTTGTTGTTATGGTTTTTCTCAATTCTTCAGCAGTGCCATCGTCTATAAGAATCGATGTACTATCAACGTAACTGTAATTTTCCATGACTAGTATATAGAATAGATATATGCTCCCAATCTGTGAATATAATTGTCCTGAAATGATTAATGCTTTACAAAATTGATCCATTTAAGTATGCATGAGATGAGAGGATGATGACAGATTGCATGAGAGGAAGTTTGAAAAAGATAACCTTAACCATATCTAATATATCATTTCATCTGATCTAAAGAAGAGATTGAGGTAATTAATTAATCTTATTAAGTATGCTTTGATCTACAAGTTCAGACAGAGACTGGAGCAGACCAAAAAGTTGAGATAAAATGGGCATAAGTACCTGGATTTTAAACAAATGCTGCGGTGGACGTTAGAAGAAGATGATTAAAAAGGCCCCTTGAGAGAGGAAGAGATCAACAAAAATGAGTGCTGCTGCTATTTTCTTGTGTGAGCACTGAGCACGAAGGAAATACAACACTTGTTCAACATATGTATATAATCTTCCATTCCATCACTACAAGTGAAGAAAAAGTTTAGTACCAAAGCATAATTAACATTTATCTTTTTCATTGCAGAAGCAAAGATAAATTCTCACTCTTTAAGACTCTTTTCTAAAAGCAAAATAATCTCAACCCCACCATGAATAAATCTTTTTTTTATTCCTTTTCGTTTTCGAGGCCCAACAATTTAATTTCACGAGAGGCCCATAAATATGTTTTGGTATATTAAAAAAAGGCCCATCCATCTATCCTTGTGAAAAATGGAAGAGAAGCTACCTGTTTCCTTGGTTGTAATCTTGCAACGTCAGCACTTCTCTTCCTGTTCTAACTTCTACTCCAATGGGAAGCATTCTTGACAGCAGAGACACCATCCACGTGGCACTCACCACCAACCATCCCCTCCACTATCTGTGGACTACTCCAGCTCAACATTCAACACGTGGATATCCGACTTTCGGGGTCTAATTGTCTACAACCAGTACCAGCACAAAGGCTGGTGAGATGTTGACACGTAGATTTTATCATGATGGATTTTCCCTAATTTACCCCCACACTAGAATCAAAGAGTTAAAGGAGTTGCATCAAACGTAACTAGACCATGCACCAACCAACGGCATTGAATCACTCACATTAACAAAACCCCTCGTCTGTCTCCTCCCCCAAAACCAAAAGCCTCTCTCTTTCTCTCTTTCCCTAAAACCCTAAACAAACTGTGCATTAGCTAGCGCTGCCCGCCCCCATGGCCGTACTCAGCCGCCTCCAGCTCGTTGCATCTCAGCTAACGTACCGCGGCCTCGGCCTTCCTGCCCGGCGGGGCTACGGATCGGCGGCTGCGGCTCAGCTGCAGTACGATGACGACTATTACTACGAAGATGAGGAAGAAGATCGGAGAACGGCGAGTCGGAATCGGATGTTGGACTCGGAAGGGTGGGTCCCGGGGAGAGGGATACAGTGGGTGTTGATAGGGGACAGAGGGGCAAAGAAGCACTTGTACGCCGAGAGGCTCTCGAAGCTTCTGGAAGTTCCGCACATTTCTATGGGCACCCTCGTCCGCCAGGAGCTCAACCCTCGCTCTTCTCTCTACAAGCAGGTCCCGTTTTTCTTTTCTTGTTCTTCTTGTTTTTAACACTTTCTTTTAATTGTGGTTTGTTTTTATTCTTATTTTTCTTTTCTTGCTAAACCCTTCATTGTTTGTTATTACTATTATGAATTATTGCCTTCTGATATAAACCAAATTAAACTACTTTTGATGGCGTTTATGTTTTTTTTCTTCTTTTTGTTTGTGGTAATTTAGATTGCCAATGCGGTGAATGAAGGAAAGCTTGTTCCGGACGAAGTGATTTTTGCATTGTTGTCAAAGAGGTTGGAAGAAGGATACTACAGAGGTGAAAGCGGATTCATTCTTGATGGAATTCCTCGAACAAGAATGCAAGCTGTAAGTTTTAAGTTATAAGAAAATCTGAGTTACGTTCATGGTTTGTGATTGTAATTTCTGTGGGAAGTTTAAAACGTTGCAATTTTTGTGAATTTTGGATACTAAATGTGGGTTGTGTTCTCTGAATGCCTTGATTTGTTTCTCTTGGTACAGGAGATTGTTGACCAAATTGTGGATATTGATTTGGTAGTGAATTTCAAATGCGCGAATCTAGGAACTGGAAGCTCCTCTGCTTGTCAGGAATATCTTGGCTTGAGCAACTCCATCCCCATGCGTAATCTAAATCTGCAGTTGCCGGACGAACGACTGAAATCCTCCACTGCTGATGCAGAGCAGGTATCACTATTGTGCTCTTTTTTGGGGCTTAAGATAGTTGTTTTATGATTTCCACTTTGTTCTGTTTTATATGTTAGTTTATGACCGTTGAAAAATAGAAATGTGAATTGTTGCTAATTGGGTGGTTATCCATTCCTCTCTTATCTCAGAGCAAGTCGTTGGAAGATTACTACAGAAAACAGAACAAACTCATCGATTATCAAGTCAAAGCTGCGCCCGGAGAAACCTGGAAGGGGCTGTTGGCTGCTTTACATCTCCAGCATATAAATGCTGTCAGTTCTTCCCAGAAGCTAACTGCATGAATTAGGCTTCTTCTGGGTCTTTTTCGGCCTCCTTATTCTTGTGCATTCCGGCAGAGTATAGTAAATATATAAGATGTGAGAATTACAGAGTTGGTTGAATATTCAACTTGGTTTTGAAAGAAATTTTGGTCTTGTAAGTTTTATTTTTATCGTGTGGCTTGCAACATTAGGATGCAAGTTTGTAATGTAGTGAGTGAGAGATGAAAACTGAGAAGCAGAGAAGACCATGATATCATAATATCATCATATAAAAGTAAGCATTTCTCTGCTAGCATAGCAGCTTGTTTTGTTTTATTTGGCGCAACTTATGAACTCCTTACTAAAATGTTATGCATTTGGCGCTCACTAAGACTGATGGATGCTCCAAACCTGAGAAGATCAATTTTAATTGAAAATGGAATTCAACTACATTCAATAAAAAATAAAAAGAAAAAAGAAAAGAGAGACTATTTGAAGCCCTTATTATTTATTCGTCTTTCAGAAAATATACAAATAAGTCCACTGAGGCTGCTAGAATTCACTCAGAGTCACAAATAACAGTTTGACGTAACTTTTTATTTCTTTTTTCTTGGGAAATCATCCTACTGGTACTCCATTTTAAAACGTTTGATGAATCTATTAGAATTGCTGCTATTTTGTACAGCGACATCTAGATAGTGATATTGTGACCAAAACCGGAGCACAGATTTACAAACTCCAAAGGGAACAGAAACAAATTATTCATCTATATACACGCGGGAACATGTATTTCTACATATTAGAGCTACTCGCTATTCATCCACACATCTCGAAGGAGTTCGTATCTGATGGCATTTTGTTGGCTATTTCCCTTTGATACCCAGCTGAGCTTTGTTGCAACTGGTGAAGACCGGGAAGAATCTATGAATATCGAGGCCAAGGGTGAATTCAATTCATCAAGCTCATCATCACTGGTGTATGATTTTCTGAGCACTGAAGACCCACTTCTTCTCAGCTGTGATTGGCCTCCAACATCTCCAATAATACTCGCAACGGAAGTCGTCGAAGGTGGCAAATAGACTGTACCAGCTCCAGTGCAGGGGACGTTTGTGACAGCCTCCTCCCCAACCTCAAGTGTGTCCTATATTAAAACAAAAGCAACCAAATTGGTTTTAATTTTACAGAGTCTACAGGTTTTTTGGGCTTATTATAATTATACTACTACAAATTCACCAGAAAACATGCAGCTAGTCTAAAAAATAAAAGATTGTATAGATAGCTGATTAGCTCTGTAGAGACAAAAGATTGTATAGCTCACTAACCTTGGATTCCAGGGCTTCAAGCACAACGCCAGGAATTGGGTCAGTGCAAAATTCGTCTGGGACAAAAGTGTCGAGAATCCTTTTGATCAGTGGTGCAGCAAAAGCAGGGCAAACCTTCAAAACCAAAATTCGAGCACCATGAATATGAACTGCAAAATACTGACTGTGGAATAGAGAGTCAGAGTCTAATGGAAGGGTCTGAGTTCTTGTGCTAAACCTCTTTTCTGATGGATTCACTTAAGAGCAAGTCCTTTGGAAGCATCATGAGATCACTCAACGCATTGAGGAGATGGAAAGACTTGAATGATTTATCTTGCCTCTCATCATTGTCATCATCGTCATTCACATCTTCAAGTGAGTCATCATCATCATCCATGCCAAATAGGTCAGTTAGCCATCTGGACCAGTTCCCAATCTTATAACCATAAGACATAAACAGAGCAAAAGTCAGAACTCCTTTCATAACAAAACTTAACATACTGCTTTTGTTCCAATGCACATAACCATCTGATTTGTAAGGGATGTTCAATCGGAGTCAAAAATTTATGGCACAACACAAGTGTATTCTTTGGTCTCCAGAGATTCATGAGTAATCTAGGTTAAAAAATAGGAGCATAAGAGATTTTCTATTCACAACATTAGAAGATATTGACGTCTGGCAATTCAAAAACTACACAGATATAGCAGGATCTTAGAATATATTCATTTATCTTATCCATCCCAAAAAATCGGGCATGTCTGAACAAGAAAATCCTAATGTTTAACCCCAGGAAAGAGAAAAAGGCATGGAAGGTGTTCTAGCCACAAAGCATGAGGAATACGATAATGAGTTGACACAAAACTGAGCTTAAAATACACCTGTTACCTGTAATCATGAGTTAATAGTTGTGATCTGACATACAAAAAGATAAAACTTATATCATAAATAGTTTGAGAGATACAATTTGTATAGCTTACCGCACTCTTCAGTTGTGCGCCAGCTCCAAAACTTGATTTCCCAGCTGGAATCGGGAGAACCTTCAAATCACTGATGGGGTCAGACACAGGATCGGTGGGGATCTCATCAGAAGATTCACGAAGAATAGCATTGAACATTGCCACATCTAGTCTAGCAACAGATTGCTCCATTACCTAGACACATAATAGATATCACGCAAGTTGCGATGCCATATTCAAAAGCATTCCATCAATAAATAAAAAAATAAAGAAACAGAAACATCGTGAAACAGATTACTATATTGAATATTTGAGATATTATTTACAAGCATCATATCATTTGGAAAAGAAGATATTTATTAATTACGCAATGATGGGAATATCTGAGTGCATGGATATACCAATCTACCCAACAAAGGCAAGCAGCCACATTCATGTCCCCCAGCTCGTACTGGACAAAGTCTTTCACAAGTATCCCTGAAAGCCTTCTTCCAGAGATCTAATGAAAAGTTACTTTGTTCTTGATCAATTGAACTAGATGTCCTCCTATAGTTTTTCCTTGACCCAGAGTCAACACCTTCATTAAGTTCCTTTGCAGCAACAGACTGCATATGTGGGGTCAAAGTCTGAAAACATTACAGTGAAAGAATCAGATGCAAGACCTTCATTCAGTAAGATAGTATTGAAATTGTAGATTTGAAGGGAAACTCAACGAGGAAAAACAGAGGAAAACAGTTACTCTGACCTGCCACCAGATAGATTCAACTATTCGGGAGAAGATCCACGATTCAATCTTCTCCAGTGTAGACATAAATGTATGTGGGTTATCACAGTTGAAACTTCCATTTAAGAGCTTCATTCCTTCTTTCTTCCCAGAGGAGGGAGCCTTCCATTTTATTGGAGATGACACATTATTTTTTACTTTTCCAGCACCATTCCGGCCAATAGAAGACCCTGGAGACAGAAGTAGTTCTGGTTCCCCGGTAACCTGGCTTATTATTGTTCTCAACACAACGGAATTTGACAGCCAATATGTTAGCCTGTAATCAGAGAAAATTAAAATGAATGAGTCCATAAAACAATTATGAAAACTTCACTTAAACAATTAATAGATGCAGTTCTAAAGCACGGTAAAATAAGCAGACAAGCTTCTTCCCCACAAGTACAGTCACTTGGTTTGGTGCGTCAAGCAGACCATGATTGGATTGGATTTATTCGAATTTTAATTTTTAAATCTTGGGGTAGGACCCTTGAATGGAAGGTCCATGTCCTAAATGTTAGGCTTATGCAGCCAGAAACACATTTTCTTTTTCTTTTTTGGATCCTCATGCAGTAAATACACTTGAAAATTGAAACCTTACAGCTCCGAAAACTTTTGCTTCAAAACATCAATCTCGAAGGTGATAAGTTGTAAATAAGACATAAAAAAAAACAGAAAACAAGTATCATTAAAATGTACCTTGGGACATCATTCCCACACGCTTTTGCAACCAAAACTAGTCCTGAAACAATACTTCTAGCTGCACTGGCCCTCCTAGAACGGGAACTTTCTTTGCAAGCATGAAGATACAACCTAGAAAGGCGCCGAGCCGGAGCATGGACCTTACTCATAGAACTTCCATGCTCAGCGACTACTGAATAAAGGGCAGCCTCGACAGCTGCAGCTTCTCTCAATTCTCCCTCAAGCAACTTTATCCTGTGTTCCAGCTGATGGATTTTGCTTTCTAAAATGACACTTCTTGTATCCCTAGGATACACCTTAGCATCTTTTCTTTCCTTCCCTCTGAGGCTTACTGCAACACCTGCACTGTTCGGTGCATCTCCCTGAATACCAGTTTCCTTTACTTCTGCATTCTGATCATTCCTGGGTAATGCGTTCTTAGCCGAGTCAATAGCTGACCTAACAGACTTAACATGCTTTATATTTTCCTTCGTTCCAAGTGGATCTTGCTTTCCGTTAGCCTCATGTGCAATGAATGATTCACCTTCCCTCTGAGCTTGCTTTTCCTCATCAACATGTTGTCTTTCATCTCTGTTTTCTTGTTTCTTTCTTTCGTTGTCCTCCGTAGAACTATCATCACTAACTGCAGCCTCCGGGCAGTCCCTGCCAATTCCCCAAGCTTTCTCATCATACTTGCTACTCTGTTGAATAACAGCTGTGATTTTACTTCCGCCATCAAAAACCTTGTCATTAACCTCGTGAGATAAACGCTCATGGCCATTGCTTCTCATGCTGGTGCGGGACTCCTCGGCCTTTTCAATCAATACGGATGCGGATGGAGAAGGGGCGGTCTCTGAACCAACAGCTTTTAGGATTGTTGAACTTGAGCTGGGAGAGTTGGCTACAGAAGCATTACCATTTACTGGGCTTCCAGGGTCAGAAGATAGGTCGACTGATGATGAGCATGATGAACCTCCCTTCATAAATTCATGTCTTAAATTTGGTCTTTCAAGCCCTAGTTTTGAGGCTAAGGCATGCTTTTCATTTTTACCTTCAGTGCTATGAGGCCGTGTCTCTTCTCCAGTCTGCAATTCAGTGCCAAAGTGTTATATTACATATTACTGTCTAAGTTATTATAAAAAGGAAGATAAATCTTGGTTATCTCTCATTTGCAACATACTATACCCATGAGCATGACCAATGCTGGAGTTTGTAAAGACTGTTGCAGTTACAATGACAAGTTTCCATCAAGAGGAGAAAAAATGAAAACTAAGAGAATCATTACCTCTTGTTTTTTAGGAGACAAAGTGCGATTTGTATCTAAAGCAGAAGAAATTGTCTGAGATGACTGTGAGGAAACATCATCATCCGTAAAAGAGGCAACTTCGGCTTCCTCAGCATATTCTTCATTCATCATGCCCGAAACAGATTCACCACCGGCTTTGTCCAGTGATGCCCCTCTCGACAAGCTGTCCCCAGATGAGGAGCTAGTACGACCCTTCACAAAAGGCTGGATTTTGATAAACAGAACTGGTTGATCAGTGTTTCTAAAGCTCCTCTTACTGTTCATTGGAGCGCTCACGCTTATTGTCTCTTTCACAACGCCATGATCAGCCAAATCTACAATGGCAATCGCCAACAACTGACCTTTCGTCTTGTCCCTCCGAGGCTCATACAAGTGGAACTCTAAGCAATTCTTTTGAAATGCATCACCATCACCACCACCTTTAACAGACATGTCCCTTAGCAGAGTCACAGGTAACCTGAAAGAGTGGTTGAATTCAATTTTCCCCTCACCAACAACAGACCCAAGTGAGGGGACAACAGGGTTGGTAGACCCAGAATTGCGGTCGCCATTTTCCCATTGAATCAACACGGAACGGAGTGATCTGAGTGACTGTGATGGAGGCCAAGGCTTAATCTCATGAATATGTATGAGATAATCAATTTGAACCGTGGGGCCCCTGCGGTTCTTCGCCTTTACTCCTACACCCATGGTTATGGAAACAAACAACACCCTTCTTCTCCAATGTGTTGATGAATTCTATTCACATTCACAAAGCTTATACTCCCAGCACTTGGGATACCCGAAAAAAAAACCAGAAAAGCATGTCAGTCAGCGATACAATTAGGAATTCCAGGATTATAAAATACAACACTCGTCACTAAATTGGTAATATCTGACTGACCGAAATCAAACTGATTCAAGATCAAACACCGACAGTCGAAAAGATAAAGAAAATAAATTTAAAAGCAAATGTGACTGGAGTTTCAGCTCACAGCAAAGTCGAGCATATGCTAATAATAAATAAGCAGAAATTAGCAAAAGAGAGCTTAAAAATCACAAACTGAGCTCATCAAGACAATCGCCATTAATAGTATGTATGCTTATGCTTAAGCAAGGGAATGCAGAGTTATCAGCTACTAGAATAATACTCGGAATTTGCTTCAAAAGCGTCCGATGCACATATTTCAAGCTCAAAGCAAACAGATTTACCACAATGCATGCAATCAAATTAAACACAAATTGCAGATTAACAGAAAAACAAAAACAAAAAACACAAAAAGTAGCAGAGTGATAAGAAAAATAAAGATAATTTACCAGCAAAATTAGTGGCCCAAAAAGGAGAGAAATGCGAGTGAGACGAGAGAAGAATCGTTTTTGTATCGAATGGTGTACACTTTCAGGGACTGAGAGGCTCGGAGGCCGACACTGAATGTGCGATTAAAATAGTAAGAGCATTGAAAAATCAAAAAGTGAAGCTGACACAATAGCGATTTCAGAATTTCCATAAAATAAACTAGTATTAATTTTAATTTTATAAGAGCGTTGAGAAATGATTTGTCTCTGGACACGACGAAACGGCGTCGTGCTGGGGGAATTTGGTTCGGTGTTTTTATGATCGATGTCGTCTTGACGTTGGCTGATGGGGACGCCTCGACTGAAATGCTTTCATCCATTCGGAGAGAGTGTGTGGCAGTCGCCGAGTGGGAAGCGAGTGACTCAGTCGGTGACAGTTGGACTCGGGC
This sequence comes from Prunus fruticosa, assembly GCA_018703695.1. Lineage (NCBI taxonomy): Eukaryota > Viridiplantae > Streptophyta > Magnoliopsida > Rosales > Rosaceae > Prunus > Prunus fruticosa. Next base: position 38,309,198 of record CM031919.1, on the reverse strand, counting down.
GCACTGAGCCAACCGACTCGAGTGAGCAGTCCGAGCGTGAAAAGCACGATAGCGCGTGGGGTTGATGATGCTCTTCGCTTTGTTGCTTAGTTGGCTGTGCTCACCGACACATCGCTGTTGTTTTCAGGCACTTGTGAGTCAAACTGTCAAACACCACCTCCCGGAGATAGTGGAGCCCACGCCACCACCATCAACAACATAGCCGTTACATTTTGAGTTTGGGCCACAGCCCACAGCCCACCACCAACCTTCTAGAAATTGGAATTAGAAAGCCCGAGTCATTCTATAGTTATATATAGCCCTAGTTGAGGTGATATCTTTTAATCGTTGATCTAACTAATTCTAATCAATTTAATCGAACGATTAAGAAATAGAATCTCACTTAAGGACCATACATAAGACCATCATTATAGAATTCTTGTAGAGAGCCCATATTTATATACTTTTTTTTTAATAAAAAGAAAATGCCCATTAATTATAACACACACTAAAATTTAGCAATGAACTCAAATTAGTGATTGTTTATGTGGACCACGTCTTTAGTTAAGACAATGTGTTCGCTCCTTTACTTCATAGTTGATTTATCTACTCATACATTAGAGTAGCTTAGGATATCCTTTTGTCAAAGGAAAACATTGAATGTCAATTTTGGCACAATAATTTAAGAATCTAACAAGGAGTGATGGTTGAGGATGATAGAAGTGGAGCTAGACTTGGACCCTTCACCCGTCTGTCTCTGTCTGTCACCAAACTGCGTACTTGCTGGTATATGAGCTTCAACTCTAAGCATATGTATATTAGTGAAAGAGGAGGTAGGTTGAGCTGTCCACTTCTATCAAAGCAAACAACGGAGGGTTCAAGGTTATGATATTGGAGAGTGGTGTGTTGGTCTTTGGTGATAAGAACGAATATTTATAATTCAGGTTGGGGAACACGACCAAACTTTGGTTAGATTCTCCTATTTATTTAACCTAATTTTTATGCAAAAGGTAACGAACGCAAAATGTCGACTTGAGCGCAGAAATCAACATTATCAACGATTTGAGCTGCAAAACTCTTGCTCTTATTTAATATTTTAGGGTAGGTTTAGGAGGACTTTGGAGGAGTAAGAGATGAAATGAAACCCTTCCCTTGTTTTCTAAGATTTCAATCTGACTTGACTCTTATCTAACAACCCAGTATAGGACGCCACCACTCTATCTAACCAACACCGATTGGCTGTACTATATTTAAAACCTATAGCCATTATGGATTCGGATCATTTGCCATGATCTACTTTACTTTCACTGTAATGTTGTCACATCATTAAAAACAATCCAAAGGTAGAGAATATAGCACGTGTATTTTAGAAATAAATAACATATATTTTAGGGTTAAATGTTAAAATAGTCCCTGTGTTTTAGTCAATTGGCAAATTTAGTCCACTCTGTTTTCAATTTGGCCAATTTAGTCCGTGTGTTTTAGTTAATTGGCAAATTTAGTCCCTGTGTTTTCAATTTAGCAAATTTAATCCTTGTGTTTTAGTAAATTTGGCCAATTTAGTCCTTGTGTTTTACTTTATTAACCAAAGTTGTCCATTTTGTTAAATTATTGTTAAAAAATTCATTAAAATTTAAAAATTAATATAAAAAATTGTTAAGTTTATAATATTAATACAAATAACAAAATAAATAGGCTTTTTATCACCCCTTACAGACCCACCTTTTGCCTCTCTCTCCCTCATCTTCCTTCCTCCTCCTCTCTCTCTCTCTCTCTCTTTAAAAATTCTACAAAGCCAAAGGCTTTGACTTTTGCTTTGGCTAAGGCTGCAATGCTTTGGCAGAACCAAAAGGAGGGGCAATGTTTGGTTGGATTAGACTGTAAAAGTGAATGAAGAGGAGGGAGAGAGAGAGGCAAAGAGTATGTTTGTGAGGGGGAGGCGAAGTGCTGGTAGAAGGAGGACACAGATGGGATGGTCATGGTGTAGTTTTTTTTTTTTTTTTTTGGGTTTAAAGTTTTAAAATAGTTAAAATATATTTTTATTTTATTTAAAGCCATGTGGCTTTATACCATTGGATGTGTGGTTTTCCAGATTTTATTATTTATTATTTATTTTATTATTTGTATTAATATTATAAACTTAACCATTTTTTTATATTAAATTTTAAATTTTAATGAATTTTTTAACAATAATTTAACAAAATGGACAACATTGGTTAACAAAATAAAACACAAGGACTAAATTGGCCAAATCGACTAAATACGGGGACTAAATTTGCCAAATTGAAAACACAGGGACTAAATTTGCCAATTAACTAAAACACAATGACTAAATTGGCCAAATTGAAAACACATGGACTAAATTTGCCAATTGACTAAAACACAAGGACCATTTTAACATTTAACCCTATATTTTATATATTTTTGCCAAAGTAAAGGCAATAAACAACGTTCTTTCCCCGTTCATCCTTTTGCCATCCAAGGGTTGAGTTGAGGTGCAAAAACTCTTGGGGAATGACACCAAAGATGGATATATAATGAATTATTGAAATTTGTTAGGAAAATGATGATCAAAAGAAAAACGATTCCTCTGTGAAGCGGCTCTTTGAGAATCCACAATTGTTAATTATGATACGAACGGCGGCCTTAAGCATTTGGTATTTGTGCTCTAACGGCATTGTTATCATTCTCTCTGCTTATGATCTCTTGATTGGAAATAACATTGTTGGCGAGTCCTTACTTAGTTAGGATTTTGGCTCTTTATTTAGTTAGAATTTTGGTTACTTAGCAATTATTATTTAGTCCTATTGTAATAGAGATTTATTTCATATTATAATTTAGATATATTTCCTATTTTGTTTAGGGTTAACACATCTTTGTACTTGTATAAATACCTGCATATTGGAGAAGAATAATAATATAAGCATATATTACCCTACTTTGTTTGACAAACATTTGGCCTTTTATTTTCAATGATTAAATTGATTAGATTGTCTTCGTCAATAGAGGTCAATCTAATAACACATTTTTTGCAGAAAAAAAAGAGAAAGCTTGTACATATGTCCTGAAAGCTAATGAGAGATGGAGAAGACCAAGAATTATGTCAAATTCGATCAGAACGTGGAACTGGTTGTTGTCCAAAAGTTAGAGAAATCAGATAATTAATAAGTGTATGCTGGTTGTTTGGTTGATTTGTCTTTCAACAAGACAGAACACTGTTTGTACAATGTCTGGCCAAGCATTCCCAAGCCAATCCAAGCAAAGGGAAGGGAGTCCCACATCGACAAAACACAAGAGGAGGGGACTCTCCTTTCTTTATAAAAGGAGACCTCTCCCCTTCAAGAGGGAGAGAGAGCTGGGGCAGGCTACTTGGGCCTCACCCATGAGCCCATTTACAAGCCCACGGAACATTGGCCTTCAGCCATATCTTCATCCTCCGACCTTCAGCCTTCGGTATTCTTTCTCTTCCCCTTGAGTTTAAATCTATGTGCAATGTATACTCACATTATCGTAATGAGAACATACTTCTCCGTTGACGTAGCCCATTATTCGGGTGAACCACATACATTTGTCTTCTGTATGCATACCTATTTACTTACCGAATGCTCTCACACACGAGGGTCCTTACCTTCAGCATCCACCTCATCTTTAAGTTGGCCTACTTACTACATGCCTAGTTTTAGCGCCAACAAACACGAAGAAAAAGAAGAAAAGAGGACAGAACACGAAGAAGAAGGAAAAAAAAAAAAGAGAAAGGACAGAACACGAAGAAGAAGAAGAAGAAAAAAAAAATTACGATAATTAATAAGTGTATACTAAAAGTATAGCTCCTCGGCTATACTATTGTAAATATACGTGAATATTTATTTAAAAGTATAGCCGAGCGGCTGTACTATATTTAAAACCTATATCCATTTAACATATACGTATGTTATACTTTAAAAGTATAGCCCTAGGATATATATATATATATATATATATATAGTAATAAATATATATATATATATATATATATATATATACTAGCCTCTCCGCATGCGCTTCCGCGCTTGCGAGATTTTAAAAAAAAAAATTAAAAAAGATAATGGGTAGTTGTGTTCCATAAAAATAGGCCATCATCTGATTTTTCTTTAAAATATGAAAAAGTGTGAATTTACCATATTATCCTCATTTAATTAATAATTTCAATTCTTAATGTTTGCATTAACCAAGTTCATTTTCTTGTATTTTGAATGTTTCATCATTCTTTGTCTTTTGCTTTATATATATACTAGCCTCTCTGCACGCGCTTCCGCGCTTGCGGAGGTTTTTTTTTTAAATTTAAATTTATTTTAGAATTAAAAATAATAATGGGTAGTTGTATTCCATAAAAATAGGATCCATTATCTGATTTTTCTTTTAATTTTAAGTTTTTAATATGAAAAAGTGTGAATTTACTATATTATCCTCATTTAATTAATAATTTCAATTCTTAATATTTGCATTAACCAATGTCATTTTCTGGTATTTTGAATGTTTCACAATTCTCTGCCTTTTGCTTTATATATGAATATTTATTTAACAGTATAGTCGCGGGGCTGTACTATATTTAAAACCTATAGCCATTAAACATATACGTACATTATACTTAAAAAAGTATAGCCCCTCGGATATATATATATATAGTATAGCGCGCGCGATACCATTTAAATATATATATTCTCTATACTGTTTAAATATATATGAATATTTATTTAAAAGTTTAGCCGCGCGGCTATACTAATATATTTAAAAAGTATAGCCGCACGGCGATACTCTTTTGAATATATTCGAATATTTAATAAGTCTGATCACGGCGCAAAACCAATCGGCGAATGTGGATCTCTTCGATGCGTATTTTTGACGAGCCGATTTGGACCGCGATGGTCGGATTAGTGGCAACGAAGCGGTTGCTCTTTTCCAAGCCTCCGGTCTCCCCGAACCGGTCCTTGCGCAGGTACTCTCGCTCTTCTCTTTCTTCTTTATATATGTATATATGATATATCTATATCATAGTGTTATGATTGTATATTTATAATTGTAGTGGTTGATCGGGCTTTGATTAGATTGTTTTGAATTTTTAGTTCTTTTTTTGGCTGAAGTAGTTAATGCGAGCTTGGAATGTCCTAGTTCTCCGATCGGAGCTGAGCACTTTCATTTTGTATTAGTGTAAATGTGGAATTGATTTTTATTTTGTTAATTTTCTATAGTATGTATGATGGGAAAAGACAAATGGTACAAAATAAAGAGATGAAGAATATAGACTAGTGTTCTGTTAGTGAGCTATGTAAGATACGAAATGAAAACCTTCCCTTGTTTTTTAAGATTTCAATCTGACTAGACTGGTTTTGCCTCGTCACACAAGTCTGCATATTACTTTATGAAAAAACTATATAGGAAAAGTATAACAACCTTGAACAAGATTTCAACCTAGTTTTTAGCAACAACAAAAAAAGATTTCAACCTGTTGTCTTTACAAACCCACCTCAAGTATCATTCATTTTACAGGCCTTCCTGGTTTTTATCTTTTTTTTTTATACAAGCAGGAGGAGGAGGCTTCAGAGAGAATATCAGTTGTCGCATTGCACTTGCAGTTAAATTTACAAGTTAGGACGTAGAATCTGATCTCTGATCAGCATCAGCAGTGGCCTGGACTTGAGCTGCATACTGTAAGTTCCAAAGCACATCCTCAAACGACGGACGAGCTGACACTTCTGGGCATGTACATTTTTTGGTGATAGATACCACAATTGATAACGACTCTTGTGAGCAAGTCGTCAATACGATTGGATCCACAATTTTTCTTCGACCGTCTTGGCTGCCAAACGATGCCTGCTTGCGGTTCATTTACATTACACCACACATCAAAAATTCAGTTCCAGATGTAATGCAAGGCATATGGAGACAAGGATTTGATGTTCCAAGCATTTTGATATATTATTCTACAAAATCAAAATTCATTGCAACAAAAACTTTTGCATACCATTTCATTTAGCAGAAATGTTTCCCCTTTTCCACTTACTATAGGTCCAACAAGTGACTCAAGTAGTATAAATCCAAAGTTGTAAACATCACCCTCCATATTTGTTCTGTTCCTGCAGAACAGAATTAACTATTCATATTTAACTTTTGACATGTAAAACAGCAGCAATCTGATTCTGAACAGACAAAAAAAAAATTCAAACACTTCCACTAGACTAGGTATGGAAGATAACTTAGACTATATAAACATGCTAATGGCATCTACAGTTGTATAAACAAAGAATTCATAACTACTATATAATATTTCAACACACTGGCAGAGGGGATGGGTATCTATCGACATTAGGGTCAGACAAAAATAACGGTCCATCCATATTCCATGGTAATAATGCATCTAGTAGAAAGCTATTTTCTTAAATATAGTTTACATCCATACCATGATTTCGTGCCTTCTCCCTTTGCCTGCAGAACAAGTAGAACGCATCAGAATAACCACTTGGAACCATACTATACGTCACAAAGTCAAAATTTAATGTAAGGCAAGAAGCATGCCTCAAGTTTTTCACTTTCTTCTGTGATGATGGACATCCCATAGTCACTCAGCTTTGCAATCCGATGCTCATCAAGCAATATACTGTTTGTTTTCAATCGGTTGTTGAAACAACCTGGAATAACCCCAGTATGTAGAAAATGCACGGCCTTCGCAACTCCTATTAGAATTGCCAATCTATCGGACCACTTGAGAACCTTCTCTGGACAGTTTTCTGCATATATGTTCATAGCTGGGTTAGAGTTTGACATAACACACACGCACACATGATAGTATACACTTCCTAGTAGTAGAATACATGCACAAATAGCCTTGAACATACACTTTCCCGGTATAATGTAACTTTTAAGCTTCTTATAATGCAAATACTGACCTGACAGATAGGTACGATAATTCCCACTGGAGACATATTCATTTATAAGGAAGATTCTGTTGCCACTGGAATCATCTTGTCCACCACTGTCTATGCAATAACCCAAGAGGCCAACCAAGTGAGGATGATGAAGCTTTGAGAGAAAATCCAGCCGAACTTTAAGGTTTTGAATTGAATATTTCTTCAATATAGTGAGAGATCGGATTGCAACATAGGTCCCGTTTTCCAACTTGCCTTTGTAAAGCTGAAATAAAAAGAATGGACATCGTCTTTAATGTGCAAAAAACCAAAAATAAATAAAGACAAAGAAAAGGCGAACTTCAGACATGATGTGTTCATATCAACTGTAACTCTTGGCATTCTACCTTTGCAACACTTCAAAGAGATTACAATGAAAGGGAAATGAAAATAACAGGTCAAAAATCTAGAATCAGGAGAGCTTAAGTAATCATGAAAGAAGTCATAACCCATTAAACTCCTGCCCTGTACAAATTACTCATAACTTTCGAGCTTGATAATAAAAAAATTGGATACTTCACCCAAAAAAAGTATATTTTTAGGTCTGAAGGATACCTTTCCCATACAGCCTTCACCCAAAAACATAGACAAATCAAAGTTGTCTGTTGCTTCCTTCAACTGTTCAAGTGAAAATATACGACTTACTGGGGCACCGTGTGTCTCTAATTTTGCTGCTTGAGATATGAATCCTAGAAAGGGTAGAGCACAAATGTTACCATCTTAAGTTTTCAAAGGTACTAATAGATTTCAGAGCATAAAGTTGACATTATACTTTTGTGAAAAATCATGCCTTAGGTTTGGAGCAAGAGGAATAATAACAATATAACTTGATTGATTTAACACTTACTGGCATTTGCAATGTGCTCAGAGCAAAAACTATTTGGTGAATTATCTGGCACAGCCTTTGCAAATATGTTGTGCTCAAATGTCCTTCTTGAACGGTATCTTCTACGAAAGGAAAGAACCGCAAATGCCAAAAGTACTAAAACAAGAACAGCTCCGCTGATAACACCAACTAGCATAACGGTTTCTCTTCCTCCAGATTGTTTGCTGCTTGCAAGAGCCTCTTTACAATATGAAGCCTGATGCTGGTGTTGAGAATCAATTGAAAAACAATTTCCATTGAATTCAACAACTCTCTCATTTGAAGTACTACTCAGGCAAGAAGGAAGATCACCTGTTAACTTGTTATTAGAGATATCAACAAACCCAAGTTTACCACCACAATTTAGTTGGTCAGGGAATGCTCCACTCAGCATATTAGATGCTAAATTCAGATAACTGATGTTCGGCAAAGAGAACAAAGCAGAGGGTGGTGTTCCGCTAAGATAATTGAATGATAGATCAAGGTGCTGAAGCTGACCCAAATGACCAAATTGTGCAGCAATCTCTCCTGAGAATGAGTTCTTGCTAAGAAGGGCTGTAACCAATCCTCGGGGCATCATTGGTAGTTCAGAATCTATATGATTTTCTCTCAAATCCAATACATGCAGGCTGATTAAAGTATCCAGATCAGGTAAATTTCCAGAAAGCTCATTGTTAGACAAGGCAATGACAGTGAGTGTCTTGATTCTGCATATTGAAGAAGGAAACCGACCCCTCAATCGATTGCTCTTCAAGCTCAAAATAGTGAGATTTGATAACGAGTCCAACCAATCAGGGACTGTATCATTGAAATAATTGTCCTCCAGTGTTAGTGTGAAGTTTGACCATTGTAGATATTTTTGGCGGAACAGAACCAAATATGAAATTTGAGCTCAAGTCTAAGGATTCAAGTGAAGATAACCGGTGAATCTTATCAGAAAGTGGTCCCCAAATCCCCAAAGACACTAAGCTAAGAACCCTCAAACTAGGTAGCCTTGACAATGTGGTAACAAAAGAATCAATTGAGAAACTATCAGACAGAGTATGATTGGGAATTGCAAAACCATTGAAATCATTGACATTAACAAGCTTATCTCCCATAATTTTCAGCTCAGTGACTGAGTTGTCCTGGCATGAAATGCTCATATGCGCAGAGGAAGACAGGTTACAGAAGTCTCCATAGTAATTTTCCCAAAGTTCTAATGAGGAAGGGTACTCTAAATGTTTCCTTAGCTGCAATAAGACTTGGCTCTGAGAGGTTTGTAATTCATGGGTACTTGGAAGACACAAAACCCATGACAGAATTACTGAAATTAACAAGTAAAAAAGTCTCATTGTACAAGTTTCAAGCTCTAACCTCTACTCTCTTTTTTTCATAAAGCTTGAGCCTGGACATAAACAGCTGAACGAAAGCTGGACTATGAACTTCAGGGTAGCGTTAACAATAACAGGCCCATAAATTCTTAAGAAATCTGTGCAAAAGAGAGCTCCATAACAAAGTTCACCTAGAAGAAAACAGTATTTTGCGGTGAATTTGGACAAGGGCCTAGAAGAAATCTCATGAAACCAAGGGATGCATCCTAGCTCTGAACTCCCAAGTCCTCGTCAAAGTGTTGTATGAATTTTTCCTTAGTGTCCCAATTCCTCCTTGCAAACTGAACTGGGCATGTTTCCTGGATAATGTAGAATGCTTGAACAAGTTGGTTAAAAGCCCATGACATGGAGAAACAATAATTCTAAGTATTAATCATCCAAAGGATTTTCACAAATATCAAAAAAGTGGGAGATAAATGCAGATGAGTGAGGTAAGAGACAAACCTTGAAAGGTGGAAGCAAAAACCATTAAGAGCCAAACTATTGTTCTTGGTCAGTGAATGTGTGTGGCAACATTATGACAAGCGGGGCGGCTATAATGGAAGGTAGGAGGAGGTGGTTGGTTGGATGGAAAAGGCCTTACAACAAGACAGTGTCAAGGCATTTACTAGTGGTTTTTCTGTGGGAGGGGAGAGACTGACAAATGACAATTAATGGGGCCGATTTCTCTGAGAGAGACAAAGCCAGGTGGGGCAAAGGCTGTATCTTTCTTTTTGTGTGTGTGTGTGTGTGTGAAGGTTGAAAGTGGAAACAGTGGAAATGGGGAGGCTCTGCGGTGAGTCACCGCCGCTGTAAACTTTTTTTAAAAAATAAAAAATAAAATAAAAAGAGATTTGTGGGTTTTGGTTTTTGTTGTTGATGCTCGTGGATTTCCTAACATTCCGCTGGTAATTACGGTATATCGGCGGCATCACATGATGCATGGCTTGGCATGGCATTTGATATAGGTTTGATATGACCAAACTGACCCTGCTTCTATGTTCTTTCCGGTTTACTGTATTTCCGTTTAAGAATTATGGACCACCGGTAACAGTCACACAGCTTTTTAGTTCTAAATTCTAATGACTGTAAAGTAGAGTAAATAATGGATGTAAAAGAAGGGGGGTTGTTGGGAAATGGCCCGTTTTCAAATCAAAACCACGTTGCTGCAAAGCTGTACACTTTAGAATCCCATGAAACTCTGATTACAATAATGATTATAATAACATTACTTTATTACTCACACCCATGTAGATTACTTGCTTGCTTACTTACTCCAAACGAGAAATTCATAAATGGGAAAAATCAAGAATAAAAAATAAAGGTGTACTATGTACAACAATCAATCTAGTTTTTCTTCTTCTTTTTTTGGTATTAAATTATAAATTTTAATTTGAAACTTACATAATTTTTATTCCTTGCATCAACGATATCAGCAGTTGGGGCAGTGAGTAAACAATAAACTTAACACCTGCCAATAAGAAGGCAATTCTATGCTTTTTTGCACTGGTCATCCTCTTTGGTTAGCCATGCCCATTAAAGCACCTTGGAGTTTCCACAGCAAACAGTCTCAGTCTCTGTCTGTACTCTGTATGTATGGTCGTTTAATTAAAGTCTGTTGATTCTCTTCATTAATAGAGAGATAATGCACAAAGCAGTTCCATGGAAAAGCAAACCATTGTATCTTTACATTTTGGAACAAGACCAACTTTTTAACTTTTGACTAGTTTTTTCTTTTTCTGGTTGGTGCTTGACAATAATCTAAAACATGATAAACACTTACATTTTGATATCCCAGTCAATCATGTTATGTCACGTATGATAATTTACTTACATAAGAGCACTTCCAACGGTTAGCTATGACCCGGGCAGAGGAGGCCCAAGCCCCATGCAGAGGTTCCTGCAGGCAAATGCAGCTTGGGCAGCTAGTGGGCTCCATAAGCCTGGGCAAGTCCAAAGGCAAGAATTGCCTAGGCTGTTGCCTAGGTTTGATGACGTCAACGATGATATCAGCAACATAAAAAAATCTTTAAAAAATACTCATGATTTCAAAAAAAATTTTAATAAATACTTAGTCATATTCTTTACTTTCCACGCTAAAACTCTATACAAATTTCTCTCATCATATCTCATGTGAATAGTGGTTGTTTTTGGGTTGCCATGACAATGAGTGGAAACACTACAAGCCTTTTGCAAGGGCTGCCACTATTTATATGAATAGCAATAGCCATTGCCTTACCCTTGCCCAATGCCATAGCAAATGAGTGAAAGTGCTCTTAATAGTCTGTAATTAACAAAAAAATAACAAAACAATGCTGTACCAATTTTTCTACTAAAGCAGAGGATGAATTAATGCCTATAAATGGAAAATATCAGGGGCTGGCTGGGAATGAAAAAGCCGTGCCCGTGACAGACAGGACAGCTGCGTGCTTCGCTTCAGTGAGTGCTTTTCTTCTAGAAAATGAATCTAGGATTTATCGACATTTGGCATCATTAGCATATTAATATGACTTTTCCAAACATGATTCTCAACTTGCCTTTGCCACTGCCTCTATATCTAGACAAGTTTAATCATATGCGTATTATATTAGTCAAAGAAAAAGTAAAGACAGATTGGGTTCCATTATGAGCACAAGACAAGTCAGACAAAAACAAACAATCATAAAAAGGGGTAAGCTCTTCTTTTCAGGTAACTCCATTGCAAGTTTCAGCACCCACTCCACTCCATGCGAGTCTGAGAGAGTGAGGAACCAAAGCAACCATTCTATGATTTTGTATAATTAATATGAAAAAGAGGAAGAGAAATGCAACTGTGTGACATTTTATGTTGTTTATTGTGTAAACTGGGTCAAACTTAATATTAATTCTCGAGTTAAAATTACGACATAGCAACAAATTCCCGTAAAAATTCTCTTTTGAAACCAAAAGGACAATGCACTCTGGGGGACCAGAATGGAAGGCCATTGACGTTGATGAACATACGAAAAGGGCCAGGAGGATACACCCCCATACCAGTACTGACTAAGCCAAATTTCATGCAACAATTTCTAGGCTCATCTTTCCCATCCCCACCGCCTTCTCTTTCGTGACAATCATTAACCCACGCATCAACTGCAACCTTACCAAGTACCAACCATGACTTGGCACTTTCAAGGAGCAGACCTCAACAATTACATTAGGCGCCCATATTTACTCCAGAAATTAAAAGAAAGAAAACATACCCAATAGGTCAGAATAGGCAACAATCAACTAGGGATCATGCGTCAACTTCGCAATTCAAAGACTAGCTCCTTCAAATTTGTGGGAAGGGAACCACATTGGCCTTATTAAGAGCAGTAATCAACTGGATCTGGATGTTCAAGCTTAACCACATTGGCCTTATTAAGAGCAATAATCAACTGGATCTGGATGTTCAAGCTTAACCACATTGGCCTTATTAAGAGCAATAATCAACTGGAGGATGTTCAAGCTTTCTCTCTTCTAACTTCTAAAATAAATTGCCCCACTCACGTTGGACCACAATTGTAAGCCACTGTCACTGCCCAAGGACCACATATAGGCCCTCCAGACATCAGCGTGCAATGGATATCTACTGAGAAAACCACAAACACACAAAATACAAGACGTCTCTGTACAAGGATATACTTCTCATTTCCAAAACGATCATCCTTCGTGACGCATCTTCTCATCCGAAGGAGATTCCAGATAGGAGATTACAAGCTCAGCTGCTTTGCATCCAGAAGCTATTGATTTACCAACCGACAGTCCACCCCTATGGTTACCTGCAATATTCAGAATTTGTACACCACATATACCAAATAAAAAAAGTCAAGAAATATAAGGGGCACCACTCAGCCAGCCTTTTCAGCCAGCCAAAGAGTGAAAATCATCACTCATTCAGATCTCTAATTTCTGGTGAGTTATTTACCTGCATAGAAGAACCCAGGAAGATTTTTCTCCATATTCTCAATTGCTTCTATAACTGAATCATAGTCACGCCCATACAATGGAAATGCTTTGCTCCAGTAGAAATGGCTGCCATTGAGTGTACTTCAGGCTATAAGATAACTATCCAATTTATTGGTAAACACGGGCTCTTAAAATAGAATATATAACAGAAATGATTATATATACTTCACAAATGTCGGCTCGCCTTCTGCTCCTAACAAGTGCCTAATGTCAGAGGTAACAATTTGCTTCAATTCATCCCTAGAGCAAAAGTCAAAAGAAGAAAAGTATTAGCCACATAACATCATAATGTGCGCATCTGTATCTCGGTGTGTGTATGTGTAAGTGAATAATTTAGTATTAATCGCACAAATATGAAGGACAAAGAACATGGCTGTGGTACAAAATTAAAAGCACTGAAGCTTCCCATACGTTGAAGCTTTTGCTAGTTCCTTGTTTCGACTTCCCCCAACAAAGGTAGTATAAAGATATAGGTCATTGGGTGCACGATCAGGAAACATCATGGAGGAAAAGAGAGTGCCTGTACAGCAGACATACTAACCATATTAGGATAATGTATCAGTTATTCCGTGTCACTGAGCCATAGCCAAGAATTACCAAGAGTTTTTAAGCCGTTTTTCTGCTCTTTAGAGGGAACAAGAACTCCAAACCCCTCAAGGGGTCTCTTAACATTTTCCTTCTTGAAGGTGGTTATGATCACTGATAATGGCATATAAACCACCTGGAATATCGACAGCAAAAAATAAGATATGCTATGACAAGCATTTGTTCCGCAACTTCTTTGCCAGGCTTAGTGTTGTTCCAAACTTCCGATCATAAATGGAAAGGAAAACAGATATAACCAGCCATGCATACATGTTGAAATTAAATGTCATAAATACCTCAGGAATAAAATCAAGAGGGAAGCGGGTTCCTCTTTTCGTGATCTTCATTTCTTTGACATTGCATAGTGGAGCCTATGACAGAGAAGAAACCTGGACAATTAATATTATATTCCTTCCATAAAGTATTTACATGAGGAATGGAAGGGAAGGCATGTACTTGCATAGACAAGCCAAAAAGAGCAATTACAGTCCAGCATCTATAAATGAAAATTTTAAAGCTCACTTGTATATTAAATCATAGGAACTTGGTTTTAAAGTTCACTTGCATATTAAATCATAGGGAAGGCCCTGTGAAATATTTTCTTATATTAGCAGAACTTGGTTATGCACCCATGCAAGCATGATGCATCTAATAACTTCAATGGAGCAGTTGAAACACATCCGTGTTTACTCTTCTAGCTCTGTCTTGATTTGTTCCAAAACATAAATGTTTTCGGATAGTAACCATGCCAGATGCACAAGGCATGCCTTGTTAAGCATGATGACAACCAACATCTGTCCCAATGAGAAAGTAAACAAACCACCAAATTCATGTTCTTAAAATAATAAATACACTAACCGTCATGATTACAGCATCTACAGATAAACTTTGTGAATGCTTGTCATCGTCAGCAACACGGGAAACTGACCAATTTTCTAATGCAGAGTTCCCACCCTGACGGTAAGATAGTGACAAAACCCTTGAGTTCAGTTTAAGCTTATCTTTTTCAAGCTGGTTGCACAAGATATCAGTGAGTGTCTGCACTAAACAGAAAAAGGAAACAAGGGTAAAGCATTTAGTTTTGGAAATAAACAATATGCCACATGGATCTAAACCAAATGTTTTTACAATTAAAGTTCTAACTTTAATAGGAAAAACATAACAGGATAAGAGGAACATTCTACATAAGGTACCGTCAGGAAAAACATGAAAATTACAAAAAATGGTTATGAACCACGAGGAAGGAAAGTAGCCCAATAAAATGGCACCTGCATTCCACCGTGAAATGAAAATGAACCACGCTGACGCTTCCCTTTTTCTACAGAACCCTTCGTTTCTCCACTTTTTCCCTTGCTGGCAGATAATTTTGATTTAATTGCCCCAGATATAACAGAACCAAACCTGATAAAATAGTGAACGTGTTGCTTATCAACAAACATAGATCAACAGACAAGCATTAACTACTGAATATTTTTAGTAAATTTTAATTGTACTAATCGCACATTACCTAGTTCACTATAAATATTAATATAAGCAATGATTCTTCTTTGCTTAAAAAAACGGAAATATGCGTATAGAACATACCTTTTCTCTATATTCCATATATCTGGAAAAGAATGGCGCATCTGTTTGAAGGATCAGAATGCAACACAAAAGTATTATTGAAGACAAGAAAATGATTAAGACCAACAGCTCCATGTTGTAACCCACGAAATGACACATGAAAAAGCACAAAAGCCCATAATTTCTGGTATTGTGAAAGCAAAGTTCAGTTTCTAGGTTTCAACCTTGACCAGACTTGTGAGATAGGTACATGGAAAGAGCAGAAATACAGATTTTCAGGTAACAACTGATTAGTTTAGAAACAATCATATTAGCGACTCCATGTGAAATATGCACAAGTCACTCAAAGACTGAGACATTACTCACAGAAAGAGATTCGGGATCTCCAGCACTTGTTCCAGCAACAAAGGGATCAATGAGATAATCAACAACCTTACAAGCAAAAGTGACAAAATAGTATTAAGAAAACGCAATAATAATTTCAAGAACAATTACAAAGATTTTTACATTCAAAAGACTTGATGTTTAGTAAAATATTGCAATGCAACGTGTACCTCTTCCCCGAAATGACGCTGAAAAAACCCACCCACACTGCAGACGATAAGCAAAACACAAGAAGAATATTAAAAATTAACAAAGAAATAATAGAGAAGGTGGAAATGCAAAGAATTTTAATGAGATAGAGAAGACTACTACCTTTCTTCGGTGTGATCATCAGAAATTCTTTTGTGCTTCCACAAATATGGCTCTAGAATAATTTGAAGCTGCAATACAGAAATGCAGATTGAATTTGATGCATATGCACAAACAAGATATTTTGCATAAAATCTGTTAAGTGCCAAATAGCACTACAACATGATTAAATAACAAGGAAACTAACTTGTTGGGCATGCCGTAAATTGTAGAAAACTAACCTTTGATTGCGCTGAAAGAAAATTGCTCTTGATCAGAGCGATTGGATTGGTAGGTATCTGATGTGAAAAATGGAGCAAAAGTGATGGTCACAGTGAGAAACAGCCAACTATGTAAGGAAGTATAAAAGCAAAAAATAAAGGAAAAAGTATTCATATGCCTTACTACATAACCATTACAAGATGCAAACTCATGTAGCAATATAGATGAAACAAGCTATACATACATACCAGCACAGGTGATCCATTCCTCACAATATAACGCTTGTTCTGTGAAATTGGCTGTAGCATTGGACAACGACCAATTTAATCAATATAGCAATAGAAAGATCAGTCACTGCCATCTTTCAAACTAAGTTTGAAGCTACAGCACATTTCTTTATAATTCAAAGCTCTAGCAGTCAAGAGTATTCTAGGTAGCTGAAACTAATGTTACAGGACGCGACACTATTACCACACAAACTACACTATATGTGAAACTACAAATCAAATCAAATCCTTACAAATTGTTGCTTTTCTCGAATTCCAAGATCATCAAGCAAAGTCTGGACCTCCTTTTCACTCTCAGTCTGCAACAGGGCAATAAAACCTCAACGTCAGTATGCAATCATCAGTGATTCGATATCCGGCTGGGCGACACTTACATTAAAAACTCAACGTTATGAGTGAATCTCATTAATAAACATAAAAATATATACCTAGTAGGGGGGGCATAATGAGTCTTACCCTCAAATGCATCTCTATACATAAATAAAAGTTTAGCCCCAAAAATAAAAAAAATAACTATTCTTTTTCTTCTTTTTTTTATAAAAAAAATTCCAACAAAAAATCAAATAAATTCTCATAATAGCAGCAATGCCTTTAATCAAACATTAACATACCAACAACAAATCAAACATCTCAACAAAATTCCAAAAATCAAAAACCTAATTAATTTCAACAAAGTCAGCAAATTATAATTCATTCTTAAGTAAACCTTAGAATAGATTAGAACACATAACTTCTAACCTATTTAAAATATATTAGATTCAATGTTGTCACATACAACATCTTAAAATTTGAAGGTAGGTAATTAAAGAGGAGAGAAATTTTAGGTTATGCATACATGTGGGTTGCTTTTTGGGTGGGCATAGGTTTGTATGTTTCACATGGGTAGGCCTATTACATATGGTTATTTTTTCTTTTTGAAAAAATTTGGGGTAGGCAGCATACCGCCCCTGGCAATCATAATAAGCATTCATGGTTGCCCGGCATTGATTGAGCTACAGAACATAAATGAACCCTTCAAAAAATTACAAGTAACAAAATTCACCATTGTATTTGCTCCTTCATCCCAAATCAGACCATCATGTGAAACACTTCTCAACTTCCCTCCAGCTCTTCCCTCAGCTTCAAATACCGTGACGTCGAAACCGTATGATTTCAGTTTGTAGGCTGCAGCAAGCCCGCTTGAGCAATTGTAACATAAATTCAACGTCAAAATTTCGAGGAAAATGGAGAATGACAAAACAAATTATACCTGACACGCCTACTTAGTAAAAGCTGCAAAGAAAATATTAAGCAGCATACCTTACGCCAGCACCAACAACAGCTACTCTTTTAACAGAGCCTGAAAACCCCACAGAAAATTGTCATTCTCATTACAAGGCTGATAACAAATGCATATAAATTCATTGTAATTTTGAATATGGATTTTTCCTCATAGTGTTCCAGACAGGCAGAGAGAGATTACTCTGTTCACCTTCCTTGGTAGTTAATGAGGTCATTTGCACTGCTGCTCCTCTCTCTCTCTGAGACTCAAAACCTTCACAAATGAAATGGTCGGCTCGTTAAGCCGTTATGGTAGAGAAGATATAATGTACCTGGAGTGGGCCAGATGATAGTATGGTAACTAAGGGCAATTACAAGTGGGTCTGGCCATTTCGCCCACTGCTTTTAATTGGGCTTTCTAAGGGCTTAAAGCCCAATGGACTAAGATAAGACCAAATATAATGGATGTAGCAAGTACAACCAAGCAACCTAACCCAAGAGAATCCTTTTTTAAGTGTTTTTTTTTTTTAAAGAAACAATTAAAAAAAGAGAAGCCCATAGTAGCAGAAAAATTTGTATAAAACATAGATAATACTGTTTTCTTATTCCCAACTAATTATATATTGACACGTGGAAAAGTTATTATGCATGGTATGTCGTGATTAATCGAAAATATCAAAATAATGTTATCTCCGTAATGAATCCAAACTTGAATTTATGTTATCCATGTCCCCGATAAGCAATAGCATCTGTCACGAACTTGCCTTAGCTTATTATAGAAAGCCTACGTGGTTATTCCTTAATAATAATTAGGAATTGGGAAAACGTCATTGATATGAGAATTTAATAATAAAAAAATTAATTTAGACCAGTTGAGGAAGGCAATGAGTCCCTTGTATCCAACCAGTGATGGATCTAGTAAGGAGCCAATGAAGGTACTAGCCCCCACTCAGTCTTGTTCTTCACCTATGAAGGTGCCAAGTTTTCATGATATCTTCGGTTGAATGGGGCAAATTATTTGATAAAATGCCTCAAATAAGACTAAGGTAGGGCAAGAGGGCAAAGGAATGGCTAAGACTTGGGCTGCATTAGGCAAGACTTTACAGATTATTGGTAGGCTTCATTAGCCAATGTAAGTTAGGCTAGACTTTACAAATTCTTGCCCTTAGAAAGGAAAAATATTCTTGAATCCGACAATGCATCCGGGTTCTTTGCTTGCTTAGATAATTGCATACTTTGGAACAACACATTCCTTAAGGTTTCCTTGAGTGATCATTAACTTATAACAACAAAAAGTCGTCCATTTTCATATGTAACAAGTGAAACCCCACTAGAAAATCATACAAAGATCACAATATGGTGTGCCTTTATCAGACATATGTTTCCTACCAATCTTTTTTTTTTTTTTTGGTAGCATAGGGGGCTAACGCCCAAAGAGACAAAACAGCCAACTACAAGCAAATAAGACGAGACCTGGGGTCTCCCCTTAAAGTAATCAGCAGCCAGGATGTAGAGAGATGCAAGTAGGAGCCTCATCAAAGATATGCAACCCTGGGTTAAAATCAAAACTTTTAGCAGCCAAAGCATCAGCTACACGGTTTGTTCCGGAAAAATGTGTCTAACTGAGCAATTCCAATCAGCACCCATTTTAAGTTTGCAGCAGTTAATGATGCTGAAAAAGGGGTGGGTAGAAGTAGTGAGGGAATTGAGAAGAGTCACTGCAACCTTGGAATCACTTTCTACTTCCACAGTTCAGAACCCAGAATCCCAAGCTAGGGAGAGTCCCAGAAAATACCCCACAATTCAGCCTCAAGGACAGAGCCAATACCCAGGTTCACAAGAATAGCCCTTTAGCCAACCACCGGTTGTGTCTCTTAACACACCTGCAGCTCCAATATGACCCGTAGTGTTATTCGGACTACCATCAGAGTTGATCTACAGCTTCCAGGACTGGAACTATTCCAAGGGCAAGCTGGGTCAAAGTTTGAATAGAGGTACCAAAAATTGGTTTGTTGGCAGAGTACCATTCTTCAGCATCCTGGAAAATAATTTGCCTTGGTTCGGCATGCAAAGTAAAGTTTTGGTCAAACACACCTTTGCATCTCCATTTCCAAATAAACCAAAGAGATAACGTAAATATCATATGCCAAGGTAAACCATGAATTACCTTCCTTTTATTCTTCAATTTCGCAGGATCCAATCATCAAAGTCAGGGGAGCCAAGATCCCCAACATCAGTGCCAATGTCATTCCAAGTAGCAATAGAGATAGGACAATCTTTGAACAGGTGCTCAATTGTTTCCATAGGAGCAGCACATCTGGGACAGTTAGGACTAGAGTGAGACCCCTTTTCTGTCTTTGAACATTTGTAAGTAACTTCTTGTGGCAAAAAAGCCAGAGGAAGGTTTTAGTCTTGGGAGGGAGGTGCAGCTGCCAAATAAAATCTCAAGCCCACTTACTCGTGGGATCATCAAGAGAGAAAGTATTATAGGCAGATTTAACGGAAAAGTCACCATTAGGGGTGAGCCTCCAAATATTTTTGTCAACTCCACTACCAGGGAAGCCAGCATGGGTGCTTAGGATAATCTGGATAATACTATCAGGGAGACAATCTCTCAAGCAGTTTAGCTCCCAGGTTTCATTATCTAGAAAATCACTTACATTCAACTGGAGCATATCTTCAGTAGATCAAAGAGGGCATGTTGTCCGTCCAAAATCTCACATTATCCCCAGAACCCACTCTCCACTTGAGGCCTTTAGAAAGAGGTGAAATACCATATAAGACTCCCCTCCAAGCACTTGAACAACAATGGGAATTAGAGGCCTTAGCAGTTAAGATGTCACTCTGCTTTAAATATTTAGCTTTAAAAACCTCAGCCCATAGCCCTTGCTCTTGTTGAAGGAGTCTCCAACCGGATTTTACCAAGTGAGCTTGGTTCATCCAAGCCATTTTCTTAATGCCCAATCCACCAGCTGCCTTGGGTTTGCAGGAAGTTTCCCAATTCACTAAATGAGTTGTGGCTTTGTCCGCAGTGTGCCCCCAAAGAAAGTTTCTGTTCAACTGATCTAGCCTATCACGGGCAGAAATGGGCAGTTGACAGTTTGCATGGTATACAAAGGGATATCAGGAGTCACAGATTGTAGAAGAGTGATTCTACCAGCCATAGAGAGGGTGTGATGTTTCTACGAAGCTAACCTTTTTTTCACTTTAGCAATGACCTCTTGATAAGTTGTTTTATCCACCCTAGTGTGAATAAGAGGGACACCAAGGTACTTTCCAAGGTTAGAGCTGTAAGGGGAGCCACTGATGGTAGCAATAGAGTTGGCCAAGTTGGAGCATATGTTTGGGGAGACACATATCCTTGATTTATCAAAGCTAACTTTTTGGCCAGAAAGTTGACAGAAATCATCCAGACAACGTTTCATCAAGTGAGCTTGATGGACGGACGCTTCCCCAAAAAGGATAAGGTCATCCGCAAAAAAGAGGTGGGAAATCATTGGTCCTCCTTGGCAAATTTGAACCGGTTTCCAGGACCTATCATGAATTTTTTGCTGAATGAGGTGAGAGAGTTTTTCCATGCAGAGAACAAATATGTAGGGGGAGAGAGGATCCCCTTGCCTTAAACAGCAAAGATGAGAGAAAGCGCAGTTAACTCACCATTGAGAATGGCCTTGTATTGAACAGTAGAAATACACTGCATTAATAATTCCAGGATTCTCCCTCTAATTCCCACCTCCCACAACACCTCCCGAATAAAGTGCCAGTGCAACCTGTCATAAGCTTTAGATAGATCAATTTTCCAAGCAATAAACCCTTTTTTACCTTTAGCAGTTTTGAATTTATGCAGCACCTCTTGAGCAATAACAATGTTATCTGTAATTCTGCCTTCCTGGGACGAAGCTGACTTGATTTGGACTAACAAGCTTAGTCATACAAGGGCGAAGCCTAGCCACAAGGATTTTAGAGACCACTTTATAGAGCGTGTTGCAGAGAGACTGATAGGCCTAAGTTGTGTCATGGAGACAGGTCTCTCCACTTTAGGGACCAAGGCAATAAGAGTTTCATTTATGTGCTCAGGAAGGGTGGCAGTTTGGAAGCACTCATTGGTAAGCGAGATGATATCATTAGAGCAAACCTCCCAAAATTTCTGATAAAAAATAGCAGGGAATCCATCTGGACCAGGGGTCTTTAATCCACCAATGTTGAAAAGGCTATCTTTAATCTCTTCATTAGACACAACACAATTCAACCCTGCAAGGTCAGCCTCCTCAAGTTGAGGAAATAATTGAGGGAGTAAAGAATAATCACCAAGTTGGATCATAAGTGCAAAAAATACCTTGAAAGTAATCAACAACAATTTGCATCATGCCAGTTTTTGTCAGGAAATCCAAACCCCAGCATCATTGTTAAGGCCTTCCAATTTATTTCTCCTCCTTCTGATAATTGTGGACAGATGAAAGAACCGAGAATTCTTATCACCTTCTTTAAGCCAAGTATTTCTTGATTTCTGTAGCCAGAAGAGCTCTTCTTGTTCAAGAAGCAGATTATAGTTGTTGGTTAACTCAGCTTCAAGGTCACAAAGATAGGGATTATACCCCAAACACAGCTTCCTTTGGATACCAGCAAGCCGAGCCAGGAGCCGTCTTTTATTTTGGAAAAGACAACCAAAAACTTGGCGGTTCAGGAAATAAGTGAGGATTTAAGGCGAGTAGATTTTTGACTGGCATGTCCATCTCCAGTATTCCAATTAGCATGAATAAAGTCAGGGAAGTCATGGTGAGACATCCACATTGCTTAGAATCTGAAAGGGGTACAATTTCTCTCAGGATAGTGGTTGGAATCTAAGGAGACCAGGACGGGACGGTGGTCAGAGTTCACTCTAGGAAGGTGAGATAGATGAGCCTCCGGGAATAAAAGCCGCCATTTAATGTTGCACAGCCCCCTATCAAGCCTTTTCCAGATAATACCCTCAGCATTCCTCTTGTTGCACCATGTAAATTTATCACCAGAGAAACCCAAGTCCACAAGTTGATTACGATCAATCCATTCAATGAAGTTTCTATCACCTTGGTCCAAGTTGCCTCCACATTTTTCATCCGCACTTACAATATCGTTAAAGTCACCTAGGACCAGCCATGGCAGGTGAGAGGCATGGGCAAGGCCATCAAAATATTTCCACAGGGACTCTCGAATTCCCTGGCAAGGGTCAGCATACACCACAGATAGGAGCCACCACTGATTCCCAAAGTCACTAAAGCGGTAATAGATTGGCTGGAGTGGGCAACAACTTGGAGAGACACAGAGTTTCCATTCCACAGGTAACCAAACACCTCATGAGAAGCCAATAGCATCAACAATGTGATAGTGAGAGAAACCCAAATTTTGAGCAACAGTTAGGGCCCTAGACCCACTTATTCTAGGCTAAAAAACAACAAGGATGTCAATGTCAAAAGCTTTTTTTAGATCCTTAATAGTGCGAGCACAACTATTTTACCCGCTCCTCGTACATTCCAAGCAGCAATATTCATTAAAAAGGAGATTGAGGGAAGGTGACCTTAGGAAGACCCTAATTCTGAACTTGCCCAATCACGAAGACTCAGGGGCATCATGATAAGAAAGCATATCAGCTTCAAGTCCATGACCGACTTACCTTGTTCCAGGCATTCACTTTGTTGTTCCATGTCATCAGACGTGTCTCTCATCTCTCTAGTTTCCCCTACAACAGGCTCCATATTGTAATCATCAGGGGTTCAGGTCCAAGCAGAGTGCCACCCTTAGCCAAGGAAAGATCACAGGAGAGGGGCCCATCAACATTGAAAGAGAAGGATCCACGAACATCATCCTACCAATCTTTATTCCATCATTTCCCCGTGTTTTGAACGATTAATTAATCAAGGATTTCCGCTCCTTCAAGCATCCCTGCTTTTGTTAAAGACATGTTTAGCACTGGATGATTTGGTAATTAAATTTGCTAGAGTTAGTGAACTTTGAACCACAAGCAAAGCAACTTGTAAATAATTGGAGGAGCAGTTAGAGTCTTGAAGCAAACATATAGCTTCAATTCAAGATCTTACTTTATGTATGGAGAATATTTAAATTGCGTCGCGCTGTTACTATTCTTCTACTTGCTCAAAATGTTAGGAAAAGCAACAAGAATTTGAATTTTGAGGTCCACGAAAGTCTTTACAATAACATTTATTTGTGATTTTTTTTTGGCAACTGAGATATATATTTACGAATTGGTCCACATAAAATAAATATTGAATTGTCAAAAGCTTTGGCGCCGATAATATTTTTGAAACCTAATGATTTGATTTCAGTTATGTGGGGCAGAAATCTGCAATGCGAAAAATGTTTCTAGCAGCCACTTAGCTCGAGCCTGATTTGTCCAGTGGGACAGTGGTTAGGATTAATTAGACAAAAAAGAAGATTCTGATAATTAATTAATAACCCAAAAGAATTAGAAAGGAACAAAAGGATTCTGAATCTGAATTGGTAAAGAAGCAAAGGTAGGTGGTGGCTCATATTTCATATTGTCCCCAATTGTGGAAGACAACTCGAGTGATCTCTTCCAGTCTCCACCACCAAGATCTTGAGGGCCCAGTTACTTCAACAAGCCGATTGGAATTCCGAACGACCAGTACGACATTTTGGTGGCCACGGTCCCAACTGAAAGAGACGTAATATGATGCCATGCCCACACCAGACTCGAATTTGAAACAAACCAGCTTTGATCCTAAAAGTGGAGCTACAATCATTCCTGCACAAACCAAATACGCCAATAATAATATCCACTAAACTAAAAGCAGCAGAAGTTTACACCCTAAGTAACGATATAATAAAACAAATTTTAAAAGTAGATCTGTTTGGTTTGTGGAATGACACTCCCACATATCTAACTAACATTAGGATATGAGAATTGAAGGTGTTCATACTCATGAGTCATGTATTACATTTACATTAGTACATTACTAAACATGATAATGTAATTTCATTTCCATTTCCAAACGTCTAAATCTTGAACCAAATAGATAATTAATATCGTGTTATAGTAATTTTCTTTGAAAGAATACCAAATGCAAGTGGTCATTTAAAGAAATATACAAATCTTTTTTTAGTAAAAGCGATAGGAATAGGGAGAGGGAGGGTTCCTCTCCGGTGGGTGTGGGTTTGTGTCGATTATGCTACTGTTTGGTTATGGGTGGTGTGGTATTTCCCTGTTCTGTATTCACTGCCTTTTGTGTGCACTTTGCTTTTCTGGGCTTTATGTCCTCTTCAAGTTTTATGATGTAGTAGGTTTTATGTCTTCTTGTGTTGCAATTGGTTGAATTCCTTTGTGGAGCTCACTTTGTTGTAATCGGCTTTTGCCTTTTATCTAATAAAATTTGATTCCGACAAAAAAAAAAAGTTTACACAAATATTAACTAGGTGCATGAGAGTTTCAACCTCTACCCAAGTATATGTAGGAGGAAGAACTCAACCAACTGAATTATTTTTCGTTCATAATAAATATGCATTTATAAGGTGGACAGCAAAATGAATGGTTGTTGTTGTATGCTAACACTCTAAAACACCCATCCCATGCAACAAGTTAAGTCTTGTACGCATCCGTACGTACCTTCGAGGAAATTCAGAGGGGAGAAGGAACAATAACATAACAAGTATATTGTTGTACTCGCTCGATCCAGTCGCCAACTTCTTCTGAGGATCATTAAAGAGGATCACATGAAAATCTAGGAAACTCTCTATATATACATACACCTTGTCTTGATTTGATATATTAATTCCTAAACACGTGTATGGTCACATTATATGTCATGTCAACTATCTATGTAATTAAGAGAATTAGTGCTTCACATTTTTCACGCCTTGATATATAATTGTTTATATCAAGTACTCGTAATTTACTCTCATCAAGGATTTAAATTCAATCTGGATTCTGGATCGAATCGTGCGGCTGAATTGTTGCACATTTGGAGACACAACACGACCCAAAAATTATGATTTTATAATTATTTACATATCCATTAACTCTCAGTACGCAGCACTCTACTGTACTGAGTACTAACTCACATTGGAATTTTACAGTTTCAGCATGGGTCGGTTCACTGTGCATGTTTACCCATTCCTTGTATTAATTGACTAAGCTTTTTCCTTTTTTCTTTTTATTAGATCGTTGAATTAAGCTTTTATTAAACGAGCCAAAAAACACTATATTCTGTTCCAAAACCCATAACGCAGGTTTAATCTGTTTTGTCAAGGTTATTATTTTACTTTAAATTAAGGTAATTAATTAATCAAGGGAAGGTGTTACATGGGTTATTTACACGTGAAATGGCTTGGTTTTTGCTGCGGGTTCAACGTGGGTTGCACCCTTCCGTGCGCGACCCATAATATTTTTTTAATTTTTTTAATAAAGAGGATATGAAAACAAAGCTTCGATTTCATATATAGTTGGTCCTCCATGATCAACTTCTTCTACGTTCCTTAAACTGTTTTGTAATTGCCAATGACATCAATACCAAGGAGGAGGGGATGAAGGAGCTTACCTAATATGGGTTGATGTTTGGATTCATTCGTGGAAGCATCCCTTTTGTCACAGACTCGAAACCCTAAATTAATTAACAAATTATAATTATCTCAATAAATTAAGATCAGAAAGCGAGAGAGAGAGAGAGAGAGAGCAAGCTTGACGATCCAACCAAGCAAATACGTGGTGATACTGCAAAATTTTATACTCGATAAGTCGACAGCCACGTATGTCTGGGGTTCTAATTCTCCAATTTTAAAGTATACGTGTCTGCTTCGAAATGAATCTCTCAAAGTTGGCCATAAGATATTTGACTGTTCTGAATATCTCTGACTCTGATCTCATTTCATTGAAGGCAATAAGAAGAAGGCAGTGAACCAACCAACCATAGACATTCAGTTCATTGCAATTGGTAGAAACTGCTGCAAAAGAAATTACACTTCTCAGAACTTGTCACGTGGAGGTGAGGTGAAAAGCTAGCTGACGATGCATGCAGCGATGCCAATAATATACACGTAAGCTTAAACTGCAGATACTGATGATGAGAGTGGATGGCCACTTGATCAACTAGATATGCCTCCTCCATTGTATATGTCCAATTACTATATAATAAAGAATCGATTCGAATCGATTTTGTAGTTAACATTTTGGCCTTACTTGTCAGTAGACGTATATTTATTGAGTAATTATAATGTAGTATATTTGTTATAATAGAAAGTGGAAAATTTTGACCGTATCGTCTATTCGTATTATAACACATAGATAAATTATACGACACCAAACATATAAAAGTATAAAATAAATGTAGTGTTTGTGCATTAATTAGTTAATTAATTTAAATTTTGATGTGGTCAACAAGGTGGAGCTGGTTGATATAAAGTAAAAATTGTTGGTCAAAGACTGAGTGTTGGAATCCCACATTGGTTGGGTGAAAGAAATGAAATGGGTTTAAATAGAATTACCCCACTCTAACTAATATCGAGGCCTTTTGTGGTAAAACCCCACCCACACCTGGCAATTGGGCAGGTGGTAAAGTGGGGGCAGTATCGATGTTGTTAGAGTGGGACCCAACGGGCAGATCCAAAATTTCAACATGGTATGAGAGCCGAGGCCCGTACCCAAAAAAAAAAAAAAAAGAAAAAAAGAGAAACAAGTCGGAAGGCCAACGAAGCTTGAAAAGAGCCGACTTCTGAGTTCCATTGAAAACAAGTGGGCCCAACGAGAGCCGACCTCTGAGTTTCAATGCCGATGTGTGGATCTTCACGTGTGATTACACGTGAGGGGGAGTGTTGGAATCCCACATCGGTGGAGTGCAAGAAAACAAATGGGTTTAAATAGAATGACAACACTCTAACTAATATCGAGGCCTTTTGTGGTAAAACCTCACACCTTACCGATTGGGCAGGTGGTAAAGTGGGGCAAGTCTCGGTGTTGTTAGAGTGGGACCCAACGGGTAGATCCAAAAATTTCAACACTGAGAAGCCAGAGAGGTGGCTTCTCCAGGACTCGTATTGACTACGGATGAACTACTGGGAAAGAGACAGACAGACATACAGAACCATGCACATGCAGTAACTTTATTCTACAACCTTTTGCTTTCACTCACTTTAATTATTAATATTATACAGTTTCAGTTTCACAGAGGTACGTAGCTATAGGATCTTGTCATTGGGACTGTGGAGCTGTTTACTAGTCTAGCGCTGCTAAAGATCTTTGGGACATTGCATGGGTTCCCTGTGCTATAGCTGTGTGTATCTCTCTATATGTTCCCCATCCCGTCCCGTCCCGTGTATTATATATGTATGTATAGCGGTGGTGCTGAGGTTTATGGAGTGTGGCTGTGTCCTGGTATTCCGCGACACAACTTGTGCTATCTGTTATATTATTATTAGTATTCTTCTTTTAATAATTATTTCATTTTTTGGCATCTATATTTACAATTCAACTCATTAGCATTGGATACTACTCATACCATGCTCCACCACACCACCAATATTGCATCCTCTATTATTTTTATTAATTATTGATTAATAAGTTGCGATTTTTAAAATCCCATTGTTCATGTTTCAAAATTTTAGGACAAACAAATTACTATACATATATTGGATCTCAATCTTCTTCTGATATATGTTTCCTTGTTGGTCTTGTTTTTTATGTCTAGATTCTTATCACTAGGGGAAAGACAGAGATTGTTCCCGTTCCATTCAAAGTATAATTAATATGATCAACACCATGGAACTCACGACGGAATCTTAAGTATTGCCCTTTAAATTACTTTAATCACAAGACGTATATTAATTGGTATACAAAGGCTATGTATGTGGCTCATCAAGTGCACTGAGAAATGTTCTCGGTATTGGAGTGATTATAATTCATTGATTCTCATCCTTTTTACTCATATCAATAAAATCATTAATTTTCCGTTTAGATGAAAGAATTAAAAATTATATAAAATTTTAAAATGATGGAATCTAAATTTAGGGCCCCAATTTATACAATTTTTTCCGCTCATCATTGAATAAATTTCGCACTTAAGTTGCCAAATAAGGAAATTATCAATTTCTCCTCTTAAATTCCCAACTTTAAACTAAATTCATTCATTCAAACGGAAGGTATAAAAGTAGTTGATTTGATTCTAATTCTTTGTTCTTATTATCACATTACAATGTTAATTACAATTGTCAGTGTAACATTATATATATTTTTTGCAAGATTCAAGCTGACTCAGGGTCCTGAAGCGCTATCCATTGGGTGGGCCCTCCCGTGACTCAGCTCAAGTCTCATACAGTAGAGATTGACCCTTTGACATAGGCCTGTAAAACGGGCCGGGCCGAGCCAGTCCGGTCCTAACCCTAACTAGTAACGGGCCTTTTCAGCCCTAAGGAATTATGGGGCGGGCTGGGGCCAGCCCTATATCAAATATACAAAGCCCAGGCCCTACCTATGGGCCTAACATTTTCGGGCTTATGATCGGGCCAATGAGTCGGGCTTATTTAGCCCTATAAAATGGGCCATTATTTTATGCTTTATTAAACTCCATTTGTTTTCTATGTTTGAAAACTTCATCCATAATTATATAATAACAACAATACATTGAAATTTTGAAATAATGTTGAAACAAAATTGAAATAGACTACAAAACAATAAAAATGAAAATATTTATTCTGCATCTTGGACAAACCACTCCGGCCATTCTTGTTCATCTTGTACAATCATTTTCTTCTTGACTTTCTTTTTTTCTTGTTTAATCCAATCACTTCCACAAATGCACGCTTAAACACTATTTGGAGCCAAACTTGCTCGATGGTCACTTATAACACGTCCACCTTTGCTAAAAGCCTGATTCAGAAAATTCGAACAGCACAAGCACAAGTTGAAAACATATATTTAAATAGAGATCAAATACCAAGGGGAATCAACTAATATGCTTCAATAAATTGTATATAAAATACCGCAAACTTGAGGAACTGCATAAGTGTGAGAGACGAGAATCCCCGAAGTCTTGCTCCTTCTGCGTATGAGAGGCCACAGCTTAGATGAATGCAAAGCCAAACCTGTGCTAAATAAAGGCAAAGAACCTTTGCAGGATGATACTACGAACCCTAATGGAGCCAAGGAGAAAGCGGTTGCAGGCCAGGGTGAGACTTCGAAAGCTGCTGAGAGTGTAAAGCCAAGCCAGTCTCTGGATGACCAAAAAATTCTCTGGTTTGAAAGAAAGATAGCTACTCCATCTTAAAGAAAGAAAAGTTATATTAGATAGCCGTTTCTTTGTCAGATTTCAATCAACCAAAGAATTTTTGTGATGAGACAAATCATAAGTCGACAAAGCATGCATGAACTTTATTTTTTTAATGAGACAAAGCATGCTTTAACTTTCAACAAAAAAGTTGTTGACAGAATAATATTAATATTACATATAATATAATTATATTAATTAAATTAAATAATTATAGTCGGGTCGGCCCGGGTTTTTAAAGGGCTTAAAAATAAGGCCCAAGCCCTGCTCATTAGATTTCGGGCCGAGCCAAGCCCGCCCATTACTTCGGGCCGGGTAAGCCCATGCATTAAAAAATAAGGCCGGATTGGGGCCAGCCCATCGGGCCGGGCTTTTTTTACAGGCCTACTTTGACACTACTGCAGCTGACTGCGGACCCCACGCCCTTTGGATAAAATAATTTTTTAACCCCCGTCGGTAATCCTCAGTCGAATCCTTTTTTAACCCTAGTTAAATCAATTTAAAAGTTAAACGGTCCCGATAAATTTGCAGCCTCCCCTTCCCTCTCTAGCGCTCACTTATTTCAAGTTTCTCTTCTTTCTCTCGAGCCTCGCGTCTTCTTTTAGAACTACAGAGTAGAGAAGCGATAGAGAGAGAGACTGGAGAGATATAACGCATGCGAGCTCTCACCTGAGTTTGCAGCAAAAGACCGCTACTACCGAAGCACAAATTCCCCCACGTGTTCGCGGGAAAATGACGGTCTTCTCCGGCAAGCAGGTGTTTCCAGTGGACTATGAGGCCGAGGTTTCTCAACGCCTTCTCGAAGCTTCGCTCTCCGGCGATCTGAAATCGGCGTTGGAGTGTATCGCCGATCCGTTTGTGGACGTCAACTTCGTCGGTGCTGTGTGCCTCAAAACAAAGAAGACCGAGGTGTTATTGCTCGACGAATCTGCGAGCGAAGTCCGCGTCGACTACGAGGAGTTCAAAACCGACGTCACGGCTCTTTTTCTCGCCGTTCATGCTGGAAGTGTAACTTTGGTGAAGAAACTACTGGTAATGTGATTGAGGCTTTGTTTTTTTGTTCTTATTTTGTCAGATCACTGCGGTTGAAGTTGAGATTTGAAATGTTTTATACACATTGTTGATTCTTCACCGATTTTGAAAGCATTTTGTGCTTGTTTTGAGTTTTTAAAAAGTATTTATGCTTTTATAAGTATTTTTTTTATTCGCATTGTAGAATTTGAACTGCATTTGAAGTTTTCGTATTCTGAATTGAAGGATACTTTACTGTTGTTTGGCCTATTCACATTTCACATTTTTTGCTGATTTGCAAGCATTTTGTATGTGTTTGTTAATGTTAAGAAAGAGAAATGTTTTGTACGTTTTGTGAGAAATTTTTGATCCATCATTTCCCAATTTTTGTTAAGTGTAACTCTTTTTACAGTACATTGTGGGGAGAACTTCACGGAGTTCTTTGTCTGCTCGGGAAAAGGGCGGAAACTCAATAAATTACTGCTAAACCATTCTTTTAATATTTGAATTATGCTGGACTACTGATATCAATAAATTTTTAAAGACTTTTATGATTTATTGGTTTTTATTTATTTTATTTTTTATACAAGCTTTAGGAATTTTAAATCCCCCTGCTGATTTCAAAGGTTTGGAGGAAAAGAATTAGGATTCGAATTTTTTTTTCTGGGGGAATATTGTTTTCCATAGAAAAGTTCTTGAACTCTTTGATATCAATAATGTGTCATTGTTGTTATTGCCTGTCGATCTCACACAAAATGCAGCATTAACTCATTGAAATTGTAGTCTTTGAAAGATGTCTGCTACAGTTGCTAGACAATTTGCTTTGGTTGTTGTGCCCTTGGATTTATCTGGGAATTTTTTTAATTTTTTCACTTCGAAATTCGCTTGAACGGAGAAGTCATTAGTTTCTGACCATTCTTTCTCCACGCTTTGTTATTTGGACTCTTTTTTATAATAATAATAATTATTTTGTCTTTGCTTAGTTGGGTATTTGTGTTTTCTTTGATTCTATATCATAATTAACGACCTGCTAAAAGAAATGAGAATCATACACACGATACGACACGACACGACTGATAATACATAAGTTTTTGAGATAGCTTAATTAATGGCCTTGAGACCTCATATCGAGTTCTCTCATACTCTCTGTTCCGACCCTGAGGTAGATAATTATGTGGATATTATAGTTCCACGCTTCTTTCCCTATCACATCAGATTTGTTCCCCCATTTTGTCTGCACGCGTTCCATGACCTTTTGTACTCGATGAAGAAACCAAAATACCTACTAATGTACTAGATTTGATCTCTTCTTCTCGACTTTTGTAAAGATTATGAGGAAATTAAAGTGAAGAAAATAATAGATAGATGGAATAGTATTATGTCATCTCTTCCTTTGCAACTTACAGAGGATTGGTAATTTTCTCAAATTACAGAGCGTTGGAGCTGATGTAAATCAGAAACTCTTCAGAGGCTTCGCGACAACAGCAGCAGTGAGAGAGGGCCACCTTGAGATTCTAGAGATCCTACTGAAAGCTGGAGCATCTCAACCAGCTTGTGAGGAAGCTCTGTTGGAGGCAAGCTGTCATGGACATGCCAGGCTCGTGGAGCTGCTTATAGCTTCTGATTTGATCCGGCCCCATATTGCTGTGCATGCTATTGTCACAGCAAGCTGCAGGGGGTTTGTTGATGTGGTGGACACTTTCATGAAGGTAGAACATCATATCCATATTACCATAATTTGAGACAAGTAGATATTCTGTTGAAGAGTAGATCATAAAATGATTTTCTCGTAATCATATATAGGTGAACTGATCTAATAATGTCCGGATAGGCTTGATGAATGAATAGTGAATTAATCAGTTTTATTAGTATGATAACATTGTTCTTCTTGCTCAACGGCAGTGTGGTGTGGATGCAAGTGCAGCTGATAGGATGCTGCTTCAGTCATCGAAGCCGTCGCTGCACACTAATGTTGACTGTAGCGCACTTGTAGCTGCAGTTGTTAGTAGGCAGGTCTCGGTTGTTCGTTTGCTGCTACAGGTGACTTGCACTTCAATTTCAGTTTTGCTTAGTTTAAAACAATGTTGGTGCCTAATCATATATATGACCCTGAAAGCCATAAATTAGGAGTAGTAGAAAAGTAAATTTCAATTGAGATTCCAATAAGAGTAGGCCCCCATCCCCCTCTTGTGTTGTGCATTAACTGTGACAGCTGGATTTGTACTTTTCAATAGCGATAGAGTGGTACACATTTCTATGATTGCAATAGGATCTAAACAGAAAATGATTTTGATTCTATGTATCTTCTGTCAGGACAATAGTATTGTTACTGTTCTATCTTCTAAAATTACTATTGTACGTATCTTTTTCTTTTCACACCACATGACTAACAGCCCTCGTTTGTTCTTTGTTCCAAAATGGAAACAATAGGCTGGTGCGAGGACAGATGTGACAGTGAGGCTGGGAGCATGGTCATGGGACACAGCCACAGGGGAAGAATTGCGTGTAGGGGCAGGACTGGCAGAGCCTTATCCCATTACCTGGTGTGCAGTGGAGTATTTTGAAGCAAGTGGTTCTATCTTGCACATGCTCCTCCAACATATTTACCCTGATACCCCTCACTGTGGAAGAACTCTCCTGCACCATGCTATCCTATGTGGTAATGTAGGAGCCGTTCGTGCGCTCTTACGTTGTGGTGCCAATGTAGAATCACCTGTTAAAACAACTGGAAAGACCATGTTTAATCCAATACACATAGCTGCCCGGCTTGGCTTGTCAACAATCGTTCAGTGTTTAATCGACTCTGGATGTGATATAAACTCCAAGACAGATTCTGGCGAGACAGCTCTAATGATCTGTACAAAATATAAGCATGAAGAGTGTCTCAGAGTATTGGCCATGGCTGGTGCTGATTTTGGCATGGTTAATGTTGCTGGTCAGTCCGTCAGCTCAATTGCTGGGACAAATCGCTGGTCCCTTGGTTTTCAGCAAGCGTTGATACTTGTAATAAGAGCGGGAAAGATGCCAAGGTCCAGCAACTTTTCTGCGTTCTCTTCCCTAATGTTTGCAGCTCAAGCCGGTGACATGGAGGCCTTGAAAGCTGTAGTTGGTTCAGGAGAATTTGACATTGATTATCAGGATGATAAAGGTTTCTGGCAGTCATGATCACTGCTTTGAAGGGTTACGTGGAAGCATTCCGGTTGCTGGTTTATGCAGGGGCTGATGTAAAGTTGTGTAACAAGTCTGGTGAGACTGCAATTACGCTATCTGAATTAAGCCAAAACCGTGACCTATTTGAGAAGGTAATGCTCGAATATGCACTAGAAAAGGGCAATCGCTATGCTGGAGGGTTCTATGCTCTGCATTGTGCAGCACGTCGCGGGGACATTGATGCGGTCAAATTGTTAACAAGTAGAGGCTACGATGTGAATGTCCCTGATGGAGATGGTTACACTCCACTCATGTTAGCGGCTAGGGAAGGCTATGGTCCCATGTGTGAACTCTTGATCTCTCATGGGGCAAATTTGGATGAGAAGAATGCCAAAGGCGAAACACCACTCTCACTATCAAGGAAGAGTGGTTGCGGTACCAAAAATGATGCGGAGTGTGTGATACTGGATGAGCTTGCTCGCAGAGTGGTGCTAGGTGGAGCCCATGTTTGGAAGCATACCAAGGAAGGGAAAGGAAGCCCTCATGGGAAAGAGATGAGAATGGTGGGAGCCATAGGGGTGCTGCGCTGGGGGAAGTCGAACCGGAGAAATGTGATATGCCGGGATGCAAAGGTGGGGGCCACCCCAGCTTTTAGGAGGAATAGGAGGAGCAAGAGTGATGCGGATGAAGCTGGAGTGTTTAGGGTGGTGACTACGAAGAACAAGGAGGTGCATTTTGTGTGTGAAGGTGGGGTTGAAACCGCTGAGCTTTGGGTGAGGGGCATAAAGATTGTGACAGAGGAGGCTATTTTGGGTAATAAGAGGGAGTCATGAATGGTGGTGACTGGTGAGAGGATAGCGTCAGAGAAGCAGTAGGGTGTATAAATGTTTTCTGGAATACTTCGTCTTGAAGTATTTAGAAGTAGAGTTGTTTCTTTTTATTGTAAATGTTTTGATCCCTCAGTTGTAAATGAGTTCACTTCTCGTCGTAAGGGACAATGGGTATCGAGCATCCGATAGATTTCACTTGTTCACTAAATGGCTTCTCCTTTAACTTCCAGCGAGCGTCCAAAGGTTTTCAAATTTCAAACTAAGGACGCCATAAATCTTTAACAGAGAGCTAAAGATAAAAATATTATTATGGTAGAGAGAATGAAGAACCAAGATTTAACCAAACCAAAATAATTGGGACGAGGCTATGTTCTGATTTCAAATGGCAACTTCTACACTGAGAATACGTTTGGATCCTTTATGCATGGCGGCTGAATCTCTGAAACCGTTTAAATGAGCTCACTTTATCATAAGTTGAAACATCAATATCGCATAATAATAATGATCATAAGTTGAAACATCTACGTTCTGATTTTGAATGGCAACTTCTAAAGGACTCTTCTACAAAAACAAATTGAGGTATAGCTCTTCCAGAAAGGAGGTGGGGCCTTCCGCCAATGAATATTAAAAAACACAGACAAAATACCACCTTTTAGCCTGCACTGATCTCCTTTTCCTTTGCCTTGCACAAGTCCTCTGCTGTCTTCACAAACTTTTTAGTCTACTCCTCAACCTGGAAAATGTAGCCATTTCGAAGAACCAATGAGCAATAAAAGTCGCATAATATTAACTTAGGAGCAGTTAGCTTATAATTTAGGGCTCACCTCTTTCTCCAATCTTTTTAAGTCGTCCTTTGGGTATCTTGAATATAACTTTTTTATTGTATCCATTGCCTGTAAAAGAAACCAACAATCTATTTAGTCACACAGCTGGAAAGCTGCAAACACATAGAATTCGTTCATACTCACATATCAAGGGTAATCCTTTTGCAACCCCTAACATTGTTTTGGTCCTCAATACTACAAATGACACATTTCTTCATGGAACCACCAGACTAGAGAGCAGGAAACTAAAGATTTAATCATAACTAAGGGGAAGTGTCATATCTTTCAAAGGCATCTTTTTTGCTACTGCTATATGCTTCTAGGATTGAGAGATTCCAGATACTGAATGTGTGAAAAGTATTGCTATACTTCTCTGTCTTGATGCTTGGTGAATATCAAAATAACAAAGAAGAATCTCGCAGTCACCTCAATTGCAATATTTTTTACCTAGAAATGATTTGAACCTGCTAAAAATGTATTAGCAGAAAGAAGAATTTTTTTTTTACTTTAAGTTACCTTTTGGCGAGCTCTTCTTATACTTAGTCTGCCATCTTCACAGGACTTGGTAACCACTTTACATACAGCCTGGTAGAATATGTTCAATGATAAGACATAGTAGTTATCAGACACGACAAAAAACAGAGAGGGGGAAAGCAGTTAAAAGTCACCTGAACATGCTCTTTGGTCAATCTGGCCGTCAAAAAAAATTAGAAAAAGATAGATTAGTCAAGCAATCAAACACTTGGCCAAGACCAACTTAGCTTGGAGAATATGAAAACTAAAAGAAAACATCAAGTGTATTTCTTAAGGTTTTTCACCAGCCTTTATAAGAAAATGTGCACTGAAAATTTATAACAGCATGAGTTACAATCAGATGTGTGCTTACGGAGGAATAGCTGCAATCAATCGATCCCCATCCACTTTAGGATTTAACCCCAAGGCAGATTCAACAATGGCAGTCTCCAACTTCTGTAAGGCCTGCAAGCTCATGTTTGGAGCCAAATATAAATATTTGAGAAACAAACTGCAATTAAGATATAGCAAGTTCACAATATAAAATATAACAGAAAGTTATAAAAAAACGCATCCCCTCATTACATTTGGATCAAAAGGGTTTATCGATAATGTTTTCGAATCCAGGACTGAAACAACGGCTATCTGACTCAGGGGCAGCTTGACGCCACCGGTTTCCACAATAATGTGGTCAAGCATTCCTGCATAAACATTTCAGACAACTAAGATAAGTAGCAAACCGAAGTGAGCATACGAATAGCGATTTGACAACCGGGAAATTGAGAATGTACCCGGAGATGCTCTTCCAGTTCGTAGTTTGCTTAATTCTGCTGACAATGCTGTAATTGCCGCCTCCATTTGCGAGGTCGTGTTTGCCTTAATGGTTGGGCCCATATTTGGCAAAACTTCAATTGTGCTCGCAGCCGAGTCATCTTCTAAAAATGTGAAAATCATAGAAAAGGAGTGAAATTTAGAAGGTTGCATTTGAAAAAATATATAATTTTTGTGCCGCTAAACCAAACAGTATCTTCGATTCTTAGATATCATATATGTGGTTTTGTACAGTATAAGAGAGAAAAAGAGAGTACTTGATTTATTGCGGCCTTTGGCATAGCCTCTGCGACTTTCTTTGACGAATAAAAGAGCGGAATGAGACAGAATTCTCTGCGG
Organism: Prunus fruticosa; assembly: GCA_018703695.1. Taxonomy (NCBI): domain Eukaryota; kingdom Viridiplantae; phylum Streptophyta; class Magnoliopsida; order Rosales; family Rosaceae; genus Prunus; species Prunus fruticosa. Next base: position 38,271,739 of record CM031919.1, on the reverse strand, counting down.
TGCCTCGGAGTTGCACTGGAAGAGCTCGCGATCGACAATCGCAGAGCTTCGAAGGAGAAGGACGTTTCGGAATGAGAGCGCGCGTCTCAGAAAGATCGCCATGGCTGTAGCCTTCTAGGGTTTTAGATTTGATAAACCCCGCGCAGTGAGGGCTGAGATTTTGGGCCTCCAAGCCTTGGTTTTGGTTTCGGACTTTAGAATATTAAATGATACGACGACGTTTTATCCGTTAAATTTAGGATAATCAGGCTTTTAAGCTAATTGCAGAAGAATTTGCACGTGGTACCCTGTGCAACAACACACACTCACACACACAGCATATCCAAACACCAAGAGAGGCCAAGACCCACTCTTCGCCCTCGCTCTTCTTCTCTTCAGCCCAAGACTCAAAATTTAATAAGATTTTGGTTGTTTTTTGGCTGTGTTTGAGCTGAAAATGGAAGCTTTCTGTGCCATTCGCCCTGCCTACTTCGCGGATCCACTGAAAGTAGATTTCAGCACCACCAGGTACTTTCCTCTCCCTTAAGTCTCAAATTCTCAACTGAATTAATTGGCGAAGAACATACTGTCAAACTGTCTTTACCAATTGGAATATGTAAATGGTGCAATTTCCATGGTTCAAGCTTCAAGTTTACGTATCACTATCCTCTAAAGTTTGTGAGGTTAAAGCTGATGTTTTTGTTCATAATCTTATATGAATAGAGATTTTCAAGACATTTTCAAGTTGATTATATAATGGGATTGTGATAATATTATAGTTAAAAGGAGGACTAGCGGCCTGGTTAGTATATTGGCAACAGCAGACAGAGATGTAGTAGGCACGCTGAGGATAGATGGGTAGAAAAATGAAATATGTATTGGTCATTGGTGGCTTGGTTCACCAATTAACTTGCATATGGTGGAAAGTAGACTAAGGATTCAAATCATTTCGTTTTTGTGATCGGGATCTTTCGGGATTGCAAGCTTGAAGGGTCCAATGTGATGAGGTTGATTTTGATAGACTCGAATTATGGTGTTATTTGTCAGCTACTTCCTGCCAAACCCCAAGCCGTTGAGAGACTCAGCACTGAACATGTGCTCTCTCTTTCTATCTTCCGCCAATTTCTCTTTTTGTTTCACTATCTTTTTTATTAGTCATGAGACGGAAATTGATTTCGATCCTTTTTTTTTCAGGACTAGAATTACTTTCCCCCAGAAACTCTTTTTCTGTCGAGCAAAGTTTGGTAAGCAATTGGTAACACGTTTCTCTAATACAACTTTCGTAGTACAATGTCAACTACAACTTTTGCACACAATTGATCTATTTTTCTTGAAAATTTGACAAATATCTTTCAACACTTGTACAGCTGACTCAGGGATAGATGGCTCATTTAGCTTAAAACTGGTATCTCCAGCCCTTTTAGCAGCTGAAAAAGAAGAAGCTAGGGCTGTCCTAACCTTGTTCTTGAAGAAACAAGGCCTCAGCCATACAGTTGCTGCAAGAACCATAAACAAGTCAGACCTTTTTGTTGAGCACCTGATCTCTAGGCTTCATTCTGTTCATAAATCCCGGTATCTAGTAGGTTCGAATTCAACATGTTACTGCTTCTCTCTGGATCTAGCTTACATATTTATTGTAAGCTCTAAATTGTTTAATCAAATCTTCTTGCAGGGCGGGAGCTAACAACTCTTGAGATTAGGGAGGCTCTAACCCCTTACCTTGAATCCCTTCTTGATGAGCATGGAGTTTTTCTGGTAGATTTGGTGGAAAGCTTTCCAAATGCACCTGTAAAAGAAAAGCCAGTTGCACCAGTTACTAAATCTCAATCGTCTGTGGATTTAAAGAAGCTAAAGGCCATATCTCGAGTAAGTGAGATTGGCCCAGCTGGGAAGCTCCCACCTCACATTCTCTACCTTTTAGAGCTTGGCATGGATCTTGATCAAATCAAGGGAATTGCGCGCAGATTTCCATCTTTTGCCTATTATAGTTTAGAGGGGAAGATAAAGCCAATTGTTGAGTTTCTTCTCGAACTTGGGGTGCCAAAATCTGATATTCCTACAATCCTTAATAAGAGGCCTCAGCTTTGTGGAATCAGTCTATCTGAAAATATCATACCTACCATGAGTTTCTTAGAAGATCTTGGTGTGGACAAGAAACAATGGGCAAAAGTGATATACCGGTTTCCAGCGCTTCTCACTTATAGTAGGCAGAAGGTGAAGACGACCATAGATTTTCTATATGAAATGGGCCTTTCAGCCAAACTCATAGGTAAGGTTTTGACACGCTGCCCGAACATTATAAGTTACAGTGTAGAGGACAAGTTACGGCCCACAGCTGAGTACTTTCTCTCATTGGGGGTGGATGTTGCTGTTCTGCTCCATCGTTCTCCCACGCTTTTTGGTCTCAGTATTGAAGCCAACTTGAAGCCTGTAACAGAATTTTTCTATGAGAGGGGATACAGTATGGAGGAAGTTGGGATCATGCTTTCAAGATATGGAGCATTATATACTTTCAGCTTGGCAGAGAATTTGATACCAAAATGGGTGTTCTTTTTGACAATGGATTATTCAAAATCAGAGCTGGTTAAATTCCCTCAATATTTTGGCTATAGTTTGGAAGAAAGGATTAAACCAAGGTATGCACTAATGACGGAATGTGGGGTGAGGCTGCTGTTGAACCAGTTATTATCACTATCAGCTGGTAACTTTGATAAGGCTCTCAACAAGAAAATAAAGAAATTGTCTGCTGGAAAAGATCCAAATATCAGCAGCGATGATCTTACATCGGAGGTTGAATAATGAAAGTTCTGAGCAAATATTGTAACAATACAGGATGCACTGATGCAGTACAGGTGCCACATTGAAGCTAAAAATGGATGTGCTTTCACTGGGGAATAGAGTCAATGTATCGTTTCGAAAGTTGGATAATGTATGTGATTCTTCTCAGCTGCGCGCGCAGACAAGAGGTATTCGATTGTTGTCAAATTTTCTTCAAGCTTCAGGAGGGAGTTGTATCTGTTGGTACTTGCTGAGTGACTTCCTCCAAATGAATGAAGAATCATCTGCCATCCAAACTCTTTTGCCTGGTTGACCTCTTTTATGACTCTTTGTATTTGCCAGGTTTTGCTATTCTAAACTCCTGGGTTTGGAAAGCTGGTAGAAACTTGCTCTGTACTGTTACATTTTTTTGTACATTGTAATTCGGATTATTATTACTTTTTACATCCAATCCAATTACACTAATCTTAGTATTATGTTTCCTTGTAAATGAATACCATTGTCTAGAGAGAAGCTTTCATTTTCCGTCTGGGCGGTTCCCTTTTGGTTTTGAAAATGCATTTGACAGACAGTTCGAGGTAACCGCACGTAAATCATTTTCTGTCTGGGCGGTTCCCTTTTGGTTAATATGTTTGCTCATTTCATTTGGCCAATGGATGCAGCCTTGGTCTTTGCATGAAGTTCTGGTTGACACGTCGATTGGTTCTTTTACTCGTGTCAGAAGAATGATTTATGGTGGATTAAAAATTGAATATATGCATCGTGCATGTGGATGTGGGGTGGCATTTTACTGCCAGTTAGTTCACAATCTTTATCTTCTTGGTCTTTGACATATCTCATATGTGTTTTCTGTTGCGTAGATTCAGCTGCACCAAAATGGATTAAGCTGCATTCTCAACTTGTGATACTCGCAAGTGCACGAGCCGTTGGTAGTTTAGCGTATGTAAGTGCGAGATTCGATTCCACAGGGATTGGTGATTGAATGATCCAACTCAGTTTTCCTACACAAAATAGAAATGAAAACAAAAGAAGCAAAAAGGTTTTGTACAATTATGAACCGATCAAATACCCTCAAACTTAGATTTTGCTAGTCATCGAGCAAAACAACACAAAACAAAGTTAAAAAACAAAACTAGAAGTTAACTAAACCACTTTCGTAGGTAACTCGATTGCATTTAGCATATGCAACAAGCCTTTAAACCTCTAGGCATCCCTAGTAGGAGGAGTTGTGTCTCCTGAAGGTTTAACAGAAATGATACCCACAAACGTTTTTCTAACTCTACAAAACAAAGTAATTTAGAAAACTTAAAAGATTGTTAGTCCTTAAGCAAAACCAAAAACAAAAACAAACATAAATACATTAATTAACAAAAACAAAACAAAACAAAAACAAAAACAAAAAACAATTACAAAAATAAAAAGAACTCAAAACAATCTTTCTGAACATTTTCTGAAGAGAAATGACTCATGCACATGACTTAAACGCTTTAACAATGAAAGCTCAATTTTAGACAATATTTACAAAGCGGCAAAGTTCAAAACATAATATGCTCAAAGTGTAGTAGTGTGATAGCCAAATGCAAAAAATTCTCCAATCTTAGTTTTCACACAATTTCGAATATCATCCAGAGCACAAGTTCAACTTCAAATCTTACCAAAGTTGTCCTCTCACAAATGAATCACTCAGAAGATGGCTATAATGCATCACTCAGTTATAAACATGAGAATAAAGTTAAACCATAAGGACTTAACTCGAAAATAGAAAGATGAAGAACTTGCATTAATATGATCTCAAGAAGGATGCCAAACACTTAAAAGTAAGAAAATGGATGCAGTTCAACCACATGACATTTAAGATCAATTTAGGTCTTTAGTAAAGGTTGTAATTGGGCCAAGGGTGTAAGGTGAGTAAGAAATGAAGGGTATGGATAATACAAAGTCCAAGGAACTCACAATGTAAGAGCATAAAATAATTGTTTACAAGACTTCGAATCATCACAATGAGAATTTATTTTGACATGATCAAAACTCCTTATACCTTCATTTACATTGATTCACACTCCTTTCCTTTAATTGAACAAACACCAATTTATTTTGAAGGCCCAAAAATGAAATTTTCAATCAACCACCACTTAACTTTTCTCTTTTCTTTCACCAATTGTGTGAATTTTTTTTTCCTTCGAAATGTAACACCCATTCCCAAACTTAGTATGAAAAACACATCCCAATTAAAGCTCATGAGTTCCTTAGAAAGGTAAATATTTGTTTTTCAGGCTAAGGCGAGGAAATACAATTGGTTAAATGAAAGAAAAGGTTTACATGTAGGCTCAAAATGGTTAACAATGGAAAATCATGCTTAAGCATGCATAATGTTAGCTTGAAAGGCACAAATGATCCAAAGAAGGCCTTAATGTCATTTCTTAAATTGTCATGAAATCAAATTGCATAAGAATAAATGACTTTTAAGTGTTCAACCAAATCAATGAATAATGAGATCAAACAACAACTTTGATGACAAGAAAATAAGAGTACATATATAACACTCATGAATTGAAGTACAAGGCTCAAAAGCTCACTTTATATGGTTGGTTATATAAGTCTAATTTTTGCTTCATACAATCCTTTAGATCATGCAAATCCTTTAATTGGAAAATTATGAAACAAATAGCAAGTGCAAAGGTTTCGAACATATCATGCTAGAACAATGCCAAATTTATTTATTTTAAAATTTTAATAAAGAAAGAAAAAAAAACACTAAAATAAAATAAAATCCAATTTTCATTTAAGTCATGCAAACATTTATCACAATCTCATTAAATGTGTTCGGAAAGTGAATAAAATAAAATAAAAATAAAAATAAAAGCAAGAATCAAACAAAATAAAATAAAAATAAAAACAAGCAAATAAAAAAAAATTAAAATTAAGGAAAAACCAAATTTACATGCTAAACTCCAATACCCCCAAACCTAGAAATGAACATTGTCCTCAATGTTTAAAATTTAGCCACAAACAATATTATAACAACAAATGAAAGGTATTAAAGCAAATAAAAATTACAAAAACACAGAAGAATACAAAAACAAAATAATTATAAAATAAAAATTACAAAACAAACAAATAAATAAATAAATAAATAAAATAAAAATAAAACAGTAAAACACTCAAAACAGGTAAACCCTAAACAGCAGTCTTACGCAAACTAAAACCCAAACGATTTAAAGCCCAACCCAAAAGAAAGTTAACCCACTTTGAAACCAAAACAATGGTGAAAACCCGACCCACAATGAAATACGAAGCCCAAACGTTTTCATTTTAATTTTTTCTTAAAAAAGATAAAACGTGAATTATGAGCGCAAAGCGGGATTTCTAAAAAGAGGGAATGTGGTCCATGATGTCGTCTCTTGGTTAGTCACGGGAAGAAGGGAGCTACGTATCGACGCATAGAGGTGCCGCAGACTCCACAAGCAGAAATTACGGGGCCATACAAAGTCGTGACGACTTTCCTGAACGCGTCCGTTCAGAAAGGTCACGTCGTGATAAGTGAGTTGGGTGTGGTTGGAAAGCGATAAGGTTGTGGGACTCCAGGAATGCTGGAGATTAGAAAATGCTCTACGGGGCAGCACCTGGCTAGGGTTTTGTGAAAGACTCTATAAGAAGGAAAAAGAAGGGGGAAAAAAACAAAAAACACAAACTCAGAAACACAAAAGAGAAAATAAGCAAGAAAAAAAAGTGAGAAATCAAATGGCCTCTTCCTACCCCTTTTCGTTGGATCTCAACCTAGCTCCACCGACTCAAACACGAGGCCAAGCAGGTAGCACCAGGTATGGATGCCCTACTTTGCCTCCGCACGAGGGCCTGTGACTGTCAATGACTCAATACTCCTGGACAACGATGTTGCCATTGGAGTTGGCAGAAATTTGGTGACTCCTAAAGATATACGTGTGTTCGGGACAAAGGATGACAATCGGGTCATGAGTGATGCCCTGGCACTGAGCATGCAGAGTACAGCATGTGTCGCAAGTTTGGTTCATCGCCTACTTGCGAAGTCCCATGAGGTAGAGGTGCTGAAAGGTCAGTCAGCGGCGGAGCACAGTATGGTTGAAGAGTGTCAAAGTGCTATAAAAAGCTTGAAAAGGGAGCGGTCAAGGATAGTGGAGGTGAATCGACACAGCTAGAAGTATTGCGAGACGAGAATAAGAACCTATCAAAGATGGTAGACACTGTATAGACTGCGGTTGCTCAGCTGGAGTTACCAAAAATTTAGCTCCTTCAAAGAATATCCTATGAGTTTTAAATTATACTACCTAATTAAATAAAAATAAAAACTGAAATAAACACACAATTCAAACAAGAATTTAAAAGAAGAGTTGGGATTCTTGCACCAGGTGTCCAAGACGCATCTTTAATTTTGTCTCTTCTTCAAATTAAATTTTTAAAAACCTGTCAAACAAGAAGAAAACAAGTTATTTTTAAATTAAAAAGAAAAACAATGAATAAAGAAAAATAAAATAAAATAAAAAGCACACTTTCCCAAACTTAAACAAAAGAAAAGAAAAACAAAATGATTGTAAATAATAGACAAAAAAATACAAAACAATCAGAAAATAGGGAGGCAAAAGTAAGTGAAAGTGTAGACATGCTCCCTTTTAAAAAAAATGTGCTCGCAATTTGCGCCGGAAATGAAGGGATCCGAGAAAAAAAGCACAGGATAGCACCCTCGAGATCCGAAGTGCTTTCGGCTCCCTCGTCTGCATAAGTCTATTTAAACACATCTCGGTGAAGTAGAAGAGTACCCCGCATTTCTTCCTGCAAATTAGAGAAAAACATCAAAAAATCCAAAAACTAAACAATGATATCCTCATGCACTCACCTTGATGATCTTAACTTTGAATTGTCCATTGCGCCATCGAATGCGCAGATAAGGGCTCGTCCAAACCCTGTCTTCCCAAACTCCACATATCATCACGGTACGGCCTCAAACTTTGCTGAGGTAATACCGAACTTTTCTGAGGCAATGCCGAACAGAGCAGCGCTGCCTGGAAGGCATGATTGGCAGCAAGCTCACATCGACAGATCATCTGCATGTGGCAAAGAGGTCTGACAAGGCAGCGGTGGAAGAGTCCCACAACTTAACTGTGCTCCACGCAGTCTCGGCTACCAATTTGGGCATGCGTTTCCTGGCGAGAACACGGGAGTGTGCCGCGATGAGCGAGGAAATAGCTTCCTTGAAGGCTGTTGAGCCTATTCCTAACAACTAAAATGAGTTATTAAAAATAGCAACTTTAATTCTCGCAAGTGCACGAACCATTTATAGTATAGCTTATGTAAATACGAGGTTCGATCCACGGAGAATGGTAACTTGGTTGCAAGTTAAATTACTTAGAATGATGGAAAAACAGAAAACAAACAAACAAACAAACTTACAAGTGGCAAGGTCTAGGACAGAATCCTAGCACCACACACGCACTCGAATGAGGGGTTTTTGTTGTTTAAATGAAAACAAGAGAATGAAATGGAAGTGCTGGAAAGTAAACAATGGCAAGAATGAACTAGTTGTGAAACAATGATTTAGAAGTGTTAGAGCCTTGGAATCCACCACTAGTTTTCCTATCCAAGTTATGAATGCATAGAAATTGACTCAAGCTTCATTAACAATAGATTATCGCATACAAGCCTATGGTATCTAGGTGCAGGATGCATGATTCTCCTAAGGCATGTAATTGTGCATGGTATCTACACAACACGTGATCCCTTATATGCAACCTAAGCATGGTATCTACTTAGAATAAAGCATACAAGAGTCATTAAGTTCATTGAGAATATGATAATCACACAAGTCCTAGAACATGGTATCTGTCCTAGTCAACCTATGGTTATTAACCCCTTGAATGATTCTTAGGCCATTCATGTGTTGCTTGTGAAAGGAGAGTAGAATTGGTGAATCTAAACCCCTTCCCAACCTGTGCTAGATGCATAAAATCCTAGTTAGCTACTCCAAGAAAACATACATCAAGCACATAATAAACTGGAGGTTAACACTTGATAATGAAAGCAAGGAAATCAATTAACTATGAAATCATCCATAACATTGAATATTCATGACTAGGGCTTCATCCTAAGCCCTAACTAAATGGATTAGTTAAACATAACTATGAATACAGAAAATAAGAAATACATAGATAGAGTAAAGAGAATAGAAGAACTAGCTGGTGGCAGCAAGGTAGTTTCCAGGACAGCTCCTAGCTCTTCCTCCTTTGCAACTAGCTCTCTTCTCTCTTTGTGGTGAATGTGTGTATGGGAATAATGGATGAGTGAATGTGTGTGTTTCTGAATGTGAATGTGAATTGTTGATGAATTGAATGTGGAATGGAAGTGGTATTTATAGGGAGTTGGGAGTGAGAAATCTGAATTGAATATAGCAAATGCATACAACACTTGCAATTGAAAATCAGAATGTGGTTGATGCACTTGCATTAGATAATCAGAAATGGTTACTCCACTAAATCCCACTAGCAGCCCACCAGCAGCCCTAGGTCATCAACATGTCAGCATGACCAAGCTTCCATTCAGAAACCAATAGCTCATGCCTAGCTCACCATGACCAAGCATGCAATGAGCTCATCTTCCTGTTAGCATGATGAACAACTTCTTGGGCTTACGAATTGGGCTTGGCTGAATCAAATGATGACTTTAAGATATCCATTTTGAAGTTCAGAATGTCATTGATCCAACCACACAAGTATTGTCCCAATCCAAGTTCGGATGAAGAAGATAAGTCCAAAATGAACTTCTAACTCAGGCTCCAGGTTTTGCACGTTTTTGCACCATTTTGCTTCAAATGCCTCAAGTGGTATTCCTCTCATCCCAATCAGCCCTTAATATGCATGGATTGTATCAAATGTGATCTCTTGCTCCCATAACCTACAGAACACACAAACATAGATAAGTGACTTGAATTAAAGAGAAACTAAACAAAATTACTAAGCAATGAAGGCAAACAAATGTGTGAAATTATGAACTTATCAAAGGCTATGGTGGCGGACTTGCAAAAGCGGCTCTCCTGTGCCAATCAGCACGTGGAAGCACTGCAAAAAAAAATGTGGACCATGTGGGCCCTGGAGATTCTGCAAGTAAGAGAGAATAGAGGCATGCCATGAAGATGAAGATGAAAATGAAGAAGAAGAAGAAGAAGAAGTTGTTTTTTTTTTTTTTTTAAAATTTACTTTTTTACTTTTTTCTTTGTTTGTAATGCAGTGTTTGAAGTGAAATAAAAATATGTTTTTAACACTTAGAAATAAACTAACTAACCACACAACGTAAATAAATACATAAACTAACTTAACAAAAAAAAAAAAACAAAGAAGTTCCAAATTGATTTTTTTTTTTTAAAAAAAATTATTATTATTTACAACTAATTGACCACACACAGAAAAAAAAGTTCCAAATTGCAATTTACAAGGAAAATAAATAAAAACTCAAATTTCAATTTTTTTTTTTAATTTTTTGTTTTTTTTAAACACACAAATATACAAGCAACTCATGGATGACCAGTTAAGGGCCTCAGAAAACACAGCCAGGGAATCCGGGAAGGTTGGAGGGGTCACAAAGGTCCCACTTAAAACCCAAACTTCTTAGACATCGAAGGTGTCGCCTAAAGAACTCCTAGACACTATTGACGGAGATGCTCAATGGAGTTACCACGAGTCAGCTCATATAAAAATCTTTTTAATTTTTTTTAATAAAAGAAATAGAAAATTAAAATTAATAAAATAATAACAAAACAACTAAAGAGAGAATATTGGAATACCCCCATTGAAGCGATTAGGTCGAGCATGATGCATTTGGAGGTCGCGACTTCTCCCACTACTCCACACTCCCCATTCTTATGATTGAGGTTACCATCTCTCTCCATTTTTATTAAGCTGTCATAAATTGCTAAAACAAACACAGAAAACTTGAAACAGAATTAAAGGATTAGGAAATTAAAACTAAAATGGCAAGGAAAATCAACACACATCTAATTTCATGCTTCAAAGTAACAAGCAACAAAGTAATCAAACTAGCTTATGAAGTTCGTTCTTTCTCAAATATGATTATCCATATAGTGTGTGGTTTTAATCAAGTATTCAGAAAAAGCATTTAGCTATGGTGTTTAGTCTAAACACAAATTCCGAACCCATTAAGAACAAGAAGAACAACAAAGAACCAAGTAGAATTTAAACATGGTGTTTGTCTTCAATATCTGCCCATTCATTCACTAATCAGTCCAAGAGTCATATGGTGTTTATGTAAACTTGAACAAGATAATTAATTAAGAACAAGTGAATGAAACCATAAACTAGAAATAATCAACATGCTACTTGAACCTTTTTGTTTTTGGGTGTTGTGTAAGCTGGGACTCAAACCCAGATCTCTTGCTTGTCAGGCAATTGTCCTTGTCCGTTGGACTACAAACACAACTTATCAATTAACTTCATTAACTTTAAAACATGAAACTGTCCAGTTATACAAAAGATAAAAATAAATAAAAAGTAGAAAAACCAAATAGAATCAAACAATGTTACCGATCCCCGGCAACGGCCCCAAAAACTTGTTGCGTAGATTCAGCTGCACCAAAATGGATTTAGCTGCATCCTCAACTTGTGATACTCGCAAGTGCACGAGCCGTTGGTAGTTTAGCGTATGTAAGTGCGAGGTCGATTTCACAGGGATTGGTGATTGAATGATCCAACTCAGTTTTCCTACACAAAATAGAAATGAAAACAAAAGAAGCAAAAAAGTTTTGTACAACATTTGAGAACATTGAGAGTTTTTGGAGAGAAAGAGAGAGGTGTTTGAGAACATGAGGAATTTGGAAGAGAAATGAAAGTGTTTGGGAAGCTTGAGGATTTTGGAAGAGAATGTGTTTAGGAACTTTGAGAATTTGGAAGAGAGTGGTTGAAGACTTGGAGGATGTTTGTGAACTTGGAGAATTTGAAAACTTAGAGAATGAAGAGAAATGTGTTTGTGAAGTGTTTGAGACATGGAGACTTTTAGAGAAGAAAGTAGAGAGATGTTTGAGAACTTTGAGGATTTTGGAAGAACATGTGTTTGAAAGCTTTAGAGAATTTGATGAAGGAAATGGGAGAAGTGTTTGGAGAAGAGAGTATTTGAAGAATTTAGAAGAAGAGAAAGGAAAAATGTTTGATATTTAGTACAAAGAAAATTTAATAGAATGATCTTATTACAACAATTGAGAACTATACAAAGGGAAACTAAGAGAATTTAAGGGAGATAAGGGAAGGGAGCTCTAGAGAAGTGCTTGAGAGCTCCCCCCCTTGGGGTGTGTTTACAAGCTTGGGAAACCTCACTATATATAGGCCTAAGGAAGCTGAAAATCTGAATTCAATAAGACTAATGCATACAACACTTGTATTATAAAATATGAAATGGTTGATGCACTTGTATTAGAAAATTTGAATTGGATGATGCACTTCCCCAATAAATCCCACCAGCAGCCCTAGCTCATCTTCATGTCAGCATGACCAAGCTTCCAACCAGCTACAATAGCTCATGCCTAGCTCACCATGACCAAACATCCAACCAGAAACATTAGCTCATCCTGAGGTCAGCATGACCAGCAAATTCAAGGGCTTACGAATTGGGCTTCCCTTAATCAAATTAGGACTTTAAGCACTCAAAATTGAAGTTCAGAATGTCTTCCTTCCAGCCATATATCATTTGGGCCAATCCAAGGTCGGAGGAGGAAGTTAAGGCCGAAACAATTTGCTAACTCGTTTTGCTCGCTGACAAAAATTCATCCTGAGCATGGTTATGTGTTTGCTAGGTAACAGACTCCAGATTTATCCAATGAGGCTGAATTTTGGATATGTTATAGTACACACCTATTGGAACAACTTTCATGAAGAATTCTGCCTCATCCGAGCTGTGTAGGTTGCTGAAACAAAGCTTGAAATGTGACCTACGGAACTGGACTGGCAGGGGCTGTAGCCAAAATGAGTTTGTCTTTAAGCTCTTCTTCCCTTCATCCAAATCAGACCTTAACATGCTTGAATTGCATCATTTCCTATCCAAAGCCATCATTATTACCTAAAGCTTAATGAACTGAAAGATAAACACAAAAAGGATTAAAAGCACAAGTTTAACTCAAAAACATAACCAAATCATAAGCTAGAATGGTACAAAATGATATACAATTATGAACCGATCATTGTCTCTTCCCATTTTGGCATAAACCGAAGTTTTTAACTTTTTTACAAATTCAAGTTCATTGCATATTTGTGCTTTAAATGTGTAATTACAACATACCTAAAAAAGAAAATAACATAATTTTTAAATGAATAATGCTACTCTTACCACATTCTCATACCACTTTATGTGACAGATGAGACGTACAACCACATCAATTAAAAAATAACTCATGTATATGGGAAGTACCAGACCATGATGACTGTTTTTGCTCCACCAAAGAAAAAAAACACAATAGTCTAATACTATTATTTGGTACCCCACCAAAGAAAATATGGGAAGTAGACTGTCACCTACCAAAGAAGCCACAATGAAAAGTAATTAATTAACCGTCATCTAATTTTTCATGGACTAAAATAAGTTTATAATCCTTGTATTTTTATTTTTAAAGGCAATAAGAGTTCTTTCTAGAATACGAAAGCGGTACTACGAGTTCGCTTAAATTATAAAAAATATTAACACATCTATGCATGTTATATAGCTACATTTAAATTAAATTTAGGCTAAATTATTGAAATGCCCCTGTAATTCAATTTCAGTCTCACTTTCCCCCTGAAATTCTAAGTGTCTCACTTCCCCCTTGAAACTCCATATATTGTCTCACTTTGCCTAGATTCCATCCAGCCCTAACAGAAGTCGTCAAATCTTAACTCACCAAAAACGTCCCCATCATTGTTTCCCCAATTTTCGATAATGGGTCATTAATAATTTTCAGAATTGATAGGTTCTTGGAATGCGCCGAGGTCGAAAGGGTGCTCCGTTATGGCTTCGCTTCTTGAAATTGCAATTTCATGGGTTTTTCTTCAAGTACCAGACCATGATGACTGTTTTTGCTCCATTTGACCAAGTCTTGATGAACCGAGTTGGGAACTTGAGTGAGCAATCCTCTATCTTTCATCGCCATGTGGTGCCCTGCGGGCTTTTGTGGAGCAATTTGGTGAGTTTCAATGATGGGACAGTGTTGAGGACTAATTTGATGGGGTTTACAAACAATATCACTCGATCCCAAGACGTGTTGATGCTCAATGGTGTGTTAGTCATTTTTCCGGATGAGATTTAGGCAAAGTGAGACAATATATGAAGTTTTATGGGGGAAAGTGAGACACTTAGAGTTTCAGAGAGGAAAGTGAGACTGAACTTGAGTTTCAGAGGCATTTCAATAATTTAGCCTTAAATTTATAAATATTAAGCTGACATCACATAAGATGTAACATTACCGTCCAGAAAATAAGTTATTGGAAGTTTAGTATGAAAATTTGACATAAACCATTCATAGAAAAGATATTTGCTATAATCATATCTTTATCATTAACTTCCATCTTTTCTTTTCTGATACAGTTTGTTTTTCAATCCGCTTGATTTGTAATCTCCAAAAATATGACGTGGGTTGAATTGAATGTGCCTAGAAAAAAAAAAAAAAAAGTTTAGCCTAATTTGTTTACTTATATTTTTGTTTTGTTTTTTTCGGTCTGAGACTTACAGGGCACACTAGAATCGACCGTTTCTTGTTATTTCTTAAGGACCTCCTTCCCTCCCATGGCCCCTGCATTTGTTTGCAGTCAGCAGTTCGTGCGTTTCTTTTCCTTTTATCTCCCAAATAAGTGAGAAGAGGAACCAAATCACAGAGAGAGTGAAAAAAGCTAAAGAAAACCAATTGGAAAAAGGGCATGTTCTACTCACAGTGCCTCCTATCAAGGAAGGGGCCTTTGGGCGCCATTTGGGTTGCCGCTTACTCTTTCAAAAAGCTGAAGAAGGCGCAGGTCACTCAGACTGACATCTCCTCCTCTGTTGGTTCGTTTCCCTTTCTCTTCGCCGTCTTTCTCATGGTTTCCTTGCCTTTGGTTGACATTTGAAAAAAATGAGGGGAAAATCACAACAAAACCATAAATTTTTGTAATGGGGTTTTTTTCTTACAATATTTGAGCACACACTGTTTGCTAACTTTTCTCTGATTGTTTCTCCAAAAACCAAACAGAGTTTCTCTTCTTCTTTTTTTTTTCTCTTTGGGGCTTCTCTGTTTCTTTCGTTTTAATAAAAATAATGATGTGCGGCAGCGGGTGTTGTTAGAAGAGTGCTATGGATATTTTCTTTTTCTTTTATGGAAAGGGTATTTTCTCTTCACGGGTATTCATGTTTGGTGGCTTAATTACGTTGTATTTGCTCTGAAGTACATTAATTTTGTAACCTGGTTTCTGGGTTTGCCATTAGTTACTGTTATCAACCATCTAGCCATTTGTTGGATCCGCTTAGTTACTTCCTAATTCAGGTTTCTGGGTTTGTCATTAGTCACTGGCTGTTTTGCATAAGAAGATGTAAGAAGAAGACAGAATTTTCTGGGAAAATGCTATTCTTTTGCTAGTTACCAGGAATACCTCTTCATGTTATTTGACATTCAGCCTGAAATATCTTTAAACCCTATTCTGTTGGTGCAGATAAAATTTTGCAGGATGAATGGGATGTTGTTGCATACAGGGTTCTCGCCTACCTTCTTCTTGGTGTCGTTCGAATATACTCGAAAAAGGTTGAATATCTGTTCAATGATTGCAATGAAGTGCTGATTAAAATCAACAAATTTGTGGTTAGTACAAAAAAGAATGCAGATGCAGACAAGCTGCGGGCGCCTAATTACTCTGTTACTCTACCTGATAGATTTGAACTTGATGCTTTTGATCTGGGGATCCTTGAAGTTGAAGATGTCAGTGGGTAAGCTGTGTAGCTTAAAAAACCTTATGAGGATATTACTGTATGTGTTCTCATATTTAACATGTTTGCTTCCTCTACTTCCCAGATGCAATGTGGTGTCCCATGAAGATATCACACTTAAAGGTATTAAATGTTTGGTCCTTAATACTATTCACTTAATTTTATGTGTATAATTTTACACGATTCGGCATGATATGAAACAGATTGTGCAAAGGGGAATGGAATTGGACAATTTTATTCAGAAATGGTATGTCACATAGTCGTTCTAATGTTTATCTATTTTGTCAGTTTTTTTAGCCTAATATGCATTCATTCTTTTCTTGTTCTGCTGAACTTTTCATGGTATTAACTTATCTCCTTTCAGGCCCTAAGAGACATTCATTTCCTTATGACAATTAGTTCTTAATGATTTTCCAAATTTCCTGCCTCATAAGAATTTTCATAGGTTTGATTAAGTTTCATCCAGAATATGCACCTGAGGAGTCAGTTTGCGTTTGTGCAGTATGATTATGAGGAATTTGGTGTCTGTGACAATATTTCCTCTGCGGATTTCACCCCAATCAAAGAGTATGTATAACCATTCAAGATGCTCGAAGTTTATAATTTTGTGTCATCCCTAAATTCATTTTCGAATACTTTCCTTTAATCTTATTCTTGACAAGTATTTCTTATTTCAGTGTACTTTCATCTTACATGTTGGACTTTGACATGGAGTTAAGAACATCAAGTAATGGAGCCAACTCAGAAGCATTTATAGAGTTTCAAGGGAACAGGTTCTCTCAAGAAGAATGCGCAGACCTAGAAACATTTTGTGGAGTTCAGGAAGAACCTCCATACCAAGTTATTTCATACGGAGAAGATCAAGAAACTAATAGAGAGCAGATAAAGGCTCCAGATATAGCACCGTCTGAAGATGGAATTCAAGGAGAATCAAGCATGGACAAGATTCAAGACCTTACGTTGTCTCAGGAAGGTTTGAACCTTGAGACAGTCTATTCAGTCTATGGGACTGAGAGAGAACCTTCCTACTATGTTAGATCACCCAGTGAAGATCATCAAATTGACCGTGAGGAGATTATGGAACCAGAGTTGGTGCAACCAGAAAATCAGACGTGTCAGATTATAAGACAAGACAATAATCTAATTGCCTCAGAAGCTAACATGGAAAAACTGCTAAGAAGTACAGTTTCTCAAGAAGAGTACATGGACCTTGATATGTTTCTTGTGGAGAAGCAATCTCGAGAACTTGTCTGTTCATCTGGTGAAGAGAATCATATTGACAGAGAGCCAATAAAATTGCCAGAGACGAGTTCGCCAAAAAGTATAGAACACCAAATTATTGTGCAAGAAGATCCAGATCCTCTCTCTGTTGAATATGATGGAACTCCTGGTGCCAAGCTCCCCGGTGCTTTAGGTGCATACTTCTCAACAAAGGAATTTAATGTTATGTTTCTTATTACCTCTTAAGTATTCAATTCCCATAGTTGTTTAGGACTTGAAAAAGCGTTGCTTTAGCACCCTATAAACAGAGTTGGACGTTAGTTTTCTTAGTCAAATACTGTTCTGAGTTCCATCTTTTGCTTTGCAATATATATATAAAATCAAAATTTCATGTATGCTTAACAAGTTTGTCCTAAATTATTTATCATAATGCAGGTATTACTACACCAAAGTTTATGGTTATTCGTACACCAGCTACTAAGGAATCTGCTCGAATTTCTAGGAAAAGAAAATGTGTCATTGATGATATGACAGTGCTGCCTAATGAGTACGTGATGGTTTACTGTCCCTTTACACGTGTTAAGTTGAAGTGTTCCTGTTTTGTCTATTTGTAGAAATCTAGGCTAGAAATTATTTCTAATTTTATCCATAAAAGTTAAAATGACATTTGGAGCATCCATCGTTATATTTGAAATAACGTCCTTTCGGACACTTTGGATTTTAATTATGTTTCAATGGATTATAAGTTGACCAAGGAATAAGAAACCGTAACATAAAATTTCACAGGGTAATCCGGCGAAGCATACATGATGCAAGTGACTTGGTTTCTAAAAGAAGAAAAGTTCCTCAAACTGCCCTTGCTGTTTGGAAAGCCTGTCAAATTGGAATTCTAACCCATGATTTCTCGGAGCCATTGCTACCTGGTAATTTCCTATCGTTATTTACTTTCTGGTTCATCAGTTGTGGAACCGGTGCTAACCGCATTTGCAGCTGGTGTTTCACAAGAACTTAAATCCCTGTCCTGCAAAAGGAAATTAAAGATTGCAGAACCTGCTGAAACTGTTGGAACTCCAGAAAAGTTAGATGTGTTGGAATCTCCAAGTGTTGGTAGGTCAGAGCAAATAGAAATTGCACCAGAAACACCAGTTCGTGGCTCACAATCAATGAAATCATTTGACAGTCCAAACAGCCCTGAAGCTCATGATGTGGATATAGTAAGACCTGAGCCATCTGGAAGGATAGAGGAAGAGCCATGCCTGAGCAGGGAGCAAGCTGACCCACCTGAAAGTTTAGAAGAAGTACCATTTTTGGACAGGGATATATTAGGACCTGGGCCATCTGGAAGGATAGAGAAAGAGCCATCCCTGAGGGATCAAGCTGTCCCATCTGGAACTGTAGAAGAAGTACCATTTCTGGGCAGGGATCAAGAACATGATTTCAATCTGCTGAATGAGGTAAAGTAATGATTACTAAGGAATTTTATTGTAAGAAAAGCATCTACAAGAAACGATTAGATGCTTTTCTCAGATACTACCTGTTGATAGACATGTAGATAAGTCAATGTTAGTATAGAGCATAGCCATCCTGGAAATCTTTCTATTTGTGGTACTCAGACAAGTGAATGCACATGACAAGCTCGCTTTTACTATTAAAGGTCTGAAACAAGCATGTATGATATTGATGCTGCTACATGTTATTATTTTGTTTCTCATTTGTTCTGGAATTGATTATGTCTCTTTAATTCTTTTTAATCTTCCCTCAGGAGATTGATTTATGCGAAGAAGTTAACCCTGAAGTGGGTAAGAGGCCCAAATTGATTTCATTTAGCTAGCTTTTGTTTGATTTGCATTTTTTTTTCTCAATCCTGAACTCTGAAACTTATTTTTGTTGTAGAAGGATGGTCAGGAAGAACCAGGTATGGTGGATTTGCCCTCTTGAAATTCTTTTGGCATAAATGTCAGGGCCAATATTTTTTCTTATACCAACTTTTTCTTTAATAACAACTTGTGCATACAGAGTAGTTGCAAGGTACTTGCAGAGACACTTTCCGAATCGTAAAAAACGAGGAGAGGAGGAAGTGAACTTGTTGCAGGTTTCGGAAGGAAGAACTAAGAGAGAAAGTGCAAGGCTATTTTATGAGATACTGGTATGATCTATCTGTACCATGTGGTTTAGAATCTTCATTTGGCTTCGTCATGAGTTTGGGTCATTTTATGGTGCATCTTCCAAATTCATGAGCCAGCTGCTTCTTTCTTCTTTTAATGTTGCAGAAACTTATCCCAAGTACCCCAAAATTCTTACGCCCAAACATGCAGATCAAAACGTGGTAGTCCTGTGTGTAATATAATATTGAATTTTTTTCCATTTATTTATTTTTGCAGGTGTTGAAAACTAAAGGGTACGTGGATGTGAAGCAAGATGATGCGTATGGTGATATTCTGATCTGGAAACGCCCCATCTGGGACCAAACGTGGGGAGACGATATGGTTAACAGAGGCACCTCTAAAACTATGTATTTATGCGCATAGAATTTTCTATGCTGCATAAATTGTATACCACCACCAGAGTAGGTTTTTTTGTGCGAAGTTAATTAGTCATGTAAAGTTAGCCTCTATTTTGAGTGGCTTTTCCTTAGAACAATGTCAGAAAGACGGGCATGTGATAATGCCCCCAACAAAATAAAGTTTCAAAACTTTCATCTTTTTTGAAGCTCCAATTCTTTAACCCATCACCACTTTTTCAGATTTTCACAAATAAATATGTCCAACGGTAGTAGACAAAAACACCGAATGGCTATTTTCCATATGGATTTGGTGGATTTCACAAATTAGGTGCAACTCAATTACAAGCACTTTTTAACATATCTGAATCATCCACTCACGTTAACACATGAGAATCATAATCTTTCACAAAAACAATGGAAAGACGCACAAACAAGAGTCATTTGATTCATCTAAACTCAAAACTCTTACAGAAGAAACCAAATATAAAGTCTAATCACTTGAAGATCCATCGTCATCATTTTCATGCTCAGTCACAACTTTCTCTATAAACCTCCTGCGAACCCCGTCGATCACAGCTTTCCTTGACCGGCCATTTCCACTCTGCCCATCGTTGAGCACAGGATCTGATTGGCAGAGAACTAATGCCACACCTGATAATATTCAGTAAAAATTCATTAAAAACAGTTTGTGAACATTGGTGTTGAAGTTTATGCTCCTCTTTTCCACAGTCAATGTGCTAAAAAAGACCCAACTGAAGGTCAAAGTGAAAATACCTTCAGGTGTGCATCTCCGGCCAAAGCTTCGCAAGCCGACGTGATTTGCTTTGACAGCACCACTGTTGTACACCAAAACAGTGGGAACGTTACGATCTGCGTAATTTGGGATGCAGTCGGTGGATATTATCTTGACAAATTTGGTAGCTGGGTATTTCGCAGCCAAATCTTCCAAGCATTGCATCAGCACCCCACATTCCGCAATTCCTTCTTTGTACAGAATCACAACCACCCAAACATCAGCCGGAGCTTGCGAAACCTCTCGCACGAAATCTGATCCCGAAATCGGCACAACCGATCCAAACCTCGCAACCTTAGCTGTTTCTCTCAACTCAGCCAGCCTCTTCTTCCTATATTCTTCGAGGAAGCGATCGTCGTCGAGATCGGGATTGTCTTCGAGGTCTTCGAGGTCCTGCTCGGTCTTTTCATCGATCCAAGACTTGTCTTTAGGAAGAGAGGCTTGATCATTGGCCGGAGTGAAAGGTGCTGGCTTGAACGCCGGTGGTTTCTCTGGTAGGTTCCCTAGCTTTCTCTGTATGTCATCCCACTGCGTCGATGCTCCTTCCACGTCCTTGTACACAAAGTGATAGTCCGCCATTCTCTCTCCCTCTCTCTCTCGAATTTTCCTTAACGTTTACAGGATTAAAACTACGGTGACTAAAGTTGTAAAATAGGTGAACTACGTATCCCAAAAATGACTTTTTACCCTTTTTATCCTAATAACCGAGTTTTATTAATCGAACCGGACACTCAGCTCAGCGAAAGCGACGAGTCGATCCCCGTCCGTTCTTTGCGTTTTTAAAGCGACGAGTATATACACCAAAGCCAGAACGAGCTCTCGAAGCTTTCTCTCTCTTCTCTGCTCCCGGTACGTAGAAATCGAAAGGTCGACCTAAAACCATGGACGCTGTACAAGCTCTGGTGGCGAATATCCAAGGGCTATCGAGCGCTGGGGACATCTCGCACCTTCATGTTGTTCTGAAGCAGGCACCGGACTCGCTCTACGCCGAGTCGACTCGATTACTTCCTGTTCTGGACCAGCTTGACCCCTCCAAGCACTCTCTCGGATACCTCTACATCCTGTGAGCCTCTTCTTCACTCTAACAATACCCTTTTTTTCTAATTTCATTAATGTATTTTTCTTTTTCAATGATCGGTTTCCTAGGGTTTAGTCGGACGGCTCTGTACACAATGTCTTAGGGTTTGATTATCGGGTGAGAGTGCAAGCTCTAATCCACATATATTGAAGTTATATCTGCGTTGCGTTTAAAAGAATTCTGGAAAATCCTTAATCTAATTCTACCTAATCTGCACTAAGAATTCTGGCATTGGATGAAATTGCTTTTGAGTTTAGAAATTTGATTGTCAAAAGAATTTGTAGTGTGCGGTTCTTTTTTATAAAAGATTCAGCCAAGTTAGTTTCACGAGCATTTGAAAATTGATGGAAATTGACTCTCTATAATGGGTATATATGTTGTCAGAGAGGCATGCTCTTCTGGTTCGATTTCAAAGGAGCAAGGAAGTGCGTTGGTTTTGCCTATTGCCACATTTATCAATTCCTGTGATACGGAACAGATTCGTTTGGCACCTGATAAATGTATTATTCTTTACTCTTTTATATTGGACTTGTGTAAATGTTGTTAGATTGCACCTCTGATTCCTACTCTTGTTGATTTGTTCTGTTTGTAGTCCTATCTGTTTGTAAGAGGTTCAAAGATCAAGTTATGGTTCTTGAAGAACCACTGCGGGGAGTGGCACCAATGTTGACAGCAATTCGGAAAATTCAGACCTCCTCAGAACATTTGACTTCCTTGCATCCAGAGTTTCTTCTTCTTTGTTTGTTGTCAAAATGCTATAAAGCTGGATTGTCCATTTTAGGCGATGACATTTTTGAGGTTGATCAGCCAAGGGATCTTTTTCTCTATTGCTATTATGGGTGGGTGGCTCTTTCTACAGAGTATTATCTATTTCAGTTTGACACATTTTCTTTCATTTCGGTTCACTGGTTTTTAATTATTGAGAAAATTATGTTTGGTACTGTTCCTTTCTTCATCTGACATTTCTTACTTTTATGTTTTATATGCTCTTGCATCTAGGAAATGCTCCTGGAATTCTTGTTTTAGAGTAGCCATCTATGTTTTATATGTTCTGAGAATGAAATTTTTATTACCATTAACCATGATTTTCAGGGTTTGTAGTTTATTTGGTAATATAATTTTAGTAAGAGAGTGAATTATAAATATCCATTTTAAGAGTATTGAAATGTCATATTTCTCTTTTGGTTCTTTGGACCATTAGAAATTTAAATATAATTAATTACTTTTAATTGATTAAATAAGTCAAGTAAGATAACACATTCTTGCTTTAAGAGTGTTATTCTGTTTCATTTGTTGTGGTTATTTACATTTCATAGCCGTACATTTTACTTGATTATTTATATGGAATATAGTTACTGATTAATTGTAAAACACTTATATTTCATTTTGAAAAGAAGACTGGAACTGATCCATTGTGTGCTATGTCACAGAATCCACTTTAATAAGTTGATTCATCAGTTTGATGATTGATGTGTAATGTCATTAGTCTTTAGAAGGCTTGTTAATGCTTCTAGCTTTGAGGATTTGGTATTGCTAAGGAACTTTTCTTACAATATTTCATCTTTCACATCACTGTAGGGGGATGATATGCATCGGACAAAAGCGTTTTCAGAAAGCATTGGAGCTTCTACACAATGTCTGTCATCCATATTCTATGTTTACCTCCTTATACTTTCTAAATTATCTACTATATTTGGAATTTTGATATACTTGCCCATCCTAATCGCGAAACATATTTTCCAGGTTGTAACAGCTCCAATGACTGTTATTAATGCAATAGCTGTTGAAGCATACAAAAAGTACATATTGGCTTCACTCATTCACCATGGGCAGGTATGGATTTTCTTCGCATGGATCCCTCTACTTGAAGTTTAATTTGATTTTGTAAGTCAATTCACACAACAGGGATACTATGGTTCAAAAGTGTCAATTTGCTTGGTTTTGATTTGACACGTTCATCTGTTTATGCTGCTAATAATTTTGAGGATAATCTGATGATTGCTTTATGCATGGTGACAGTTCTCTACCAGTCTCCCTAAATACACCTCATCAGTAGCTCAGAGGAATCTGAAGAACTTTTGTCAGGTTAAGCTAAAGTTGAGCATTGCGCTTCACTATAGATCTATTTTCTTTTATAGGTTGCTTGGCCCTTGTGGTATCTACATATTTAAGTTCTGATAATGTTAGGCTAGCACTTGAGCTGTAGTTTACCAGCTCCACTGACTTCATTTGTTTTTTAATCCTCTATTGTACAGCCCTACATTGAATTGGCAAATAGCTATAGCACTGGAAAAATTGAAGAATTGGAGACATGTGTGCAGAAGTACAAGGACAAGTTTGAAAACGTGAGTTCTTTATAATAGTTTCATCCTGTTGGTTTTATTGACAAATTGGATGCAATATGATTCTCTCTTTCATGAAATCTTTAACCTTCTTAACAAGGCTTTTGAATTGTGTTTTCCCTCAGGACAACAATCTTGGACTGGTGAAGCAGGTTATATCTTCCATGTATAAGCGAAACATTCAGAGATTGACTCAGACATACTTGACTCTCTCCCTCCAAGATATCGCCAACAGTGTTCAACTAAACAGCGCCAAGGAGGCAGAAATGCATGTGCTACAAATGGTAAATGCAAAGTACTAGCAGTAGAGTATTGGTATTACAAATATTAGTATTGTACCCTAACTTTTTTTCTTTCTTGATGTACAGATCCAAGATGGTGAGATATTTGCCACAATTAACCAGAAAGATGGAATGGTTAGATTTCTTGAGGATCCTGAACAGTATAAAACCTGTCAGATGATTGAACATATTGATTCATCAATACAGAGGTAAATTGTTTGGTTATCAATTTATATGTTGGATTATTGCCCTTTTCTTTGGGTGGGGGGCAGTGGCGGGTGGAGAGAGAGAGAGAGGGAGAGAATTGTGAATACTTGTAGTTTATTAATGCTAACATAGCACTCTAATTCTTCATGATGCGATATCATTTAGATAGATGAAAGGAATATTTTTCCAGTGAAATATTACCTCCACATGTCAACTACAGTTAGTGACATGTTTTTTTTTTCTTTCGATTTTGAATTTATTTATTTCCTCTCCATCCAGGATAATGGCACTGTCAAGGAAGCTGACTGCTATGGATGAAAACATCTCGTCTGACGCTTTGTTCTTAGGAAAGGTGAGTGTTGTTTCCACATTGTAGCGGAACTGGTTGTAAAGCTATTGATCATGTTAATCAAACAATCACCTGCATTAATGTTCAGGTTGGAAGAGAACGACAGAGATTTGAATTCGATGATTTCGACACTGTTCCTCAGAAATTTAACATATGAATTAAGCAGGATCACGCTGTATATCGACCTATGTACGTGAACTTGAGAATTGTGATGGCAAAGATGCTGGACCACTTGATGTCTTTTCGGCTCCTTATTGTGCACAGAGATGGAAAAATTTCAGTGATTTTCTCCCAATTGAGAAGAAGATATACTATCTGGTTATAGAATTAGTTTTGGTCATGTTTTGTATTAGCTTTTGTTTTGCTTTATTTTTTGATTGTTTCCTACAACGGTTATTTAAACAGCATATCCAGAAATGATGCATTAGAGAGAGCTGAAACTACGCATGTGCAGTGGTAAGAAAATTAACAGGGATATTGCCCTGCTCGGCCTATGGATCGACATTCGCGGCTTTACACCAGGAACATTTCTAATGTCAAACTATCTGGTTCGACAGGCCCAGAAATTTCTTCGTCTTTGGGCTTCACCTTTTTAACACCACAGCCTTGTAATGCGGGACTCGATTGTATGCTACTGTGTTTTGGCCCATCAATTCTGGGCTTCTTTGACCCTCACTTCGTGCCAATTATGGCCATTTCCTGGGCCCACTATTTTCACATGCGTTTAATAACTTTTTCAAGGGCCGCAACATGCTAATTTCCGGCCCAAATTTCCGCCCCAACTTTTTCAAGGTCAACTCTGGTTCTACTTCTGGCCCCATTTTATGTTATTGGACCGAATCCTGCCCTTTTTATAATCACTGTCAAATTTGGCCTGTTTTTAGTTTATTGGGCCACTTTTCTCGTTATGGGCAGAATTTGGGCCTGTTTTACCTTATTGGGCCATTTTGGGCCTCTTTTCATGTTATTGGGCCGCCTTTGTGTCAGTTTTCATATTATTGGGCCGCCGTTGTGCCAGTTTCATGTTATTGGGCCTGTTTTCACGTTATTGGGCCACTTTTGAGCCTGTTTTCACGTTATTGGGCCGCCTTTGTGCAAGTTTTCATGTTATTGGGCCTGTTTTACTTTATTGGGCCGATTTTGGGCCTGTTTTCACAGTATCGTGCCGCCGTTGGGCTAAGTTTCATGTTATTGGGCCTATTTTCAAGTTATTGGGCCGCCTTTGGGCCTTTTTTACTTTATTGGGCCGAATTTGGGCCAGGTTTCATGGTATTGGGGCAAAGTTCGGCCTGTTTTCACGTTATTGGGCCGGCTCTGGGTCTGTTTTCAAGTTATTGGGCTAGCTTTGGGCCTATCTCACGTTATTGGGCCGCTCTTGGGTCCGTTTCACATTATTGGGCCGCTTTGGGGCCTGGTTTCAAGTTATTGGGCCTGTTTTCACATTATTGGGCCTATTTCCACGTTTATGGGTCAAATTTGGGCCTGCTTGCATGTTACTGGGCCGCCTCCGGGCCTGCTATGATGTTATTGGGCCTGTTTTCATATGACTGGGCCATCTTTGGGCCTGTTTTCACTTTATAAGGCCGACATTTATTTATTTGGGCCGACGTATGTATATTATTGGGCTGATTTTACACCTATTTTCCCATTTCTGGGCTGTGTCCAAATTATTGAGCCGTGGGCGCAAAACTTTGGGCCTAGATTCTCAATATTTCCACAATTCCGTCGTTTTGCCATCTCCAAAATTTCCTCTTTTGCTTCCTTTTTTTTCTTCCTTATCTTCAGCCTCTCCGTTTCTTATCATCATCATCATATGAATTTTGGAGTCTTCAGTCTCTCACCTTCTTTGTCATCATCCTCCGTCTTCACCATGAAAAAGAAAAAGTATAACACTCGTTCTTCACTAACAGATTACACCGAAAAACAAGATGCACTGCAAAAGCAGACAGGCAGGCAAAGGGAACGAAGAATGAATGCATTACGGCTGAGGAGACAAAGTTGTGAAACAAAGTTGCAAACTGGAGCTTTACTTGAGGAAAGACAACAATAATGCACGAGAAAACCTAACTGTGAATATCAACATTCCTTTTTTTGACATAACTCTGGATACATTTTCAAACAGGTTATGTTATGCTTTTTAAAACAAAAAAGTAAAGCTAAAGCTTATGTGATTTGACATAACCAACGAACAACAGTAGATTCAGTAATGTAACGTTCCTGACGGTAATTTGACATAACCAATGAACGGAAATTGACTACTCAACACTAATTTTCCCATAATTTTATATGTTTTCCCAAATCAACAAAATAAGATGAAGAATACCTGCATTATGAAGATCGACAACTGCACAAACTGCAAAACCACAAATGAACCTCTTCCCATTGCTATCCGCAACCTCAGACGAACTCGAGGGTTTAGGGCCCACAGAATTTCTCCACTGCAATAACCAAATGACCTCGCCATCAACGAGTTCCGCATCTTCCTGAAGACGGAGAGAATCGAATTCCTAGTCTCCTTATCCTCTTGCAATCGAACTCCTAAAACTTCTGGCCCATTCGACTCGAACGCCATCTTCGAAACTGCGTCAGATCCGTCGATCATCTTCTGGCCGATACGGTACCAACAATTGGAAACCCTAACGAGTTTCGCAAAGCGAGACGAGCTCGTCTCGGTGATTGAGATTCGTAGATCATCGATCGGCGACTCCACGCAACTGTTGATTTCTTTCTTGACGCCGGTGATGAGCTCCGAGAAACGCTAGGAGTAGGTGGCGGAGAGGATTTAGTCATTGAGATGAGCAAAGAGCGTCGTTGTAGTGAAGGTCGGTTCGGATCTGGGCAGAGCAGAGAATACTGTTCAGCGCACTAAAATGCAATACGCGCTCCTTTTGGTTTTAATTGAGGAGAATGAAGGTTGGCGTTGGCTAATTCGGCTTGGAAGTCTGCATGGGCCGGGACAGGCCCAATATTAGGGCGCGTTTACTAAACCAAAAATGGGAATGCTCATTTGTTTACTAACACTTTAGGAGTGAAAACTTCTGGTTGGGGGTCCGATTACTGAAGGGGAGGTAGGATTGGAGAAGTGTGAAACGAAATCAACAATATAGCACGGTGAGATGAAATAACCTCTAAACAATTGATCAAGATACACAAGATACAATAATTTTTATGAGAGATTATGAAGCCAGTAATGTACAAGGGGAACGCAATTGGATAAAGTCTGGTCGGTCAAACTTCACATCATTTACAGAGAATGACCCAGATTACATCAGCTACCAAAATTATCAGAGGCATCATCCTTCATACCAATTCTTTCTTTTCTCTTTTTTGTTGTTTTTTGGTTCTTTTCCCTTTGAAAGCAGTTCTCTGTTGGCACCCATGAAATATAGTCACATCGTCTGAAGAAAGCAAGACATGAATCGGGAGGAATGTATGTAGGAAAGTGTTGGGGGATTCATATTGTATGCTGACAAACAAGTGGAAAGAAATTCACAGGTAACTTCTCTGTATAAATGCCCCATTATCTCCTCTTTGATGCCTGCTAGATTCCTTGCTTGCCTTATGCATAATAGCCCACTTCTTTCTTGGATCTACCTGCAAAAATAAATATTTTCGGAAAATCATATGGATTTGGTACAGATTGATCTGTAAAACTGAAGTGGTCTGCATCTGATCAACTACGAAACCTTTTCCATTCTGAATGATCAACTATGAGCTTCCGTAAACAAATTTTTAAACTATGAACCAGATAAGTGTTTAGATATGTAAAACCATAAATGAAAAAATCAAAGCAAAATATTTAGTTTCGATGTTCCAAGCTAATTATCATGAAATCACATAGAGTATTAGCTTTCGGCAACACGTTTTCTTGGAAGGACACATTTTGGCAACATGTGTCCAGTATAAACCCAAATTTACAGTTCATGCAAGCAAAAGAAAAACAAGAGCACAGTTCAAACAAAAGATGTAGTTTCGTAGGTTTACAAAATTCTCTTCTGACTTCATTCCATATTGTATTATAACCACTAAATCGAACACTTGAATTTATTAGATTTCCCATAATTTTGTAACATTCATTCCAACACACTCTTCTCTTGCTTTGCCATATCCTAACAAATTCATGAAATTTCAATCGACTTACCTGCATTACGTTCTCCAATTTGAACTAAGAAACCCCAACTATTGCAGAGAAGTTCTGCAAGCAGTTCATCCCAATCAAGTATGAATGCAAATAGCAACTAAGCAACACGCACATGAAAGGACCTTACATGAGGATACCTTTTTATTTCAACAAAGGGGCATAAGGGGCTGGGCATGGAGATACAGTGTGATCTGGTAACTGGTTTATCAGATCAACTGCCACCTTCAGACATGCATGGAGCATTTTCTTTTCTAACCTAATAAGCTGTGTAGCAACTCGCTTCTTTGGATTCAAATTTGCATCTGCCAACTACAGAAGAGAGAATATTAATTGAAATTCAGTTAGCCATACGTTGGACCCCAACTAATTTCTAAGAGCCAAGATTACCAAAGATTCATCTTCACTCAATGTAGTTGGATAGCCAGCCAGCCGTGTTCTAAAATAATCAGCAAGTTGGTCCAACACTGCTCGTTCCATACAAGGACTCACCTATAAGTTTATAACATCAAGTATATGTTACCATAAAATTTTAATGTCAATAAAGACGAGAGGCATTCACCAGTTAATCAAGTAAATTCCACAAGGTTAGTTGAATCATTTTGAATTCCACGTGGTCTATATGTCAATCACCAAATACCAGAGACATAACCTCTGTAATTACATGAAATAATACTGAATTGAAGATGATGGCCTTTGGCATGTTTGTTAAACCTTATCAAGGTCTCAAACATTCTACAGTTCGATTCTCTTTTGGAGTAGTGCCATTAAATTCTTTTTTATGAAAATCATTTGCTATTAGCCTAAAAGTGAACTTACCGGACAAATTGGGCCTTGAGAAGAGATAACAGACTGCATCTCTGAAGGATCTGAAACATAGCCCAGTCGCAGATAAGGAAGCATATCAAAGACCGTTTCTTTTTCCTTTCCCACATTTACCTGAAGCATGGGGCAGATTAAGTAACTAATGCAGGACAACCCCTTAATAATTTTTTTTGAGTAAAATAGTTTCATGTACACACCTGAAAAGCTTGCACTGATAATTTTCCATTTCTTTGAGCAACCATTCTTTTATCTTGATATTGAGGATCCTCTGTATTCAAAGATGCCTGGAACACATAGGACATGTGGCATACTTAATACATAGAATAGAACACTTGATTTGACATGAACAGAAACAGCAAGCTTGTAATAGAAAATTTCCAGATTTTACCTCAACCACCAAACGGTCATAAGAATTATCTTCATCAACAAAACCATAGTTTATAAGCAATTTTGAATTAGGCTGTGGTCCACACCTGCAATATTTTACCAAATTATGATTAAAGATACTACATTGCAGTAACATGATAACAAAAAAATGTTCAAAAATCATCTCATAGTTGTGGTAGTTATATACTTTTGAGAAATTTAAATAACATACCAAACACCAATAGATTCCCCTGCCTTATATGGGCGATCAACCACTAGTTGAACAGCACCATTAGTAGCCATCAACATTGCCTTGCAATTGCTTCTGTAAGCTAACAATGGGGGCCCAAGAGGAACCAAAGCAAATCTCTGAGCCAAGCTAACTTTCTGCATTCAAAAGGGGAGAAAAATGTAATGAATCCAGATGCTTTGATTTAGAAAGACATGGCACAAAGAGAAAAGGGAGGACGGGAGCACCTACAAAAATACTTATAATATTTTCTTATCTTGCACGAGTTAATTGTAAGATGAAAACATACTATCAAATGGAATGAAAAAACTTACCTGTAAATGTACTACACATGACTGAACTGCAACAAAAGCTTGTTTGAATATCTCAAATGGGAAGGCCTCGGTAGGACTATCATATGGATATTGCTGCAAAATTCAAATAAAGACAGCACATTAAGTCATATTATCGGCTACAGTTCTAATGCCGGTCAAATAAACTCGAGTATGACCTGAAATAGGGACCCAGCCATAAACCAGACAGTGTCAAGTTCATTATATTCCCTTTTAATTCCTTCAGCCCTTTCGTGAACTTCAGCCTGATTCATCACCGCAATAATATATGGTTAAAATGTTTTGAATTACTAAGTATTCCATCAACTTACTTGACAGAAGACTGAACAGAAATTGTTGCAGGAAGGATTTTACAACAGTTAAAGGAAAACAAGAATAAGATTACCTTTGTGGGGCTGCCTGTAAGATAAGCCAGTTCAGCTTCTGACCACAAAAGGGGAGATTCCACTGCTAACTGACCCCTCCCTCGCTGACGATCAAGCTCTCTTATATATGGATACCAAAAAGAATTCTTTCCTTGTTTCTTCTCATACATCAGATACAATGCCAAGCATGCCAATTCCGATAATTTGTTTGTAGTTAATAATTCCGCTGCATAGAGAATTAAGCAGAAAATAAAAATTAGTCCTAGATGTTCATTGAAACTAATCACGGTATGACATGCCAAGTAAGCAACTTTCTCACAGAGTCATAGAAGAAAATACACATAAATGCATGCCCATGTGCCATGTATTATGAACATTCATCTTAAGCAGCTGAACGAGTTCTCATTGGTCTGGCCAGTTCGTATTGGTCTGGCCAAACATAATGAGAAAGTCAACAAAGAGTAACAATAAAAAACAATGTACATTACCAATTGTTTCGTTTCCTAACACTCTCTTAAGCGTTACGACCAAGGAATCCGGCACGGAAAATGCAACATCGCCAACCTTGAGAAAAACAAGGAAAAAACAATTAAGTTCCATCAAGACTCAAAGAACAAAAGAAGCTAAAACCAATGAATTAAAGAACTGCAAATCCAGACTTCGTTCACCTGAAGATCTTCACTGGCAGCTACGTAATGAATGGGCCTGTGTTTCTCATTATGCGAAGGCTTTTCTTTGAGCACGACTTTGCAAGGAGGTAGCCCATTCTTGTGCATCCAAGATTTCAAGTCTTCCTCCTCTTCTTTCTTGCTGACAACCTGACTGTGCTTGCCGTCCTCTTTACGCGACCCAATCAAGGTCTCGGAGCTCGAAGCCGAGCACAAATTTCTTCGGCGAGTCGATCTAATCGAAGGTACAAGCCCGGGGCTCTTGCTCTTCCGAGCTGAAAGTGAAACGAGGAGAGGGCGGTGCAAGGACGAAGAACGAACTGGCGACGACCAAATGCATCGATTATGCAGAGGACTGATCGCCATGGCAGAGTGGTGGATTTTAGGGTTGGGATTTGAGATTTGCTATTTGAGGTTGAAGAATAATTCACAGAGAGAGTGAGGGGGAAGTCCGTCTGTGAGTATACAAAGCTAGGTTTTGACAGTTGTCGGGAAATGGGAGGTGAGGTGGGAATTTCAGATTTTTTCCGAGTGATTATTATGTGCGAGAGATAAGAGTCTGAGAGCGCCAAGGGGCTGAAAGGGAATTGACACCGTGAGTTCGATTGGAGGGAAACAAACGATACTTACTTGTGGACTGACTGACCTACAACCTCAAACTATAAGCTGGAGAAAGAAATTGATTTCACGTCAGTGTTGTATTTATTTCTCCCTTCTTAAGTAATATGCATTAAAGATCTCAAAATCTTCTCGTCTAATTAAAATGATTAAGAACATTCGAACTTGGACGAGCTTCCAACATAAAAAAACATGTATTAGTCACAGACAGTTACCCCTTTATCAACGTGCAATCAGAATGAAAAATTAACGGCAAATTTGATTTTCTCGCAGCTTTCATATATTGTGTACACAAGTTTATAAGTAAAATATCTCTTCAAGTTTCAACTATCTAGGTAAAGTGAAGAAAAGAAGAAGAAAAAATCAACAAAATCAACCCGATTTAAATACTAAGAAGGTGAATGAGAATCTAAAATAATTATAAAACTGGTCGACGAGACAAAATTTGACTACAAATTCAGCTTGGTTCTAAACATATCTCCCACGACCTGTCTTGGCTGTGGATTATCTGGTCCTCTGTCCCGCTGCCCAGATGTAAAATACAAGTAACCGTTCCAGAAACCGGTTAATGTCGTTTTCACTCGGTAGGGAAGCCTTCCGATCACCGACCAAGTCTGTGTAGCAAATAAGTTGTTCACAAATAAGATAAACACACTGTAATAGCACAATGCAAGCTTTAAAGATAAGTTGTAAATTAAGACAACACAATGCATGTTCCTTTCTGATTTTTAAAGTATTCTAGTGATAGGGGTAAGGGAAGTCTAATACCATGGAGTCCACTTGGAACCGGAAAACCTCCCCAACAAGGATCATCCTTTTGGTCACTGGGTTCTTTTCTGTTGTACCTCCAGCAATGATAATTGAATTGTTGACAATTACCCAAGAACACTCTATGTGAGAGTTGGGTTTTGGCATGGGAGGCAACACTTTCCATTTCATTTCACCATCCAGCATATAAGCATCCCCATAAACCACCTGAAAACAGAACAACTGAGGCTATAAGAGACCATGTGAATAATTATTGCCACTTCTCCTGTTCATCATGCAAATTAACTGTGGCTATGGTGACTAATAGATCAAGTACAACCGGAGATTGTGTTCTAATGAAAACACAATAATACCTCATGCCTACGTGAACATTTGAAAATTGGTGACCCAGGCTTGGGCATAAAATCACCCTCTTGACCACCAATAAGAAAGAGGCGATCATTCATCACAACACAAGCCCTGTTAGAAGATTGACTCTCACAGTGAGAAAACACTAAAACAAACCCACAGGATTTCAAGTTGCTGAGAGGAAATTTAACAAGTGAATGAAATTGATGGTAAGACAAACAAACCTATGTGGTCCCCCATGGGGAATGGGTGCTTCTTTCCGCCACTCTTTCTCCAATGCTTTGCCGTCCTTCACAGCAATACTCCAGTGATCCACACTAGGCGTATGGCGGTTTTCTTTGCTGCCGCCCATCACATGGAGTCTGCCTCTCCACAATTGGGTTGCTGGAGCATACCTGCAAATTATCATGTTAAATCCTATCATCTAATCTAGGTGTCAAATATATGGATTCCTTCGCATAAATTTCAGCCACTAATATAACTCTAATGAAACTTCATTAGATCAACAGTTTGAGAGTCAAACGAAGAGCATTCTTGACTCTACTCTTAACTCTTTTAAGCATGTCAAAGAAAAGATTTGTTTCTTTCCCAACTTTTACAGCTACCAACAGTAGAGCACAAGGAATGACGTCAATAAGAAAATAGCAATTTCTGGAGTATACATGGTCTGCAAAGTTATTTGATAGAAGGTAACCATGCAGATAAGAGAAGATATCATCTGACTCAGTAAACCAAGTTAAGGACTAGCATGTTAAGAGTAGATTAAGTAAAGAAAGATGAAGCAAGAGGTATAATGTATTTGTACAGTGTAACGTGCAACACGATTAACACAAAACCTAACCAAATTAAGTACCTGGGGGACGGTAATGGAAGCATACTGCTCCATTTCTTTGTCTCTGTGTCCAGCACAAATATACGAGCTGTAGGCCCTCTGCATTGGGGACCATATTGTCCTGATACCACATATATGTATCTTCCATCAGTGGCCACTCCTAAATGTGAATGCGCCATCTCTTTTGGGATATCCAATCTTACCCCCCATGTATTGTCAGTGAAATTGTATATATCAACATGAGAGTGCACCTATAACACAAATGCATAAGTGAAATAGTGAAAGTAAGATCACATTCAAACTATTGAATTGGTTTAGCTTCATAAAGCATTCCAACATCTTATGAGACCACCAGTTATTAATCTAAAAGAAGAGCGCAATAAGTAAAATAAGAAACTTAAAGCAAAATAGATGAAGGTGTTAATAACACACTGCTCCAAAGTGCTCCAAACTCAAATCAAACATGAATATCAGACAAGCAAAACAGAGAGACAAAGATCCTCACATAGTCAATTGTGCCATATCCTGCAAACACGTAAAATATATTCTCAATCTGTATTGAAGAGCCATCGAGACGGGGCACTGGTGCGGGCGTCATTTTCTCCCATGGTAACTCAGGTGCAGCTATATCAGCAAAAGTTCCAGATAATAATCTCTCCGAAGCACGTTCCTTTTTGTCTTTGAAACTTCCTTTCTGCATATAAGAAGAAAGTTTGTAAATCATAATTCATAACCAACCAGCAACTACCAAAATGCCAAACAAGAAATGCATTTGAATTCTCAATATTTCAATTACTGTGGGCTGAGAAAACAACGTTCCCCCTTAACTGGATTGAAAAACGATATTCTGATAAGTTTTCTAACTTTCCGAAATCCAAAATAACATAAAGTATAAGAGTAAACAATAAGTTATCCATTTTTTCTTACAAATTTCCTGCTAACCCAGAGATTCCATATGAAACGATATGCTTATATCCCCACCAAAAAAAAAAAAAATCATAGAAAAACACAAACACAAATGGGAATCGAAAAAATGGGCATTACCTGGCCAGCTTCATTGGCAGTGACATTTGGTACAACCAAGGTCCCAGATTTGTCAAGCGCCACATTGGAAGAAATGAAGGAATAGGAATAGGAAGAAGAAGCCCAAAGAAAATCTGCAACGAGGGCACCTCCGAGCAGACATGCGCAAGATGTGAGAAATACCCATTTTGCAGCAGAAGAAGAATGAGTGTGATGTTGGGTAAACCTGGACATTTTTCATCCAAACCCATAACGCGGAGTAAACCATTTATAAAGATAAGAAAGTGCTTGAAATTGAGAGAGAAGAAAATAGTTGCACTGGAATTCTGAGGAGCAAAAGAGTTGGGCGCCAATGGTTTCCATTCACTTTCGCTCCATGTGCCTTGGCTTACTGTTTTCTGGCTTTCCTTTTATAAATTAAAATTAGTATTTGTATTGTATGTTTGCTATTTCCAATGGGCTTTTAAAACTTCGACGCCCAACTGTAAAGAAATTAAATCAAGGGCAGGGCAGTCCTCCGCATATGCCAACTATTCTCTTCTCATGGTCGCGTTTTACTCCTTACTACGTCCAAGCCCAATTTTGATAAATAAGTGAAAAGGCCAAAAAAAACATGAAGGCATAATTATGAAAACCATTTTAGTTAAAAAAAATCATTGTTTTGTCGAAAAAATATATACATATATGATATATTAATCACCTGAACTATAAGTCCTTTACAATAATAAGAAAAATATTCGCTATCTATTACATACAAAATCTTAAGGTGAGCCCGAAACTAGCACAGTATATATTGCAAGTGGGTGATTGGTATTTGATGCTACAGCTAAATAAAATTTATAGTACTTTATACCAATGGGATAGAAATGGAATAGTTTTGTTTCAGTTGGCTAATGGAAACAAACAAATTGATAATTAATCACACTTATGAAAGTAATGATTTTCAATCGAACAGTGAATAATTTGCTCATCAGCCGGAGAAGGACAAGTGGTCCTTTTTTACACACACCCCGAAGATTTTGTTAAGAGACACAGACAATTTGGAAAGAAGACTACTAAATTCATTGCTATCGCTATGTACACACTACCAGTCAACTCACAAACTAAGGCTTAGGGAGGAATGTAGTAAGTATAATTCATGTCATTTCCAACACTGGTTGAATTATGAATAACTGAAGTTAACCCAGCACCACACCACTCACTATTACCAGAAAATTGAACCTTGGACTTTCGAGCAACATATTTGCTTTTTGGAAAACCATTTGTAGCTGTGTAACACTTTCATGATCTAGTATTTAGAAAACCATTTGAATCTTTCCTACTTTTACTTCTTTTGACTTTTTGGAGTGGTTAACAAGAATGTGTAGCGGATTTACACTTGTTATGCATATAAATTTATAGTATCCCCCAATATTCACGCATCATTTTGGCAAATTAGTAAAACTCTTTTGAAATTCGTGTGTTTCTCTCCGATCTTATTAAATTTGTTAGAAGACTAAATGACATTAATGATACATTATCATAATCTTGAGCATTCTGTTTATTTTGACATGCAGTATTGTGTACATGTGGTGTTAGACTTGTCTCACCTGAAAATGTTAATGAGTGCAATGCAACCAGTTGACTGATGAAGTCTGCTTCGAGAAGATCATAAAGCAAAAGTTGAAAAGCTAGAGGTGAACTTTCAATGATCCTAGTGTAAGTCTGTACTAAGCTTTTAAACTATAATACTAACCTTATTCAGCCATGGTAGCAGTAGAATATCACGATTTCTTATAGAGAGTCTTCTTCCCTTTTGCAGCACTTTAGTTTCTCTTTCTCTTAGATAGGGTGAGATCTGATTTGAGAGTCGTTTTGCTGCAAGGGAAGAGACCTCTATTTATAGATGCGTCACTGCGAATGCCTTGCCTATCAAGGAGCATTCGAGTGTCCTTTTTGCATTAGGATAGGTTTGTTTCAATCCATGTTGTATTAGGAATCCTTATAATACTTGTGTTTGACTTTAATAAGCTTTGTACAAGTATTATCTTATATGGCTTTTGTTTTATTTCCTGATCAATCAAAAACTCAAATCCTCTTAGGATTAGAAGATCATATTATATGAATTAAGACAATAAATATCTTACATTCTCCCACTTGATCGACTAATCCCAAAGTTTTTGTGTTGATCACTTAAGGCCTTTGTGAAATATAACTCAAGCTGATTCCATCAAGCAATTGTCAATTTTAAAGAATGAGAAAGAACCATCAAGACTTCACTGGATATCCTATACTCCAGAGCCTTTATAATCACATTAATCATTCTTTAAAACCACATAAGCTTCCATCAAGATCAAACAGAAAATTAAACAAGTTCTACTGTAAAGCTTTATGAACATGTTCATTCAATGTCCCTTAATTCGACTACTAAGGTCTCATCACTTGTTAAAGTGATGTCACTGTCATGAATGAATATCATTGCAGATATCTTTAGCTAGCTTTTCTGCTAAATCCATTCAAGTATTTATAACCATATATTAATTAAACATGTAACTGTTTAAAGAAAACTTTATTTCTGAATCTAAGAATAAGATCAACATCCATCGAAAACCATGACCAACTGTGAATTAAAACTAAAACAGAAAACTGCTAAACAAACTTAACAAGGCTCCCACTGATTTAAGCATTCAAATCATTCTTTAATCCCATGCTCATGACATGTCTGTGAAACACTGTATTTGGGACTCCTTTAAGAGACTTCCGTCAAGGCTAGAATGCAGAATGATCATGACCAAACTTAATTTGTGTTTACAAAGGTCACTTTCATTCATACGCCCTCCCTTTAGAGATTAATTTGTCAAGAATAATAAACATAAAACTGAAGTCACATAATTCATCAAAAGATTGAACCAAACAGTAGCAAACAAAACAACTGAACTGTCTCTAAGAAATAACGAAATTAAGTGGAATAAAACTCGGCTCCCACTGATTTTGCATATAGAAAATGAATGGCATAACCAAAATGAATCAAATTTCCCTCCAATGCAATTTCCTTTCATTTACCTTCTACCTTACAAGCTTGAAACAAAAACCTTAATGCTTATTAGTAATCATAAATTCAATGAAAGGTAAGAGTCATTGATTAACCACTGTTAACTGAAATATGAATTAACAATAACAATTAACACATCCAAACAATCTTTGTTCGTATTAGCCTTAAAACCCTTAATGAAGAACTGGAACATTAAGTGATTAATCATAAACAGTCAAAACTAAATGTATGCAACAAAGAAGATCATTGAATGCTCTCACTCATCAACCATTTTGCACCAAAATGTATCAAGAAATGAGCATAGAACAAAACATATTATTTTTCACTGAAATTGTTTCCTCAGGATTAGGCCTCAACTTTAATTCCTTCAATTTATTTCTCAAAAT
This sequence comes from Prunus fruticosa, assembly GCA_018703695.1. NCBI lineage: Eukaryota > Viridiplantae > Streptophyta > Magnoliopsida > Rosales > Rosaceae > Prunus > Prunus fruticosa. The sequence continues at coordinate 38,233,307 of CM031919.1, read as the reverse complement.
AGCACTTTACTAACACATATCTTGAAAAACATATTACATGTCATGCAGATTGGACTTAGTTTGAGAAAAACCAAACTGTAATGAATGCATTAAACTCTATTCACTTTGTACTTTAAACATCAATTAAATTTTCTTTAACCAATGCAAAATAAAAAGCGTAAGCAAGGTAAGAACTTTAGTAGCCAAAAACGAAACAGCCAGGTATCCAAAAAAATTGGTAATAAAAATATATTGATGCATAAAACCAACACTTAAGATGTAAAACTTCAATGTGTCAACAACCAGAAAACAGTTCCAAGTATGTTTCAAAACCTTTATGAGCTTTATCAAAATACAAGATGTAAGGTCTTGAGTGTGAAGCTCAAAACTTTACATCACTTCTCCCACTTGGGCAAACACTCACTACTTTTCTACTTCAATATACAGTGCAACAATAACCTCATGATTAGAAATACTGTGACAAAATGGTGTAAAAGAACTTTCAAGGCATGCTCCTAATGTACTTCACAGTATAAGCCTAAATGCACAAAACTGTCAAGAAATTTCCAGCAATGATATGTGATTACTTGAGAATTTACCATAATTAATTTATAAATCGGATTAGCATCAAATTTAATGAAAACAAACTAGAGTCATTAATCTTCAAACAGAAAAATTAATGAGTCGTTTTATAGCTAATTAAAAAGTCTGAAATTGACCTACAAGGCTACTCAGAAAATCTGTCAGCACATACTTTTCCTGAACGCAGATCACTAATAAAATTCTCACAAATAATCTATACATCCAATAATCACGAAACTTTATAGAATTCAAGAACACACATATATTCTCAACATACCAAAATTTAAGGTAATTTGAAGATCTTTAGGTGAGTCATTCAACAATCTTTATACATAATGCAGAAACTGTCAGGAAAATTCCTGTGCATCTGTTTCAACTTTATAAATTCACCAAAAATTCAATTCTCAACATATTTTTATGAAATCAGTGCCTACAGAAACTTTAGAAAAACATCCTTCTCGCCTAATTTTTTCATTATTTAATTCGAATTATAACTTCACCCTAACAGACGACATGTTAGGGTAGTTCAAAACTGAAAATAAAAATAAAAAAGTCAACTATAAATTTATGAATGCCAACAATATACACCTCAAAATTTAGTCATCCTTATGCATTCTAAACATTCAACATTAACTTCCATGTAGATGCAAAACAATTAATACCATATCACAAAGGTAGAATATAAATATCACTTTATCAAGTTTAAAACACTTCGAGCAATCAAAAGATCATTCTATCTTGAGTATCTTATATGTTGCAATATGCCACTTTTGATTTAAACCAAAAATTAATGAACCTCAATCAAAAGTGCAATTTGATCCATACAACTCATTCAATCAAGAAATGACAGTAATATGATATTCTTAAACATGATAAGCTTCATATTGCATGACATCTTCTTTGAAATTATAACAAAAATTTGCCATGCAAAAGTCCAAGTTTTCTTTCAGTGATTATTAAAAAGTTATCCTTCCTTGGGCATCTTTCTCAATAATATGCATGAATTCTATATAACATGATAAATAATTAGACGTTGATAAAACTGAAAATTCAAAACTTTGATACAATATTCATGTCAATAGAATTCAGATACTCCTGAAATGCAAGCGATGCATCTGCAAATTAATACTTGTAAAGCATGTAAACTTGCATTCACAAGACAAATTTCTCTTTATGCTTGAAATTCAAAACTGAAGGTGTTTAAACATTACACTAATCATGCCATAAAACACATGCTGCAAAAACCCAATTATTATTATAAACTTTAAATTGAATTAACTTATTAATTCAAATAGGCATATTCGTCATTAGACTTTAATTCAATTGAAAAGGTGCTTTCTGGACTTAACCAGTTAACCAAATAATTATATTGAATCAGCCTTAATTAAGTTTATAAACCAACCAGCATAACAAAACTTACAAAACCAGCCAATCTTATATTGCTTTAACTTGATATTAAAACACAATCTTATCTGTCAATACGACTTTATGTGATCCAATCCAATCAAGTATGTATCAATCCCTTTACACGTATGGATCAATCCAACTGTATGTATGTCAAGAAATGGCCGTTGATTTCATATGAAAACAACCAAACATCAACCATATTCATACATAAGCAAAATATATAGCCAAGCAAGAAAGTTCCATAATAGCTCACGTTTCCCTTTATGTGATCAACCAAAATGTCTTTCCTTGTGTCATGAAAACAACTTTTATGACTATTTAAGATCACTATTAATAAATTATCATCAGCAACTCATATACGTGAGATTTATCAAAACCGATAAATAGGACATGTATCATGTTACAATCCATATAACAAAATAAAATCGTATATGCGCCTAATAGAGTTAAGGTTCATTGTGACATTCCGAAAAGTTTTTAAAACACAAACATATCTGAATAAGTTGTCCCATAATACTTAAATATCTGTACATTATTGATTCACACATGTGGGTTGAGAATCAAACATGTTTTTAGTGATCATCAAGAGAGTTCATATATGAATTCCTTTCATAGGTTAAATCCTCACATCTGTGGATAGAGGGAAATTCCAATTAATTCACATATGTTGTCTTTTGCATCACTCCACCATGAATATACATGGATAAACTGTCCCCAAAATCTTTACTTAAATACATTAATTTATACATGTGGGTGTAAATTACCATATTCCAAAATCCCAGATAATGAACTGCATAAACTTCCTGTGCAAGAAAACTCACATTGTGGATGTAGAGAAGACTTGATAGTTTATGCGGTCTACTATCCAGATTGTTCCATCATATTATTATCAATCTGTACAATTCCCATATGTGGATGGAGAATAATACATAAGGCTACTAATATAGATGCAATTATTGACCAAACTATAGAGTTTAAAACCTTCTCATACAAATTGAGCAGCTGTGGCTCACTCAATTTGCATAGCAGATTCCAAATCATTGATCAAAAGTCTTTTACAGCATGATCGAGCAGTAATAACCTTATGCCCTTGATCATACCTTATCAAATAAGATATGCAATTTGTTTAACACTACATGCTTCCATGACTAATGATCAATTACATGCGAGCAAGATATTATGAAACAAGTAGCCTTATAAGCCAATTATTGAACACGCCGTCATTCTAGTTTCAATATATATTGTGTTGCGACATTTAAACTTTAATACTACTTTATGAGCAGAGATAACCTTATGCTCTTTAACAGTTAAGATTTGCAAACAAAAGAAAAACTGCATACTTTATAGCTTACGATCAATTAGTCAGATTAAAGAACAAAAGCCTAGAGCTCTGATACCACATGTAAGTCTGTACTAAGCTTTTAAACTATAATACTAACCTTGTTCAGCCATGATAGCAGTAGAGTATCACGATTTCTTATAGAGAGTCTTCTTCCCTTTTGCAGCACTTTAGTTTCTCTTTCTCTTAGATAGGGTGAGATCTGATTTGAGAGTCGTTTTGCTGCAAGGGAAGGGACCTCTATTTATAGATGCATCACTGCGAATGCCTTGCCTATCAAGGAGCATTCGAGTGTCCTTTTTGCATTAGGATAGGTTTGTTTCAATCCATGTTGTATTAGGAATCCTTATAATACTTGTGTTTGACTTTAATAAGCTTTGTACAAGTATTATCTTATATGGTTTTTGTTTTATTTCCTGATCAATCAAAAACTCCGAATCCTCTTAGGATTAGAAGATCATATTATATGAATTAAGACAATAAATATCTTACACCTAGAACCAATGTCTTATTTTCTCCATCATATGATTACAAAGTTGATCAGTGTTGAAAGTGCCAACCTTTGTCATGAAAAACAGGTGAAGATAATGGCCCTTTTATAGTATTAGTTCAGCAATCAAAGAAATACGTGAGCTTACATGTGCAACGTAAGTGCCACTGCTGGGAAAGACATTTATCTCCTCCCTGCTTCCTCATATGACACCCGAGCATCTTTTCAGAAAAAGAGAAGAAATTAATGGAGATTCTTCGTTGAACATGTCAAGATGTTGCATGACGGTTGGGAATTCAAATGATTGCCGAGTATCCACTGCATGTTTGTAAATGCTGCATTGCTCAGGCGGTGCCCAAAATTGTGGGACTGTAACCATGTCTCCAATAATCAAGGAAGATATAGAACTCGTATTTTTTTTCATAAATCATATATGGGATGGCAATTTTTGTGTCTGCGTGCGTTGTGTAAACCTTTCACCCGGTGATGCATATAATGTCACAAGGTCTCTGTGCTTAAACAATTAGTAGTGCTTTAGCAAAGCATGTGAGAAAGTATTGTGTATAGTGGCTGTTCCTGGAAAATATAAGCATCAGTTTTGCTCACTGCTATGTCGATTACTGCAGGGTTGTCTAAGCACCTGCCATGTTCCATTACAGCAGGTAATGGTTAGATGATCACGGCTATATAGTTTCTAGGAACATCTGGAAACCGCTTCAGCTAATGGAGATTCTACAGATGATTCATTTTTATTCTATTGTACAGAGAATTGTTTATTCTTTGTTCCTTTTGTTGCAGCCTCGACAGAGAATTGTTTAATTTCCGGCAACAAATCACTTGTTCAAATCTACATCAAGGCATACTCAATTAACTATGATTAAGTCTGGTTACGTCGTACATTGAGATCAAAACCCTAATCGTAAAACGCTAAATTGAGTTGCGTGAGTATCCAAGCCTAATAGAGTAATAAGTGCCATAATAGGCTTATGTTCGAGGCTTGAGAAAGGTTTTTGGAACAAGTTTGAAAGTTAGGGTTTTTGGTTCAAGACTTGGATTTCGGGTTTGGAGGCTAAAATCAATTTTTGGAATACTAAAATATAAAATAGTTTTTACAATATTTTTAGGTACTTAAACAAATTTTCCAGGATTTTTAAATAAAAGAAACTATTCAAAAAATACTTTTGGGAATTAAAAATAGTTTTTCAAGTCCATAAAAGAATTTAAAAGAATTAAATACGATTTATTAAGTAATTTCTGAAATTAATTAAAATATTTAAACTAATTATTCACTAAATAAATAAGACTAATAACTAAAAACTAATTACTAATTAAAGTAATTAAATAAGACTAATATATTACTTAATTACAAATATTAAACTAAACAAATTAATTTGTACGAATTTTTTTTTAAAAGGTAAAAAAAATTAATTAAAATATTTAAATACTAATTATTCACTACATAAATAATAATTGAAATATTTAGTAATTAAATAAGACTAAGATATTTCTTGATTACAAATATTAAACTAAAAAGACTAATTTTAAAATCAAATAAAATAGGTATATTCGAATTTATTTAAAGAGTATAGCAGCCCAGCTATTCAGATAGGATATTTAAACATTATAGCCGCGCGGCTATACTATTTAGATATGATATTTAAAATGTATAGCCGAGCGGCTGTATTATTTGAATATAATATTTAATCAGTATAGCCGAACGGCTAAACTATTTAAATATAATATTAAAGAGTATAGCCGCGGCTGTGCTTTCTGAATATAGTATTTAATGAGTATAGCCGAACGACTGTACTATTTAAATATAATAATTAAATAATACATCCCCGGCTGTACTCTTCAAATATTAGAATTGCCATCCATTTCCCCAAGTGCTTAAAGCATGGAAGATAGCTTTCTCTGGATTATTTCTCGGACCTTCTCACGTTTGGATGCCTCCTCTTTTGCAGTCCTTCCTTTATCTAGCACATCAAAATGATTGTAATGCTACTACTAAATTCATAAAGTAAAAAACAAAAAGAAATTTCCAGTGGAAAAAAGAGATGCAACAATAACTCACCAGGTTTCTTTGCAGATTTCCCAGTTTCCCTTTCACCTGTACAACCATTGGCTGGCTCTACTTTTGCAGAATGATTTGAACCACCATGGTCCTGGGAACAAAAACAAATGCAACAGCCAAAAAAAATTGAAGAATAAGTTTCTAAAACAATTGGTCCAAAATGAATAAAAGAGAAACTGATTGGTACGGTGGCATCCAAAAACGGCTCTTCGATTGTTTCATGTTCTTAGCAGCGATAGACTCTGCAATGTAGACACCTTGCTCACTGGAAAGCAAGCCTTCATGAAATCTGAAACAACACAAGTGGAAAAAAAATTGAAACAAGTTACAGAACAAAAAAAAACATTAAGTACGCTAATATATCCTAAACAAGATACGTAAATGGAGCATAGTTATCAGGAAAATTTAAATCTTCATAGATCCTGTTACAGCCCAAGAAGACCTAAAGATAAGCAAACAGATTACTAACATTTTTCCAAGACCCAAAAGATGCAAAATGGGGCAACATATTACACTCTTCTTCTTCTCCTTCACTTCCAGGAACGGCAGACACCTCCTCAATCTCCTCCTGAATATGGTCCAATTCTATGGCTCTGGAACTCAACCCTGTCTCCGCTATCAGAATTTTCTCCGTCAAAATCCTGCAACAAGCTGGCGATGTGGGGCTAGGCGGGCACTAGCCGGCTAGGCGGCTGGGCGGGCCTCCTAGGCGGGTTGGGTCTCTTTTTGGTGCCGAACCCGGAGGATGAAGCAGCTGAAACCGAAGAAAACCAATCAAAGCTTTGAGTTTGATAGAGAAGCGAAATGGCTGCGCCTCGAGTGTAAGCTTCGTGATAATATTTAAAGAGTATAGCCGTCCGGCTATACAATTAAAATATTCGAATATATTAATATTTAAAGAGTTTAGCCGTTCGGCTATACTTTTAAAATATTTGAATGTATTTACCCTTTAAATACACATTTTTGTCCTATTGTTTTAGGGTCTAGGGCTAAAATACCACTTTAGCCCATTGGGCTAGAGTTATTTCTTCAATTATTTTATTTATACAAGCGATATTGGGGAATAAAAATTTAAATTCTTTCTGATACCTCCCATTCTAAGGCATTAAGGACGCTAATATATCCTAAACAAGATACGTAAATGGAGCATAGTTATCAGGAAAATTTAAATCTCCATAGATCCTGTTACAACCCAAGAAAACCTAAGGATAAGCAAATAGATTACTAACATTTTTCCAAGACCCAAAAGATGCAAAATGGGGCAACATATTACCCTATCTTTGCAAGCATCTAGAACAAATGAACACATCTAGAATAGAGGAGAACTGGAAGATTCAGGAACATCAAGGTTACCAAAAAAAGAACAGAATTCCACTTTATTTCTGTCTTTTACCTCTCTACCTGTTTTTACATGTGAATTGTGAGGCTTCAAAAACAGTAATGTTTTCTTCTTTTTTTTCTTTTTTTCTTTTTATAAAAACAAACTAAATACAGAATGATTGAACCTTCAAAACATATGGAAATTTCCAAAATGTAAAACCAGGCCCTAGGCTCTAAAATCCTCCAGAGGGGGGGGGGGGGTGAAGTAGGCTATAGGTCAAAGACCTACCAAATTAAAAATTGAGCCCATCTAAGAATAAATATGCGGAAACATAAACACAAGCACAAACATGGTGTTTAAAAACTTAGCATCTGCAGTGAGTAAAAGGAACTGAACTGCATGAAACTTGGATTGATACAGACACACCACGTATTAATACAAACAGAAGCTCCTGTGATTTTGGATCAAATACAGGTACAACGCGTATTGATCCACGTTAGTGTGCTGAAGTCATTTGAACAGAATGCAGCAAGTACAACAATGGCAACATGAATATAAACATACACAAAGAGTTGTTGACCCAGAAACCCAACAAGGGGAAAACTGGGAGCACCAAGCTAGGAGAGATCCAATCCACTCAATAAGAATTACAATGAAATGAAGGAAGACTTAGCTCAATCTATCACCTATAGGCAGCTTCAATCACCCTTACAGCAAGCACCATTTCTTTGTTTCTTAGCAGCAAATCTTCTCAAGAGCACCAAGCTCAAGTTGCATGTAGTTTGATGTATGAAGTGAGTTATGGTTTCACAAATTCATCTATCTCAATCACAAAGTATGATTGAGCTAGACAAATGAAACCTAAGTGTTGTGATGAATAAACTAGAAGTAATAAACTTGAAGCATTATGTTTAATTCAAAATAACAACAATGAAACAAAACATTCAGCCACAATAAATATGAATCAACGTTGGAGACAATCTATGTGTATGCAGTCATACACATACTCTCAAGTGTTCAAGTGGCTGAAAATACATGGGAATGTTTTTGAATGCTCAAGAGCACATATGAAAAATCTTTTCAAAAACAAATAAACAGTTCTGCAAATATATATCGGATGTAAGAGAGCATATGCTGTTTATACAATATGAATGAAACAATCCCCGTTGAAACCGTCTAAGTGAGGAGGTATAAATAGAGAAGCCATTCAATCACTCTAATTGTTTTGAGGCTACAGACCAACCACTTACACAACCAACGGCTCAAACCACAAAGGTGGATAAGGAATAAAGAAATTCTTTTGGAGACCATGTGGGCAGACAAGGTATGGAGAGGAATAAAGAAAACATGGGAGAAGACATAAAACACCTCACGGTGGACTACTCAAGGAGAAGAAAGAAGGATTAAAAATAATCTACCCATCCAATGAGCACATGATAAGATTCAATAGATTACACCATGCTCATGTAACCGTTGGGAGTAAAAACATCCACAAGGAATAAAAGAATATCTCTTTTGAAATCAGTTTCAAGAAGGGATAAAAGAAATAAAACAAGACATCAACTTGATGAGTTTTGGGACAAGGAGCCGCATGTTTCTTAGAAGAGAGAAAGATTATCTTACATGCTTTTAATAAAATAAGTCATCAATGTTGATGAGTTTTGGAATAAGGACCCGCATGCTTTGATGAGAAGAAATAAAAAAGGCCAAGTTGATGTAATGAATGAGTATAACACCAAAGCCAACCACATATAAAAAGTTTCAAAGGTGAAGAAGGATTTGAACATTCGGTGGACTCTTCCAAAGAGAGTAAGGAGGAAACTCATAATTAAATGCAACCCATGGCCGTAAGTGACTATTTGAAAAGAATAACATAAGTCCCATCATTTTTAAAAGTTGGTAGACAAGAAGACATTTTGTAAAGTCAAGATGGGTATGGGTTAGAAAACAAATGAAGAGCTTGAACCAAGAAAAATAAAACCGTTTGAGAGTAAATGAATTACTCTCACATGTTGGTCAGCTTTATGGAAAGAAGAATAAAGAAAGTAGGCCATAGGATTTGATAGCTTGGAGCAAGTGGCCGCACTTTCTACAAGGAGAATGTTTTCTCACAAGAGTGTTGAATAAAAATGTTCAATGCACATGCCAATGTCTAAAGCAAGAGAATTAAATAAAGCAAGAAGATGCTTAAGGAAAGGAGAGAACGGCAACACACATGCAAGACATAAAGTGACATTCCCAAAGGTATGACATGAAATAAAAAACATCCTTTTAGAAAAGATAAAGTAATAATCAAGATGTTTTTAGGAAGAAGGGGTTTAATATATTGTAAATATAGTCAATGATAAATATAATAAACCCCATGCTTTGGTACAGATAAGAAATAACCATGCAAGAAAGGAATCTGACAAAGCTGTAAAAACTTACGCATAATGGATTAATACTTTCATAGAAAGTATTAATACAACTGAAAACAGACAGCATGCAAGAAAGTACGTTGGATCAATCCAAGTGAAGGTGGATTAATCCATGTGAACAATGCACATGCAAGAATGTACATTGGATCAATCCAGTGAAGTGTGGATTAATCCATGTGAACAATGCATATGATTTTACCTTTTGAACTGCAACGATGAGACATGGAAGCCCTTCAACCTACACTGATTCTAACCTAGAATCTAATTAATATTACAAGGGTTTTGTTGGTTTAAGAGAAGAGCCAAAAACAATATTGGTTCAAATAAGAACCTTACACAAAACATAAAAAATTAAATAACCAAATATCTAAATGTTCATGTCCTCTTCTTGGGATTGGTATATTTTGGATTTTATAACTGTCAAAATTGTTTAGTAATCATAGCATTACCACTGACAAGACCTTCTTATGGAGCCATTAGCCCCCTCAGTCGTGTAGGAAAGGGACTTTGCCCAGTCAGCTTTGAGAAGCAGTGTTTGCATCACATTTGTACCCGGGATCAAGTTTCCGCTGCCATCCCTGCAAAACATAATCAGTGATGAGATTTGTATAAGATCAGTTATTGATGACCACACCAACGATAAAAGAATTTCCATGCTTCAGCTGCAGTAGATAAAGGAAAAAGAAATTACCTCAAGAACCAAAGTGGTTACCATGACAGTACAGACATTGCCATCAACATTGTCTCTATGACACCTAACTTTCTCCAGTAACTGCTGCATACACTAAGCAGGATGGACCAGGTCACCTTCTGGAGTACCCCAGAAAGCGAATGCCTCCTCCACTTGCTGTTAAAAGAAGAAGATTATAAACTTTGGCCAAATATAGACTAAAATCAAATACATAATGCAGATTATTAAGGAGGGAAACTTGTAACAGAAGCTTCCTGAGTTCATAATATCATTGAGGAACTGCATTTTGTCTACAACCATAACACACACAGTGATGAATAAACGAGAAAAGGAGTGAATACTACACATATATCACATATATTTCAATTGTGCTTGACAAAATTCAGGCTTTGAGACAAGAAAGTATTACCAGGGGAAGTTGGATTGAAAAGCATTCTAATATGAAATTCTTTCTTTGCATAATCTTAGCTTAAAGGAGGAATATATGATTAAAAAGCAAATATCAAACTTGCAACTTATTTAATAAGGAACACCCAAACAAGATAAATGCAACGGATCTCCCAGAACTGTTAAGGAAAAACTAACAAGGCAAAACCTTTGAAGGTGAATTAATTGCCCATTTTTAGAGAGGAGATGGTGGAAGATAGAACAATAGAGTGAAAAAAAATCAACCATGTAGGGATAAGATATTAGAAAGATAGTAGCTTTTTTTTTTATATTTTTTTCTGGATTTGTTATGTATTCAGACCACATTCAGGTATATCAACTGGTATAATTCACAAACTTTAAGACACAGCAAGATACTTAAAAGATTAAACACAATTCAATCAAAATAGTCCAAAAGCATAAATGCATTGCAAGCAACATCAGGGGTGTATATATGTTACCAGGTCCAGGAGCATCTTCAAAAGTGCGTGCGTCACAATGTGAGCAAGCGCAGATTTAATCTGATCATCCCCTTCAAGAACATCGACACATTCCCCTTGTTCATAAGTTTCCACCAAAACAGCATGATGTACAAATGGGCAGCTTCTCTTGCAAGATCAACTTGAGACATGATAAAAACTGCAAACTGCTGTACACTCTCATCCAATCTCCACCACTTTAAAGCAGGAACGAAGTTTGAAATTTTTGCTACCAGATTGATTATAACAAAATCTCTCCTAATCGATTCACAAACACCAGGATGCCTAACCTTTACAGCAACTACTATGGGCTTCACCTGTTGACCAGCTCCATGCACTTGAGCAATACTTCCAGATGCTACTGGTTTCTCTTCAAAATTATCAAAACTCTCTGGGAGCTTGCGGCCAAACGCTCGTTCGATAGTTTTCTTCGTGTAGGCAAAGCTTTGTTCAGGAGCTTTGGCGATTGAATCACCAGAAAAAATTATAAAAAAAAAATTTCCGCCTAGGCGGTCTAGGCGGGTCTGGGCGGTTTTTTATTTTTATATGTATTTAATAATAATAATAATATATTTATTTAATAAAGATTTTTATTTTCCTGACTTAGGTTAAATATTTAGTTAATGTTTTTTTTAACACCCAGTAGTATATCAAAAAAATATTTCTTTAAATGATATTCCTAGTTAAAAACATCTGTTTTCTATTTGTATATCTATAATCTTGTAGCCCAGAAGAACAAATTAAAATTACTAATTGTATTTGCAAATTTATGACAACATTCACATGTGTAGTTATTTTTCCAAATATGATTATCTGTTAACATATCTAATAGGAATTTATTCCATTATATTGAAACAAATGAAACAATAAATAGGCTAGGATAATGAGCTCGCACGCTTTCACCCAAATTCGAATCCCCTCTACGTAAATTAGATTTATTTAAAACAATTTAAACTCTTACTTGCATTAAAAAGAAATGAAAACAATCCACACCGAACCCAATAACATAAAACAACTCCCACTGCCCCCCTTTATGTGTGGATCTAGTTGATCAGAAGAGCTGCATAACTGAATTAACAATGCTTATGGAATGAAATTTTCAGAATAAGAATGACTAAACAGTTGAGTCAAACCCTTAATCCATGCAATATATCATATATACCTTTCGAGCACTAATTTGTGTTAGAATTCGAAAAGGACCCTATCTCAAAAGAAAGCTAGGCCTATGGCCGAAAAAACAGAAAGCGTGGCTCGGTATTAACCTCAGATGAGGAAGTGGAAATTGAGAAAGCCCAACCCGAAACCTGAAACCCGGGTGGGTCCCACATGTGGGCTCTCTTTAGCCCACCATTAGCCCAGAACCTATCACGGTTCAACGAAAAAGATTAGAGAGGGGCTGTAAAAGGCGTAGTTTCCCATTTTCTCTCGCGCACAACGAACTGTTCCTTGGTCCTCAGCTGCTTCTTCTCCTTCCTCTTCTTCGTTTGGATCTCTGAGCCGCGGCAGCTCCTTGACCTTTCAATCTCAGAGCCCATCGCTGTCCCACTGTGAGTTCCTTCTATCCCTCTCTTTTACTCTCATTTTCTAATTCCCTCAACCCTCCTCAGATCTATGCTCTCCTCTCGACTTAGGGTTCATATCTGTATATATATGTGCTTTTCTATCTATTGTGCCAATCATAATTTTAACTTTCTGACTGTTCCAATCAAGAAATGTTAGCCGATTAGGAGAATTAGTAAGATAAGCTTACGGTTTGCATGAAGGAATGACCTTTTTATTTGCCCGCTGACTCTTTTTGGATGATATATTTTGCGGTTGTTTCCCATATGGTTTTCAATCACAGTAATGCGTTTTCGGATGTTTATAAAATTATACTCGTTGCTATCGTTATTTGGTTAGTGTAAGCAGTTGAATGAATAAAACCTTTTTTTTTATCTCCGTCTACCTCCATTGCTCAGTATATATGTATGAACAAATTAATCATTTTGGAGGTTTTATTAACCAATGAGTTGTTCAATTTTTTTATATTTATTTATTTTTATGCTTTTGGTACTTGACAGGAATATTGACTGAAATGGCTGGAGGAGCGATCCACCAGTTATTGAGGAGGAAACTTCAGTCTCAATCTACTGTGAGAATCTTCTTCCCCCCACTTATCTTTATTTTTCTCTTGGGGTTTCCACCGTTCCAGTCCTGGTGGTCTACATTACTTATTTGGAACTTTATGATAATATCCATAAATTATAGGCCTATGTTAGTACAACTTTCAGTTATGTATGCTTCTTAGAGTAAGTGCCATTCACATTTTTTAAAGAGAAGGAAAACGATCATTTATGTTGATATTCGACACTCAAGAACTTAGAAGATTGATTTGATACCAACTTGAGTCTCTTTACTTTTTCCTTTGTGGAACTATCATAAAGTTTTGTTCTAAATTAGCATAATAATGGTTGTTGTTTATTACTAATTGCAGGCCCCTCCATTTTTGTCTTCCCTATTACATAAGAAAGACGATGCCGGGTCTGCTGGGGTAAGGTCCCTCAGAGCACTTGCTCTCCTTGGAGCAGGTGTTTCCGGACTTCTAAGTTTTGCAACTGTAGCATCTGCTGATGAGGCTGAACATGGATTAGAGTGCCCAAACTACCCCTGGCCTCACCAGGGAATCCTTAGCTCATACGATCATGCTTCGTGAGTTCAAACAGAATCCATAACGTGTGTGTGTGTGTGTGTTCAATTATTTATTTTCTTGTGAATACAAGTTGTTTCACAGTATGCCACTGAGCTCAAAGGAATCAAATTTCTTTAGTGTATTGAGCTTACTTAGTTTTTGCTAAATATTTGGGTTTATATCTTCAGCCCTCAGCTTTTCAACCATACTCTAGTGCCCTAAAGCAATAATGCTGTTTTTATTTTGTATCTGAAATGCTATATCCTGATATGGTTGCTTGATGATTTAAGTTCCATTCTACTTGGGCAGGATTCGACGCGGTCATCAGGTTTACACACAAGTCTGTGCATCCTGCCATTCCATGTCTTTAATATCTTACCGTGATTTGGTGGGAGTTGCATATACGGAAGAGGAGACAAAGGCTATGGCAGCTGAGATTGAGGTAGTTGATGGTCCTAATGATGAGGGTGAGATGTTTACTCGCCCTGGTAAACTTAGTGATCGATTCCCGCAGCCATATGCAAATGAGCAGGCTGCTAGGTTTGCTAATGGCGGGGCATATCCTCCAGATTTAAGTCTTATTACAAAGGTACTTTCAATCTTCTGTTGATGAATTCTCTCTATTTTGTATTTTTTATATACCCTGGAAATATCTCACCAATGTCCTTTCAGGCTCGTCACAATGGTCAGAATTATGTATTTGCCCTTCTCACCGGTTACCGTGATCCTCCAGCTGGTGTTTCGGTAATTGCTATTCTTAGTTTTATTCTGAAAAAGAAAACGAATGTGGATATGAAGGTTTACATTTTTATATGAATTTGTACTATCCTGATTTTATATGATTTCCACAAAATGTTTATTTAGCTTTTATGAATGCTGTGTGAACTGAGATTGGCCAAAAGCTGCAAAAACCTTTCATGTGATGGTATTTGTGCTTTTGTACTGCATAACTTTGCCTTTTGAATTCATCCAACATCTTTTATTGGGGAACATTAACACAAATAATTTCCTATCAATTTTTGGAGTGTGACTAAATGGAAACACCATTTAATAAGCTTCTAGGCCCTGCAGTCCCTGTTTTGTCGATTTGTTGCTTCTTTGTGTTTGTCTGGTATTTGTATTAATCAATGTTGTAACTAAATGATATTTGAAATTTTGAAAGGTGAACCTCATCTTGGTGTTTAGTTCCATTCAATGAAAAATTATGTGTCTGGTGTCCACATAGTTTATGGTTCTGTCCAATGGAGGTGATGTGCTGTAATTCCTATAACCTGAAACTTTATTATCTGGTTTTGTAGATCCGTGAGGGTCTGCACTATAACCCTTACTTCCCTGGGGGAGCTATTGCTATGCCTAAAATGCTTAACGATGGTGCTGTTGAGTACGAAGATGGTACTCCTGCAACTGAGGCTCAGGTTGGTTTACGATATAAGTATATGCATATATTACGTGAGGGGTGTGTTATATTTAAAGGGTTGCTCAAACGATTCCATAATTTTATGTTGCAGATGGGGAAAGATGTCGTGTCGTTCTTGACCTGGGCCGCAGAACCAGAAATGGAAGAGAGAAAACTGGTATGCTTGCATTTAAGCCGTTTTCCCTGATTGACATTGGTGAAGTTACTTAAGTTCTAACATGACGTGTGTCCTAAAAATGCAGATGGGATTCAAATGGATTTTTGTTCTCTCTCTTGCTCTACTTCAAGCTGCTTACTACCGGCGATTGAAGTGGTCAGTTCTCAAGTCCCGCAAGCTGGTTCTTGATGTTGTGAACTAGCCTTACGTTGGTTTGTTTCACTGTTTTGCTTCTGGGAGGACCACCTATTTTGGAAATAATTTTTTTTACATTGTAATCAAGGTTTTCTTGCCATGTCAAATTGGTTGAAATCAGTAATTGGTGATGGAGTGACCCTTGAGAGTGTCATTTTAAGAGATATAATAAGCTTCCTCATACGCATGGAATATTTATTTATTTTCTTGGGCATGTGAATTTTGTTAATTTTCTTCAAGTGCCAAATTCTAAATCTCCTTTTGGGATTATCGTCTTCAAAATGTGTAACTAGTTTGTTAGTTATTTGGTTTCTACAATGGCATTGGCAATGAGGTGAAACTGGCATGCAACAGCTATTATCTAATCAGACTCTACTCTACTCTAGTCACACGACCCGTCGCACGACTTGCACGTAAATCAAGACTCGTAGAGCTTGCATTCATTCGACGGAGTGATGTTTGGTTTTACAGTTCATCCCACCCTCGTTCTACCAACCATACTCCACTAGCTATATTGGAAGAAGTAACAACAATCGAATGAATCTGCGAGTTCCGATGAAAACGTCCTATAATGGGCTCCCGCCCAACTCTTGTCAGGCCCTTACTCGCCATATAGTCCAATCGGGTATGACTCTGAACAAAACGTAGATATTAGATAAGGGCCAGATTATGGATCCAGTGTTGACTTTTGTTTATAAAATAAATCCTGTAATTGACGCTGACTCATAACCCTCATCACAATAACGCTGCCATTTTCTTTTTTATCAAGAGTAACTGTAACTCTTCGAATCGTTCTAATATCGACAAGTAACGTACCACTAGATAACATGTGGAAGTAAAATAATTCGACCCTCTAAAAATTTGGAGTCATTCTCAATATGAGCTCCCGAGGAGGTCTTTTGACGTTAGCTCATTATTCTAATAATATTTACAAAGGATACACCACTACATCAAGAGCCTTAACACCTGGAAGTTAAATTATTCGTGAGTGGTCAATATAATAATAAGTAGAAGTAGAAATATTTGACGGTTCACTTCGGCCAATAAAAATAAGACGTGGCGTTGATTAGAGATTTAAAATAATTTGGCTGACATTGCCATCGTCTCAAACCATCCACGCGTCGATATGTTCATGGATTAAAGGAAAAGGTCCGTGGTCCACCCCGACCACTCCTCCAATCAACTCGCACTGTTTAACCAATATCCTGGGCTGCTGTTGACGCGCTGCGGGGCCAGCGTGGCACCTACATTCCATTCCGCAACCCTCTTTGAAAGCCGATCTTACTTGTTTTGGCTAATCTCGTGGAAACACGTGTGCATATTCTCGAACCTTTCTTAATAAGAAAGTAGAAACCCATTTCCACTTGAGTAGGAGAGAAAATGATACTTTCCCCTTAACAAAACTCCACGTGTCCCTCCTTTTTCAAGAGTGCTTCACACCCTCCCATACTTGGTTGGCCAACACGTGGGCCCCCAAAACACAGAACTCAATTACTCCTCCAGCAACTTTAGCTGGGCCCCGCGTCAAACGAATCAGCCAATGGGTTCTCAGCACTGTTGGAGTGGTGCCCTAGACACGTGGTGGTTCCTCACCCAGCCACCACGCTCCTGCTATGATTATCGCTTCAGCTCCCGGAGACTAGAGAGAAATAGAGAGAGAAAGAGAGAGAAAGGGAGAGAGACAGACAGACAGACAGACAGACAGAGATCAGGCATCCAAGCCAAGGGCAAGGATAGGAAGATCTTGCCAAGAGGGTGGATGGACGCTGGAGATGGTTGGCACGTGGCAGGCGGCCAGAGCCTTGCGCAAGATAAGACGATAATCAACCGGAAAATGCTCAGATTCCGCCCGATTGCTCCAAAACCAGCGGCCGTAGGGTCTTCTTCCGGTCCGATTTCGCCGGACAAAAAGAGCCCGCATTTAACCAGCAAGAGAGTGAAGAGGAAGTACATTAGGGTTGGGAAGATTAATAATAATAGCGGCAGCGGCAGGAGATTAATTAACACTAACTCTTCGGCGGAAGAAGAGACACGGAAAGCCTCCTTGGACTCGGCCATCGTCACTCTTCAGCTGATGCCGGAAAAAACGGACTTTCAAGGTTTTCCAGGTACTGGATCTTGGTGTAGTATAGATCCTGCGGTTGCGAAAATCCGGGATAACCGGGACCTACCAACGTGGATGAACCTGAACGACGCTAAGATGAGCAGGTCCGTCGGGAACAAATATGTTTCGGCGGGGCCAGATCGGACGGCCGTGGTGCCTCGGGTGATGGCTGTGGTGCCTAGGGTGATGGCCGTGGAGTCGTGGGTGACGGTGGAAAGCGTGACAGACACGTGCATGGACGTACGAGGGTTAGGTTGTACGGACGTGGAGAAAATGAGGATATTGGAGAAGGACACGTGTCCGGGGTTTATATCAGACGATTCAAACAGGGTAAAGTGGGTGAACGAGGCGTACAAGAGGATGGTGGTGAGGCAGTGTGAGGAGCAGCAGGCGGAGGCGGCGGAGGTTATAGTGTGGCTGGTGACGAAGGCGAATCTACCGCCGTATGCGTACCCGGGGTTCACGTGCAGGGTGAGGGTGCAGTACTACACGTGGCAGAAGGAGAAGTGTTCAAAAATGGTGCCGTGTGATGTGTGGAGGATGGAGTGTGGGTTGGCTTGGAGGCTGGACATCAAGGCTGCGCTTAGTTTGGGACTTTAAGGGAGCTTCGACAACAGACGGATGATGCTAATATAAATCAGGTATAATAATAAAAATAATGATGTTATTAATTCTTGCTTCTTAAAGCTTTCGACTAGTATTCGTATAGCTACACACATGTAAGAGACAGAGGTTGCAGGAGAAAGTGCAATCCAAGATAAGGTATTTATATATGGGATAATTAAGTAATTAAGCAAGCTTTAAAAAAAAAAAATTAGGAGTAAAAACAGGGAAAGAAATAGGAGGAAACAAGTTCAAAAACAAACAATAATACACAGAAAATAAAATAAAAGGACAAGGTGGGGTTGATATCAAATTAAGCCACGCAGACAGACGGGTTGAAGAAAACTCCGATTTGATTTGATTGTCCGTCTTCTAATTATGTGCTAAAAATGTATAATGTATCATACATTTTCTTATTGTGCGAAATTATCTTTTAGACCCACACCACCACCCCCACCCCCATGTGGTTCAAAATTGACAAAATATGAGAGGAAATCAATTTATGATCTGCTTTATTTATGTTCAATTAACATCATTTTAAAATAAAAACTCAATTTACTTCTAATTAAAAAAGAAAAAAGAAACCCCTAACTAACACGCAACTAATGGAATAATTAACATCCAAAAGCGAAAAATTCAAAACCAAAAAAACCTCTCTCGCCGCTCTACCTTTGTGGGGGAAGGAGGTCCTCTCCTCCTCCCCTTTCCTCTGGTTTTCTCTTCTCTCTCCTCAGACCCTGCAGCTGGTGATTCTCCTTGTGGAGATCTCTGACCCCATTTTCTCCCCTTCTTGTGGGTGTTCCTGCTCACCCCTTTGTGGGTGTGTTGCCTCTCCCCTTTGTGGGTGTTTTCGATTTCCCCTTTGTGGGCGTTTCTCGCTCCCTCCCTTGTGGGTGGTCTGCTCTCCCTCTGTGGGTGTTTTGTTTCTCCTAGGCTTCATGCCTCATATCTAGTTTGATCCCTCATATCTCCACTTTTCCATTCTTCTAGAGTTGTCCTATGGCCGTCGCGATCCGATTGCCTGTCTCCTTTTGGTGTGTTGGTGTCTACGAATCGGTGAATATGTGAGTTCTCGGGTTGTTGTTGGTCAACACTCAGATCCCCCCACTTCCCTTTCAATTCCGGCTTCACCACCTGGAGACAACGGCCAACCCAAAACGCGATCTTTCACGTACCCTTTGGAAGGTGTGTAGAGCCGGACAACGCTTCGGCTCGGGTACTGCACCACCTCCTTTCCTGCTCCTTGGTTCCTAATCTCGTGCCTTTGGACTTTTTGAGTGTTCCTGGCTTTGTGGTAGATCTGTGGTGTGGTTATGTTTTTCTGCAATTTGTTTTGGTTTTCACTTGGCTGTTGTAAGGTTTTTAATTGCTTTAGTTGTGAAATTTTCCTTTGCTTTTCTCGATAGCTCCATCTGGGACAATCAAACTGTTCTTGTTCATGAGTTATCACAGATTAGATTAGTTGTTTCTTGTGAGCTTCCTTACTTGGTTGCTTGGCTTTTGTACCTCTTTGCCTTCCCGGTATTTACTTGGGAGGTTCTGTTTCAATGGAGATTTGATCTTCCTGACCAAAACAAAAAAAAAAACATCCAAAAGCTGTTTTTTTTTCTTCTTCTTCACGTTCTGTCCCCTTCTCTCTTTTTCTCCTTGTTGCTACACGTTCTGTCCTCTTCTCCTTATTAAGATGGTACAAACAAGTTATAAAAGTAAAAGTAATGCCCTCTGATGAGCACAAAATTAATACAAGTTTTACCCTTAAATTTATATTTGTTAGTATTTTCTTTTGTATTATGTAAATCTATTATAGTATTTTTATTGTTTCATTCCAATCTTTGCTTTTGTATTTAATGAGTGGTTGTTTGTAGATATTAAGTGTCTTTCCCAATGGCATGAGGAGGAGGAGGAATAAGCAATGTGTTGCAAAAAGGAGAGGAAGAACTCAAGTTGGATTTGATGACTTTGCCTTTTACAGCTCATGCTGTACAGTCCATTTGCAGACCTGAAAAACGAATTTTCCCATGCTCAAATGAATAAATATCCTTCATGACACTTGTTCAATAAGATGTCGACTAAAACATATCCAAAAATTGGAGCAATTGGATAAAAACTCAATCCACAGGCTGTCAAACACCAAGACAGGTTCATGAGAGGACATATTGCACATACAGCTCGAATGAAAGGGACTTCATGCTTCTATAAATAGGCAGCAACTCAAAGAATAGAAATGATGATTCAAGAGTGATACACGGCAGAAGGAAGGAAAGAAAGAAAGGAAGAGTGAGGAAGAAATAGAACAATGATGGAAAGGAAAGAACCAGAGCTAATAACTCTTTTAAACTTGTTCTTCCTTTCCTAGTTCTCATGTAAATTATGTATTTTAGTTTCTTTGTTTTGTTTTAAATATTAATTATGTCTATTTAAATTACCTAACTAAGGTTGGATGAAACACCATTATTAAATAGAGTTCTAGTTTTTATTTTCAATTCTCAAATATTGTGGTGTTCAATGATTATGATTTTCACTTCACATGATTAATAGATTAATCTTCTTTTCACTACTTCTCTCATGTATTGTGACATATAACATGTATTTGTGGTAGTTAAGAGTTTGGATTAATATTAATTCACCATTGGTTTATATTTCTAATTTACAAATTTCTTTGATATTTTGTTATTCAAATAAACTTTTTCACATAGGATGCTTAGGAAACTTTGATCATTTGTAGTTAAATAATTTTGTTTACATTTTATGCTTAGAATTTGTACTTATGAAGGGAAGGAAAATTTACTTATGATTTAAATTACAAGCTTAATTGATAAATCTTGAGAAAGCAGTAGATTGATTTCTAGATTGCTACTCCATGAGAATTGAAAGATAAATAATTAGGATATTATGGAATGATGGTGTGGATTCTAATACCTTGGTTATTTGTCTCATAAATGTAAATCTTAATTTCAGTTTATTGTCATTTTTATATTTGTTTTATGCTTTATTTAATTTTCTTTATCAATAAACAAATCACCATTTGAATCAACTAGGTTGGAAATGAAATTAACTTGAGTATAATTGGTTTTCTATCTTTACACGCAATCCCTTGGGTACGATTCGGTCTTACACGCTTATGCTATATTCGATTCGTACGCTTGCGAGTTTATAAATTTTAAAAGACACCGCTTTTGGTGACAACAAGTTTTTGGCGCCGTTGCCGGGATTCAACGGAAAACTAATCAAATTCTGGTTAATTAAATTCTTCCACTAGTTATAATTTAGTTTTGTAATATATATAAAACTTTAAAAATTTTAAAAAAAACGAAATTATAACAATTAAATTTTTTTTTTCAATTATCTTGTTTCTATTGTAATATATATTAAACTTTTATAAATTTTTTTTTTTAAAAAACGAAATTAATTTTTTTTTTTACTTTAAAAAAAAAAGAAAAAAGATTTTGTTAATTCTCTTGTTTATATTGTAATATCATTGTGTATTAATTTTTCATTTCTTTGTTTTCAGTTATACAATCAAAGCTTCTTTTGGTGCAGCCTTGGACTTGGAAGAAGTTTTATATTTTATTTTATTTTAAGAAAGTTCATTTCTTTTTCTTTATGTCAATTTGTGTGCTTATTGCTTGAACTGATTTGTGTGCTTGTTTGTACAGGTATCAATAAAAAAAGAAAAGAAGACAACTCTAATCATAAGCAGGGAGAAGTGTGAAGTAGTAGGAGAAAGTCGCGACCTCTAACGCATTCCATCTCGACCTAATCGCTTCAAGGGGGAGCATTCCAATCCTTTTTTTTTCTTGTTTTGTTAATATTATTATTATTATTATTATTATTTTAAAAAAAAACAAATTTTTTTTTTTTTTAAAGATTTTTCATATTAGCTGACTTTTGGTAACTCCAGATGAGCGTCTTCGTCAATACAGTGTTCTAGGAGTTCCTAGGCGACACCTTCGGTGTTTAAGAAGTTTGGATTTTAAGCGGGACCATTGTGACCCCTCCAACCTTCCCGGATCCCCTGACCTGTTTTCTTGATGCCCTTAACTGGTTATCCGTGAGTTGCTTGTATATTTGTGTTTTTAAAATAAGTTATTTTTTTTTTTGTTACTGAGTGTTAAAAAAAAACCAATTAATAAAAAAACAATATATTTTTTTTTGCTTATTTCTTTGTGTGGTTATTTTTGTATTTTTTTATGACTTTTTATTTTGTGTTTGTATAGATTTTTAGTTTTTTTTTTTGTGTTTTATTATATTTTGGTTTTTATTTCTTTTTGCTTGGATTTTTTTATTTATTTATTATTTTCTCTTTTATTATGTAATGGATAAATACCAAAGGGATTGACACGCATATTTTCCAGGTATTATCTTTCTATATCATTTACCCTCTTATTTCATACATTTGCTATGCTTTTTATTTTGAAACATTAAGGACAATGTTTGATTTAGGTTTGGGGGTAAGGTTTAGAAGTTTTATTTTTTTTTATTTTTTATTTTTAAGGTACTAAAAAAATATATAAATAAATAAATAAATAAACAGATTAGGAACCCAATCTCCAACTAAGGTAATTCCGAATATCTTTATTTCTCTTTGCTTTTATTACTGTAATTCTTTCTTTCTTTTTACTTGTTTATGTATTTAATTTGTTTTAAGTTTGGGAAGTAGATTGCTTCATGATTGACACAGAAATATGGCTCAAAAACTTATTCATTTCATAAACATGTGATTACATACGCAAATGTGAAAATGCATACATAAAATTCTCAATCACATGTTTGTTTCCATATTCTAAGCCACCTGAGGCATTATGCTAATTGCCTCTACTTGCTCTTACTTGTAGAACCTGCAAAAGTTCAACATGATCATTATTTTCTTCTCCAGTGCTTCTACATTCTGGTTGGCACAATAGAGCCGTTCTAGGAGTCCGCCACCAGAGCTTTCAAGGAGGCCACCTCCTCACTCATGTTGAACACTCCGTGTCTCGCAGGAAGCGCAAGCCCAGATTTGTGGCCGAACCGCTTGAAGCGCGGTATAAGTGTGGGACTCATCCACTGCCACCTTGTTCAACCTATGTGCTATATGCCAATGATCTGCCCGTGTGAGCTTGCTGCCAATCATGCCTCCCAGGCAGCACTGTTCCTGCTCGGCCTTGCCCAGGCAAAGTTCGGGATCTGCCTCAGCAAAGTTTGAGGTCGTGCCGGTGATGATATGTAGAGTTTGGGAAGACAGGGTTTGGATGAGCCCTTTTCTGCGCATTCGAAGGTGCAAGGGACAATTCAAGATTGAGATCATCAAGGTGAGCGCATGAGGATGCCATTGTTTTGTTTGGATTATTTGATGGTTTTCTTTGAGTTTGCAGGAAGAAATGCTTGGTACTCCAACACTTAACCAATGCACGGTTTAAATAGACATCTCCTGATGAGGGAGCCGACATCCACTTTTCCTCCGGGATTGCTATCCAGCCGTTGCCTTTTTTTCTCGGATCCCTTACGCTTCACGAGGATTTTGCGGACGCATTAATTTAAAAGGGAGCATTTCTACTTTCACTTTACTTTTCTTTTTACCTCTGTGTTTCTGGTGTTTTATGTTTTGCCCGTTACTTTAATTTTCTGGTGTTTTGTGTTTTTTTGCTTTACTTTCACTTTACTTTTCTTTTTACCTCCGTGTTTTTCTGGTGTTTTATGTTTTTGCCCGTTACTTCATTTTGGTGCTTTGTGTTTTGCTTTGTTTTATTTTTAAGTTTGAAAGCGTGTTTTCCCTTTTGGCTGTCATCTTTGTTTTATTTCAAAGTTTAGGAAGTGTGCTTACTTTTTCTTTTGCAACTTAATTTCTTTTATTTCCGAAAAAAAGAGTGAAACAAAATGAAAATGAAAAATACAAGGGAAATGGCGAAACAGGGCACACCAATAATACATTAGAAATTATTTTTCACGGTGCTTGGTGTCGACCATAGGAGCTTTGAGTTTGACCTCCTCGATGTCCTTTCAGGGTCTTCACGCACAGCCTCTTGGGCTCTTCACTTGAGCTCCCAGAGATCGCAATTCGCTCAAGTATAACTTCTCGCGTTCTGGTTACTTGCGTTTTCCCGGTTCGTTTAGGTACTCCAGCTGCTTCGCATGTCTCGAGAGTACAACTCTACCATCTTTGATAGGTTTTTATTCTCGTCCCGCAATACTTCTAGCTCGGTCTCGATTCACCTCCACTATCCTTGACCTCTCCCTTTTCAAGCTTTTTATAACACCTGACAATCTTCAACCATCCTTCGCTCCGCCGCCGCTGACCCTTCAGCACCTCTATCTCATGGGACTTCGCAGTACGCGATGACCCAAACTCGCGACACATGTTGTACTCTACCACGCTTAGTGCCATGGCGTGATTCACGACCCGATTGTCCTCCCTTGTGCGGCACACGTATATCTTTAGGAGTCACTAGATTTCTCGCAACTCACTGGCAACATCGTTGTCCAGGGAGTCTGAGTCATTTCCTGTTCAGGCCCCGTGCGGAGGCAAAATAGGGCATCCATATTGGTGCCATCCTCTTGGCCCGAAGCCTGAGTGGTGGAGCTAAGTTAAGATCCAACGAAAATGGATAGGAAGAAGCCATTCGATTTTTCACTCTCTTTTCTTCTTTCTTTTCTCTTTTGTGTGTTTAGGAGTTTGTGTTTTTCATTTTTTCCTCCTGCCTTTTATAGACTTAATTTTTTTCTAAACCCTAGCCGCTCGCTTATGAGTTTTGCGCGCTACGGCTTATCTCCATTTCCGCACCCGTCCCCTAACCCTTTTAATTGTATTTCTGCCTTTAGCGCTTTCAGAAACAAAAAGTCGTTCGCGCCTTCCTACGAAGCCAATAGATTCTGACTGGGGGATGTGAAAGAGCCTTTGCACGCTGACACGTCTCTCACCTCTTTTGGCCCGTGACCTCTGGGATAGCAAGAACATGACGCCCTTCTCTTTTAGAAATCTTGTTCCTTGCGCTTTTGACAACACTTCTTGTTTTCTTTAAATAAATAATAATCATAATAAAAGAAGTGTTTGGGCTTTTCGTTTGGGTTGGGTTTTCAATTGATTTGGACATTCTAATTGGGGCTGGATTTCTGCGTGCGTAGAACTGTTGTTAGGGCTTCCTGTTGTATTTGGTTTTGGTTTGTTCCGTTTGATTTTGTTTTGTTTTTGCAACTAAATTGTAGTTTTAATTGGTTTTGTTTCGTTTGATTTTGTTTTATTTAATTGTTGATGCCTCAATTCTTCAACATTGAGGACAATGTTTGGTTTAGGTTTGGGGGTAACGTTTAGAAGTTTTATTTTTAGGGTAGTTTTGTTTTTATTATTATAGTTTTTCAAAAAAAAAAAAGTGTTATCTCTATATTTTTTTGCTTACTATCATCAAATCAGATTTAACACTCATGAATAATTTTTACGATTGGAAACATATGATTAAATTTTAAACCCATAATTTTAGTTTTTTTTCACTTATTTCTATTTAGTGGATAATTCATGGGTTATACTTTGAACTCTCACATGCACATCAACACTTTAGTGAGAGTGAAAGAAAAGATCAATTATAGTTAACTTTGTTGTTTTTAGCGGGGTTAGATGACATTGCTCTTGATTGACCTTGGCGTAAAAAAATAAAATAAAATAATAATAATAATAATAATAATAATGTTAATTTATCCAGAGTTTACTTTAGTAACGGGTCTCTTGCATAAACGGCGCGGGTGTTTGAGTTAAACGGTAAAGTTTTAGGGTAAATACATTTGTGACTAGTTTAGTTCTCTAGCCTTTTTAGACTTGGAGTTAATGACCCTTAGGGGTGTTTCTACACCTAATGCCTTAAAACCTTTGGTTGAAGAGTTCGTTGGCCTAAATCTCGCTACATGGGTTAATTGGAAAGCTTAATGGAACTGAACATTCCCCAGTCACAATTAAAAAAAAAAGGTATATATATGCCTTGGTTAGTTATTTGCACTGAATTTTGATAATGATTGAAATAATGAGGTTCCTGTGATTGAAATTAACTTTTATCTCTAAAATTTGGTTCACTAAACACCAAGGAAACAAATGGAAAATTTACTAAATGATTATCAGTGATCGTGACTCTATGTGGGGATTAATTTGAAGCGTGTTTGCTCTTTTAAAAATTGTTCATGAATTTTTCGATCCAAATAGCTTTGATGATGGTTAAGCATTTGTTTAAATTTTCAATTTTGTTGTAGCTTAATGTTTTTTAAATCTCTCATTTCGATGTTTGTGGGTATCATCATGAAAGCCTTCACGACTATACTCGTCCACTAGGGTAACCTGAGGGTTAAAGGCTTGTTGCATATACTAAATGCAATCGGAATCCCTACGAAAGTGGCTTAGTATTATTTTCTACTTAGTTTTAATTTTCTTTGCTCGAGGACTAGCAAAATGTAGGTTGGGGGTATTTGATGAGCACAAAATTAATACAAGTTTTACCCTTAAATTTATATTTGTTAGTATTTTCTTTTGTATTATGTAAATCTATTTGAGTATTTTTATTGTTTCATTCCAATCTTTGCTTTTGTATTTAATGAGTGGTTGTTTGTAGATATTAAGTGTCTTTCCCAATGGCATGAGGGGAGGAGGAATAAGCAATGTGTTGCCAAAAGAGGAGGGAGAACTCAAGTTGGATTTGATGACTTTGCCATTTCGAGCTCATTCTGTACAGTCCATTCACAGACCTGAAAAACAAATTTTCCCATGCTCAAATGAATAAATATCCTTCATGACACTTGTTCAATAAGATGTCGACTAAAACATATCCAAAAATTGGAGCAATTGGATAAAAACTCAATCCCACAGGCTGTCAAACACCAAGACAGGTTCATGAGAGGACATATCTGCACATGCAAGCTGGAATGAAAGGGACTTCATGCTTCTATAAATAGGCAGCAACTAAAAAGAATAGAAATGATGATTCAGAGTGATACACGGCAAAGAAGGAAGGAAAGAAAGAAAGAGGAAGAGTGAGGAAGAAATAGAACAATGATGGAAAGGAAGAACCAAGAGCTAATAACTCTTTTTAAACTTGTTCTTCCTTTCCTAGTTCTCATGTAAATTATGTATTTTAGTTTCTTTGTTTTGTTTTAAATATTAATTATGTCTATTTAAATTACCTAACTAAGGTTGGATGAAACACCATTATTAAATAGAGTTCTAGTTTTTATTTTCAATTCTCAAATATTGTGGTTTCAATGATTATGATTTTCACTTCACATGATTAATAGGTTAATCTTTCTTTTCACTCTTCTCTCATATATTGTGACATATAACATGTATTTGTGGTAGTTAAGAGTTTGGATTAATCTAATTCACCCTTGGTTTATATTTCTAATTTACAAATTTCTTTGATATTTTGTTATTCAAATAAACTTTTTCACATAGGATGCTTAGGAAACTTTGATCATTTGTAGTTAAATAATTTTGTTTACATTTTATGCTTTAGAATTTGTACTTATGAAGGGAAGGAAAATTTACTTATGATTTAAATTACAAGCTTAATTGATAAATCTTGAGAAAGGAGTAGATTGATTTCTAGATTGCTACTCCATGAGAATTGAAAGGTAAATAATTAGGATATTATGGAATGATGGTGTGGATTCTAATACCTTGGTTATTTGTCTCATAAATGTAAATCTTAATTTCAGTTTATTGTCATTTCTATATTTGTTTTATGCTTTATTTAATTTTCTTTATCAATAAACAAATCACCATTTGAATCAACTAGGTTGGAAATGAAATTAACTTTGGGTATAATTGGTTTTACTATCTTTACACGCAATCCCTTGGGTCCGATCTCGAGTCTTTCTTATGCTAAATTACGTGCGCTTGCGATTTATAAATTTTAAAAGACACGCTTTTTGGTGACCAGAGGTTTGGGGGCGGGACTTCAGAGGATTGAAAGGGAAACTAATAAATTCTAGTTAATTAAATTCTTCCACTAGTTATAATTTTAGTTTTGTAATATATATAAAACTTTAAAAATTATAAAAAAAATGAAACTTTAAAAATTTTATTTAAAGAATAGATTTTTTTTTTAATTATCTTGTTTCTATTGAATATGTATTGAATTTTTTTTTGAACATTTTAAAAAAAAAACGAAAGTGATTTTTTTTTCTTAAAAAAAGAAAAAAGATTTTGTTAATTCTCTTGTTTATATTGTAGATATCATTGTGTTTTAATTTTTCATTTCTTGTTCCGTTGTACAATCAAAGCTTCTTTTGGTGCAGCATTGGACTTGGAAGAAGTTTTATATTTTATTTTATTTTATTTTAAGAAAGTTAGTTCTTTTCTTTATGTCAATTTGTGTGCTTATTGCTTGAACTGATTTGTGTGCTTGTTTGTACAGGTATAAATAAAAAAGAAAAAGAAGACAACTCTAATAGTAAGGAGGAGAAGTGTGAAGTAGTAGGAGAAAGTTTAATTAACCTCTAAATGCATAAATGCTAAGACACTAATCGCTTAGAGGGGGAGCTTTACAATCCTTTTTCTTTTCTTGTTTCGTTAAGTATTATTTATTTTATTATTATTATTATTTTAAAAAAGATTTTTAGCTGTGAGTTGGCTTTTGGTAACTCCGTGGGCGTCTTCGTCGTGCAAGTGTCTAGGAGTTCTATAGGCGACACCTTAGATATTTAAACTGAGATTAGCGGGACCATTGTGACCCCTCAGACCTTAGGATCCACTTTCTGTGTTTACCTGATGCCCCTTTTAACTGGTTCTAGACATTGCTTGTCTATTTGCGTTTTTAAAAATAAGTTATTTTTTTTTTTGTTCCTGAGTGTTAAAAAAAAACCAATTAAATAAAAAAACAATATATTTTTTGTTATTCTTCTTGTGTGGTTATTTTATTAATTTTTATGATTGTTTATTTTGTGTTTGTATAGATTTTAGTTTTCTTTTTGTGTGTTTTTTATTTAGTTTTGGTTTTTCTTTCTTTGCTTTGGATTTTTTATTTATTATTATTTTCTCTTTTATTATGTAATGGATAAATACCAAAGGAATTAACACGTATATTTTAGGTATTATCTTTATATATCATTACCCTCTTATTTCATATATTTGCTATGCTTTTATTTTGAAACATTAAGAACAATGTTAGATTTCAGTTTGGGGTAAGGTTTAAACTTTATTTTTTTTTTAAGGTTATAAAAAAATATATAAATAAATAAATAAATAAACGGATAAAAACCCAATTATCCAGATTTTGAGGTAATTCAGAATATCTTTATTTCTCTTTGCTTTTAT